>OX453249.1:10457138-11057138 GCA_949709985.1 Luffia ferchaultella | reverse complement strand
TCTTTTGTTCTATAAAGAAATACTTATATGACATGAACACCATTCACAACATAAAATGAAGTGCTCGACAAAAGACAATAAAAATATTTTCAAATTTGTTCGCAGACACACGACAGCAGCCTCCCTCCCCCACCGTACACTCCACAGAGAAAGATCGAGAATTCCGAAAATACTATTTTACATATATGAGTAAAAGTCTGAAAAGAAGAAAATTTTGTTATTTTTTTGCCCTACATAAGATATCCAACGTTTTAGTTTTAGCCACCACAGCGAAGCCAAAAGGTTTATGTGTTTTGCGCATATATATAATGATGTATGCACGTATTTATATAGTATATGTGTATGCATTTTTTTCTAGACACTAGATATTACCTACTATTCTGGAGCCGCTGGTAGTTTGCGTTCCTGACACATGTCAATTGGGCATGACTAGTGGTGGGCATTAAATAACACTATTCAGTAAGATTATTTTTAATTATTACGTTATTTGTTATTCGGTTATTATAAATTTACTCACCTTCGTGCGTACGGTGTTGTATTGTTCACTCGTGTGTAATTATATACTGGGCTATCCCAGAAATAAAGAGACAAAACAATATTCATCATCAGCCCATTTTTACCCCACTGCAGGGGCTTAGGTCTCCCCCAAGGTGAGGAGAGGGGCTTGGAGCTTAAGTCCACCACGCTGCTCCACTGCGGGTTGGGAACTGTAACGACCGCCATCTATTGACAGCGTCCGGGACCGACTGCTTAACGTGCCCTCCGAAGCACGGTGTCAGTGATATTGTGTACTTAAGTCAGAAAAACTCATCGGTACACGCCCGGATTCGAACCATGGCCCTATGGGGCCTTATAAATTTGAGACAGGTTCGTTGCGCCCTGGGCTATCACGACACAATATTAATCATATTAATCATATTTTATTAAAAATAAGAATGCATTTGCTAAGCTTTATGTAAACTTTAGATTTTGATACTTCATCTGAAATGGATACAAATGAGTTGAAAAATCAAGCAAATGAACTCTTCAATTAGGATCCTGAAGACTCAAACAACGATTAAGAGAAATCGGAAAATGAATGCATGCATTTACATTATTAGCTCAAAAATTCCTTAGCAAATTTTGAAGATGTACTCTCCGAAAAAAACGTATGTTATGTATTGCATTCACGAAATATTCGAGATGTTTACCATAATGTAGATATTGCTCTACGTATTTTTTGAGCATCCCAGCAACAAATTGCCAGGAGACAGATATTTTTCTTTCCTGAAAAGAATTAAAAGCTACTAACGTGCAAGCAAGAGCCAAGATAGACCAAACGCTCTTGCATTATTGTCTATTGAAGCTCAGTTAGTCCAAGAAATTGATATTTGACGATATATTCGACGTTGTCGCACGAACCAAAGATAGGAAGAAGAAACTGATTTTATAAATGATAGGTTATCTAAATAAAATATTAATTATTTCAATTTTGTTGTTAAAAATTGTATATTTACAAATAAGATGTTCAATTTCAATAATCATTCCCTCACAAAGCAAAAAAGAGGCATATGAAACAGGGTCTAGGGCGGTATTAATCCTAAATCCACTACTGTACATAATCCGATAGCATGTGAATTTGGTATGCAAATGAAAGTAAAATTAATTAATGTTAATATCTATGTTAAATTTGTTGCAGCGATGCCTTTGCGTCTGATTTTTCTCAAACTAATAGCAGCACGCTTTATGACCGCTTTTCCAAATGTAGATACTATATTGGCCAGTCGGTGTTTTCAAAGTTGTTGATGTTTGTGGTATTTCAGTGAACTTTTTATACTATCTTTTACACAGGGCCCAAAACATTTCAATGTCTTGAACTCGAGGAACATTCGGAGCATTTTTTTGTCGATATAAAGCCAAATTTGGGAGTTCATATACTCTGTACGATAACAGGGTTCGAAAACTTTACCTTTTTTATCCATAGCTTGTCAAATAAGGTTTTTTTAATTAGCTTTTGGTATGATTATCTCGCTGTAATTAACGTTACTTCAATAACGTTGATTGCGTTGAAATATTGTTTCCTAGGAACATCGCTTAGGTCAACCGTTACGTATGTCTCGTCATCAATTATAAGAAATTGTTTTCAAAGTTGTTTAATAGATTTTACAGCACGTTCACTTGGCACGCGCCTCCTATCTTTTACATATTTAATTTTGCAAAATCTTTCAAGCCTATATTTTTGAATTTTATTCTAGATATATTTTTAATAAATCCGCCGCAACTCTTACTGGATGTTAAAGTTGCCTGTTTCAAAATCTTTTTTTTTTTAATTCGTTTATATTTCTATAGGTAGATACCGTACGTTGTATTACCAATATCTTCTTGAAATCAATCTCTTCCATTTCTTCGTAAAATTTTATTATTCTGTACAGATTAGTTCTTCTTGCTCCTTTATGAGGAAAATGACGTACTTTCTCAGATTTCCCATGACACAAATAGTATTGAATAACGCTCTTTGAAAACAATTCTTATTCGGCTCGATTCACTTAAGGAAGTGCAAGACGTTTTTGAAACCCATCTATTATAACAAACATGTGTTCTACGGTTAGCATGACAATTATTTATTTTTAATTTGAAGACTTCTATGACCAGTTATTGCAATTTTCACACCTTAGGATAATACAAAAGTAAAGATAGACATATATATTAACAGCGGATTAGTTATTTAATAGTTTATCCTTAGAGAACGTTACGATTGGGCAATACCATTTTTTCTGACTTACAGTGCGCCAATTTGAAAATTCTACCAACCAAGGAGATGTCTCTTTACTCTTTATAGACTTGTTAATGATTATGTCGTCTTCTCCGGTCTTGTCAATGACCATTTCGAAAAATTAATTACTAAAAAACCTTTTTTTTTTTTAATTAAAATAATGAAATTCTTTTTTTTTTATTTTGAACAATATTTAATTATTTATCATTCAATCATGATTTTTTAAATTAATAAATAAAAAGCCATATTTATTTAAATTAAATAAATGTAGTATGTATATCTGTGTATGTATAGAACCATATTTTCTATAGACAACATAAAAATGGTATGTTAAAAAAACTGGTATGACTGAAACGCGTCGTTATTTTTAGCACATCCCTACAAAAAGAAGTAATTGTCATAACTTTGTAATGGCGCAGTATGGTTTTAAAAAAATATCGTTTACTATTGTAATTAACATTAAATGTATACCTATAGCATCGTGTTTGTTGTGAGTGGAGATAATAATAAAAAATTTTATTTTATTTTGTGTCATTAGTGCATGCAAACGATAATAATATTTGTAAACTTGAATCGTCGGACAGTACGAAGTCACATCAACCATCCGGTCACGAAGTGTAAGGATCGCAAACTCCCGGCGTCTCCAGGATAATGAGCATGTCTTCTTTAACAATATTACCTATGTAACTCACACGTTAGAGTACAATAAAATTATTACAATACGTTTTGAATTTTGAAAAGATATTGATTATTACCGGATAACAAATGTTTGTGTATTTACGACTCGGTCGTGACGTAACTCGATGCACGCTACGTAGAAATGACCCACGTTCGTCCTTAGTAATGTAACCAAATGATTAAAATTCTTTCACTAATTAGGTAGTTTCCTTTAATAAATATAACATATTTCTATAAAAAACTAAAATCACAAGACGCGCTCATTGTCAAAGTGGTATAGCGACGCTGTAGAGTGAAGACCTTATGTCCAAATAAAACTTCATCACGTCTATGAGGTTGTCTCAAAGACGGCGAGACTCACTACGTGGTTTTCATGGACAGCGTTAGAAGTCCTAAAATTGATTTTGAAAAACGGATTCGTTACAATTGCTTCACGAGTTATTCTTTGTAACAAAGCAAAAAAATTGAAGTTAATAAAATGACATATGAGGTCTTTATTCTACAGGGTCGATAGGGTATAATTATTGGTATCTGCAAATCAACAAAAGGGAACACAATTTTTTTAATATTATTAGAGTAAAACTTTCTATTTCGGTCCTTGGCAACGTGTTTTATTGACAATTTATTTTCTCTAGGTTTCTAAGTATTCTCTAGTTGTATTTTTTGCGTGGTTAAAGTGCGTTGGGGATATTTGTTATGGCACTAGTCAAGGGCACGAGTGGAACTTTTTGGATTAAGAAATTAGGCCTCCATCAAATCAAAACGGTCATTATTTATTAAATTCATTTTCGGAATTATCACAAAACAGTTAATGGTTTTACACAGCTATAGTTGTGTAGCGAAGTTAAAGTACCCACGTATCGATGTCGTCGGCGCAGTTACAGCGAGAGCGAAACTTTATACCTACTCAGTGAAATTGTTCCATTATTTAGTTGTAATTGTTATTCATTATTAGATGCAACAGGTGCGCGCGTATCATATACGTACTAAAGATTTTTGCATTAAAAATAAATTGTTTTTGATTGTAGTGGTAGTTGATTTTGTGCAAAAAGTATAATAGCCCTAAAGTATCTGTACTAGTGTTTGTGGCCTTCGAACTTACTATTTGGATGAGATTTTCGTCGTATCGGAATATATGGACACAGTGCATGCTCATCGTTCGAAGGAAACGCGTAAGTGATACAAAAATCACGGCTCTTACGCTTTTTTGGTCGCGCCGTGGATGGTGGTTAGGTGTTTCTTCGCGAAGATTATTATTGAACTACCTACTGCATATTTATTTATTTTAAATAATTAATAAATAATGGAGTGTATAAAGTGTAACTTAATTATTAAAACGGATGACTCTATTTAATTATATTAATATAATAATATTAATATTTAAACGGAAATTCTATTTGGTTTGATTTTAAAGTGTTCGTGTATCAAAATTCCTAAAATGAGACACGGTTATTTGATGTGGTTGTTAAATGTTTAGAGAATATAACGTTTAAGTTCATAAACATGCAAAAATTAAAAGTGTATAAACATAGATATAATCAATTTACACACAATTTGAATAGTTTTTGTGGAAATTCTTTGGACGTCACTGGATGATGCATTCACGAAAAGTGGTAGAAAACTGATATCGAAATGGCTTCGCACAAGACATCTGGAATGCGGGTGCAATCGTGGCAAACTTAATATTAAACAAAATTGAAATTTCACCAACTCTATAATAAACATATTTTGTAATAAATATTTACATGAACACGATATTTCCAGTCTAGTATCTTGAAAACATCTTCCAATGCATTCATGAACAGATATCACATCCCCGTCATACTCCTTTTCGCAATTGTATAGGTTCCGTCTGCTGGGCCTGTACCTGGACAGTTATTGTCGCAATTATGTATAGATATCTCAACACCTCAACATATGACAGAGTTAAATAGCTTCTGTAGCTCTTTCAAGAATTGTGTCCCGCCTGCTTTCAGAAGCTCTGTCGTGATGCCATTAGCGCCGTGTGCTTTGCCATTTTTAAGCTGCCTGAGAGCTAATCTGACCTCGCCCAGAATGTCATCTGTCATCATCGGGAATGTCATCTGTGTAGTGTCGGATCAGCGGAGCTCTCCGATCGCTGTTGTCGCGGGCTGCACGGGGAGGTGCTTGTGTGGTCTTTGAGGTACTTTGTGAAGTCTTTTGTAAAATATCTCTATCTCAGCGAGTATCTCTGGTTTTGAAGAGACGATTTTGTTGTCGCTAGTCCTGAGCATCGTCAGTTGACTTCGACCAAGTTGCTGAACGAACACTCGAACCTTTGTTCTGCTCGATCACCTCTTCGATATGTTTTGTATTGAAGAGGCAGAGGTCCCGTCATATCAGCTTCTTTATTTTCCCGTTCAAAGCCAGGTCCGCCGATGGTCCTCGTAGACTCCTTTCCTTTGCACCTCAATCTAAAATGTTTGCAGCCCACTTACAGTTAAATCATATTCATTCATGTTGCATGTAAGTATAAAACCTCTGAGCAAAGCCTAATCCCGTTGGAGTTATTAACGTCTATCTCACGCGTCGCTCTCTATGTACATAAAATAAGTGGTGAAATCAACACGATAAGGGGGTTTTGCTTAATGTTGGCGTTCTTTGTTTTTTTTTTTTTTTTTGTAGCCATGAAAATAGTATTCGAATGTATAGGTCAAGATCAAGACTAACAAAAATTATTAACAAGACATTTCTCCAAAATATATCGTATCCGACTTTAGTTAATTGAAAATATAAATTATTTTATAATATGTTTTTATTAATATAGGAGACGTAACCGGACAGACAGAGCAAGGAGCTTAAATTTTAATGTAGTCTCTTTAACAAACTATTTTCATTATTAAACTTTCATATTAAATGAAAATTGTTATGACGGTATCCAGCCCCAGGATGAAATATCTTAAGTGGAAAATGTTTCTAGTACTGAAAGTGACAATAATCGCGCCATTTTGAATTCCATATATGGAAAGGATCGCGTCCTACTACAAGTACTTTTTCACACATGCTTTGTTTACAAATCTATCTTATTTACGAAATATGATTTGTAGATGTGATTGATTCCACGCTAACCTAGTTAAAATAAAAAAGTATAATTAAACGTTAAAGTTAAAGTTTCAGTGGCCGCTGAAAAACCAAACACGCAACAAATCCATACTAACTTGAGCAAACCCTCAATCACGACCTCAGACACGTCCTTGCGAACTCTTACTTGTCCCGCGGAAATAAGCAACTGAGTTTTCATCATTAATATAATATTACATTGATGCGACATCACTATAGTTGCATATGGTCTACGAATATTTGTGACGAATTTACTCATATGTGCATAGTCTTAACAGTTTTTTTCATAGTCTTTAATTTTTTTTGTTTACATGAACTTTGGCCCATACCCTAGCTATGGTGACAACCGATCTATAGATCTATGGTTTTCATACAATATTTAATTGGTGCTGCCTTTAGACAGCGAGGCGCGAAAACTGTCATAGCTCCATGCTCTCATCAAAAAAAATTTCTAATGAAATACTACAAAATGAACATGCTGTCGGTTCACATCATCATCATCATCATCAGCCCATTTTTACCCCACTGCAGGGGCTTAGGCCTCCCCCAGGGTAAGGAGGGGCTTGGAGCTTAAGTCCACCACGATGCTCCACTGCGGGTTGGGAACGTGTCACGACCGCCATCTATTGACAGCGTCCGTTCACATGCTTAGATTAAAAATTTCTAGATATGCAAAGAATCATACAAATTAAAGTAAAACCCATTAATGTACAGGTAAAAAATCTATTTCTAGTCTTAGAGTAACCTGTCTCATAATGAGTTGACTATAAAAACGATTAACAGAAGAATTTTGTTGATAATAAATTAGTTGGTAAGTGTTGTTAGAGCCGCAACAACGTCCCCGCGATGCTCACGTAATGTTCTCTCAGCAAGTGTTCGTGATATCTCCATTTCACGCACCTGAAAACACATAAATACGGATTCAGTTTCAAGGAAAAATGATGGCAATTTTGATGGTCAATGTTAATATTTCTAGCAGTACAATCACCTAACGGCAGGCCCACAAATTGGCCAAAAGCAATCATAGACTCCCCCTGTACGACGTGTGTACAGTCACCAATCACCAAATTCAGTTTGTTGATAACAGAAAATAGCAGATATCTCTAAAATGTCTATACATATCGTGTTCAAAACAATTTTTATTGAAAGTATTTATTAAATGCAATTTCTTTTTTATTTTTGCAGATTTTTAGTTGTATGTTTGAGAAGTTAGAGGAGAAGATACACATTGATAAAGTACTTTAAAAGCTCATAAAAAAGTTTTAGAAAAAAAACATCCCATAATTCAATGTACGGAGAGCCACCCCTGAGTAACATAGTTATCATTTATTTTTTTACATATTTATATGACGGTTCATATAAGACATCTGCCCGTGAACTTTCATCAGAATCAACAGAAAGATAACAGCGATATGAGACTGGGGTCTGGGACATATGGGCATATAGTCGGACGGACACACGAAATTATCGTATAAGGGTTCTGTTTTTGGTATATGGTTACAGAAATTAAAAAAATCACCTTAGAATATTCTAACATACAATACTTGCAGGTATTATAACTATAATATTATACCTACCTAAATGAGAAAGTGAGTTTGTTTGTTTGTTTGTTACGCTTTCGCGCCTTAACTATTCAACTGATCATCATAAAAGAGGTTCGACCATTTTTGCATGGGACCTGGCATAGTAATGCGTCGCAATTTTAGTGTTTTTTTAAAAGCTTCCGCGCACAATGAAAGTGGTATAATTATATGGGTATAGGACACTTTTACAAACAAAAAATGTCAAGTAATATGGTATAATAGTTCCCAGATTGATTTAACTATTTATTAGAAGACAGTACAACTAGTAGCTAAATCAACCAGGGATCTATTATTTGAATACAATGGAATGCGTATATGCGAGTATGTTGCATTTTATGCCATTTATGCGAGTAATTTTGCATTTTATGATTGGATTGTTCTCTGTACAGATCACTATATGATAGTGATCTGTATTTCCAAATATCTCAAAAACGTGACACTTTAGGGTATTACTTGCCATTTTTGGTTCACTATCATCGTGCACGGAAATTTAGAAAAAAAAACTACCATGATGGCAGGTTACTATGCCACAAAGGTGCAATCCCCTTTGCATACATTGTCAGGAATACAGAAAAGGATATAGGGCATCTTTCATCCAGAAAAAAATTATATTTCCGAGGGGTAGAAAAATAACTTTTAGATGGTCGTCCTGTATAACACCTCGGCCTACTGAGTTAGGGGAAGGGGAAAGTGAGAGGGTTAGGGTGGCGGAGGGGAGTGGAAGGGCCCGTGCGAAACCGGGGCGGGACGCTACAGGATATATGTGGGAAATGGTAATGCGAGTGAGAGTGAAAGCCGGAAAGAATCAGTGCATATTATAACAGAGAGACAGAAGCGAGAGTTAGATGAGAGTAAAAGTGTAAGAGGTAGTGAGAACAGTGGTGAAAGCGGAAAACGACTACAAGGGCGTAACGTTTGTCTGCGCGGGCGAAGCCGCGGGCAGAAGCTAGTACTATATAAATTAATTATATGTTTCACTCGGATTCACGGACAGCTTAGTAATTATCAACTGTTTCCCCCACGTTCCGGCAACTTATACACCGAAAAATAATAAGACGTTGGATAGAACAAGGAATATGCTACTTTTGTCAAACATCATGAGTAGCATATTCAGGCTAGGGCCATTAATATAAATTAGTAAGTATATGAAAAAACTACAATGATGTAAATTTATTAACAGGGCAATCTTGGCTTTGTCAATATACAGGATAAAGAGCTCCTTTTTCAGCTAGCATTTCAAACTAATTTCAATGAACTTTCAAAATACACTATTCAAGGCAATCTTAAAACTTACAGATTGTAGCCAAAAATAAAATAAATAAACATTTATTTCAGACTAGTGTCCATGATTCGTTATTAACAATAATCCTAAAGCTAATGTAAATACATAATTAAATAAAATAATCTATTACAAAATTAAACAAATAAAAGGTATTATTATTACAAAGTAAAATAAAACGAAATTGCCTAATATTATTTAATCAGACCAATAGCTGTCCAAACCCAGTATTTTTTGAAGGGACAGTCTGGTCTGGCAGCGATTATCTTCAGGATGCTGTTGTTACTACATTGTAGACATTGCAGGAGAGAGAAAAACATTCCTGATGACTATCAGATGATAGGCTCCATGAGAAAAAGAACATAGGTTGAACAAGAAATATATTGTAAAGTTAGAAATAAGTCTAGATGAAACTGTGAGTAAAAGGGTAGGTAGCTAAAGTTTATAACTTACAATTAATTCAATATCATCTTTTTTTACTGACACTTTCTGCAGTTCCTTTTCTTTTTCTAGACGTTCGGCTGCTTCTTTATTTCTCCTGTCGCCAATTAATGATAAAGCCTGTAATACATATAAATAACAATGACTATACGTTTTTAACAGTGGTGTCAACATTCTTACCAAACTATAAAGCTTGCTCAATTAAAATTTATTGGTTGCGGTTCAGAAATGACTCTTTGTAAAACAAAAAATGCATCAAAATTTGTCCAGCCATTTTAGAGATAGAGATATCTACTGCAGCATCTTCTGCTCATTTATAACTGGTAAATATATATAAGCACTTAGTCTAAAATTACCTATTTCAAGACAAAAACTGTTTCGAAATTGGACTAGCTATTTTAAACGAACACATTTACTGCATCACCCTTTGGTGGCCTAACTGTAAAACATATTCAAGAAAAATATCTTAATTGATATCTACGTAATACAAAAAATCGCATCAAAATCCCAGCCGTTTTGAAACACATTTACAACAGTTGCCCAATTAAAAAAATTGCACTGAAATTGGTTCAGTAGTTTTTGAGGAAATTGATGTTGCCAGTTACACACAAAATCTTTACCCCAAATGCATAGATATCCCATTTTTACTTCATCGTAAAGTAAAAATGGTCAAATATTAGATAGACTCGCATGCTGAAAACTCCAATTTTTTGCAGACAAATTAAAATAGGCAATATATGCTACTGTTTCTATAAACAGCTTTTGTAACATGTTGTGAAATAAAGGAACATTCTAAACTAACTCTCAAACTAAACAAGTACTTTACAAAAATTGTTTAAGTTTAATTTTCCAAAATGTTTGGAAAATGTTTAATTAAGTATATAACTATCACTGACTCCATGCCTCTGAGAGCATGTTCAGCTGTCGGTCCCGGATACCATCGACAGATGACAGTCGTTGAAACCCGCAATGGAGCAGCCAGGTGGATTAAGTTCCAATCCCCCTTACCATGTGGGAGGCCTAAGCCCCTGCAGTGAGGCATTAATGGGCTGGTGGAATTTTCCAAAACACCTTTGTGTTTTAGTCTTTTAAGAATTGTAATGTAAGCCCTAAAATTACCCACTAATACCTTTTTTTAGTATTTAGTTATAATAAGAAATAAATGAAAACCACAAGAACTAAGAATGCTGTGGCATGCAATGAATTTATTATTATTATGATTAAAAAATATACTCAGGAGCTTCTAGTCCAGATTTTGAATCCTATAGTTTAATATAAAATTGGTGGTATCGCTTTGATTAACAGTAGAAATAATTGATGAATTTATTTTAGATAGTAATTAGACCCAAAGAAAGAACTTGAATATATAGTGTGTGTAATTAGCAAATAAGATTGTATTTATTTTCACTGCAGTGCATATTTACACAGCAAGTTCGGTCTACAAACCTGAGAAAATCTCAGGGATTCCAGTTGAGTCCTTCTTTGTTGTATATATTATTTTATGTGGTGTCTTAAGAAATAAAGATATGTAAATTATTATTTAGGTTTATTAATTACAAAATTTTTGTTCATTGGTTTTCCTTACGTGTAGGAAAAACTCAACATAACAAGGTACTCGTATATTTATCACAAACCAGTGCAAGGAGACCATTCTCAGTGCAATGTTTATATTTTCTTTTTAATTTAAGGAACTGAAATATAGATAAGTTAATATAGATGAAACTAATATTTCTAAGAAAAATACAACTAAATTTTTTTTTTCAAATTGTCAATAATTCTCGTCAATTTTATTTCATGATAAATCCAGTTTTAATATGTTTTTGTTCAATAGTTAAATCCTATAGAAGTCCAGGCACTCAATCGATCGAAAAATGCCAGAAAAATCATGTTGAAACAATCTTAATGAGCTCAAACACAATTAACAAAAAGATCGGTAATTATCTACAGATATAAATGCTTTACATTAAGTTTGTGATTTTTTTTTTACTTATTTCAATTTATAAACCAAGATTATTCATACCAACTATGGAACCCTTCACTGTGCATGGTCCAATACACATTCAAGCAGTTTTTTAAGTAAATATAAGCCTAAATATTTCCCAAAATGTTAATGATGTTAAAGGATGGTAAAAATGTATACCAGGAGCTATAATTTAGTTACTTTCTAAAATATTTTTCTGAAGCATCAAATCATTTCGGGAGTGCAGATGTCTCAAAGTTAAAGGCTTGTTTGAACAGTTGGGAAACGGATTTCTTTATTAATTATAAAAATAGAAATTAAAACATATAAGTTGTGATATGTAGTTGAGTGGTAGCATGCCTGATTCTTGATTAGAAGGGTGTGGTTCTAATCCCAGCGCATGTACCAATGAGTTTTTCTTAGCTCATGTACATAATTATCACTGACAGTGCCTCGGAGAGCATGTCAAGCCGTTGGTCCCTATTGCCTTCAATAGATGGCAGTCGTTAAAATCCACCGACGCACTGGAGCAGTGTGGAGGATTAAGCTCCAACCCTCCTCATTTTGAAGGGAGGCCTTGGCCCATGCAGAGGAGCATTAATAGGCTGATAATATGGTAGGTATGGTTAATTAATACATACACCAGATATGTCTTGGGATGAAATTTCTTTTTCCTCCGCGTAATCTGTGACTTTTTCTAAATCGGCCACTCCGCTGTCGTGCTTTGCAGTTTTTTTTTGAGCTTTATCCTTGTCATGTTGAATTTCATCTGTATCACCATTTATTTCTTCATCCGCCATTTTATGGTTTAAATGAAATCTTTAGAACAATGTGTGAGATACACAATACTATAGTTAATAGAAAATATGTAATGTACCTAAATATCTTATAATTTAAATGCTATCTGCAATTTAAATGCTTCGAGGCTGACAGCTGCTGGCTGAGTGCTGACACTACTTACCACAGAACACTACTGACCACAGCTACTGACAGCCTGTGCTGACAGTCACAGATCACCACAGATTACTGACAGCGCTGACAGCCAGCAACGGTGCTTCCAGATCGCGAAAGTAAAATTACTGTTTTTCCATCTAAAAAATACGGTATTCTCCAAAAAAATGCAGTAGATTTAAATTTTTATTCTAGTAAAGTTACAATAAAGACTTGAGTTCTATTTATTTAAATTGTTTATCAATGTTAATTTCAAAATAATTTCATGTTTTTCATTTTTGCAGTCATTCTAGCAATCTTATTTGTAGGCTTAAAATTATTACATTTTCCGCATTTCTGCCAATGGTTTCCTGGAAAAATATGTTAGTTGTTGGACTAGAATTTGTTATAAGACACATACCGCATAAATTGTGGAGATAACTCCGCGCCCGGCCTACGTTTTGTTAACGAAAGAAACAGGTATTGTTTGTGTGTCGAATGTGTAAAAAAGATAAAAAATACTAAGTTCTCATAATATCTTTTATCTCTTTCACGCATACGACATATGAATTATACCTATTACTTTCACAAAACATAGGCTGCCCTATTTCAACAAAAAAATTGTTCGGAATATAATATGCCTGGCTTGAATGATTGGTTGATCTAAGTGACGAAAAGAAAGATATATCGTATTGTCCCTTTGTCAGACAGAGACAACTAGTTTTGTTAGTTGCGCATAATAATGCGTGCCGAGATTATTTGGGGAATGTGGGATTCCCTTCAAGTAAAAACAAACAGTAGATCTACACAAGGTATTTTTACCATTGCCTTAAACGGTAGATCAGTCAAAATTACAGTAGATCTACCGTAATTACGTTGAACCTAGAAGCACTGGCTGTTTGTAACTGTTTTTAAATGAAGAAATATGCTGAAACTAAAAGTTGCCTGTGCTAAAATTTGCTAAAACATATAAATATTTACGCCAAAAGTATGCTATGAAATGCAACAATATAATAGTTATTTTAGTTAAGTATATCATTTCTTTCGAATTCTAATCCATGCATACTTATTATTGGAAATATTTTTGTTTAGCATGTCTTGCGTCGGTACAAAATTAATACCTACCAGAATTGCTTTCTGTGAGACCTTGTTGAACATGTAATGTAAATGTCACGTGTTCAGTCATAAATCTGTTTCTATATTTGTTTTTCATTAAAATTACTTGTGAAAATCTGCTGTCGTGTGTTTGATATCGGAAGGCGTATTAAACATTTAGATAAATTACATTCTTTTGTTTATTGACTATATTACTGGAGTAGCTTAGAAGATACAACTTTGGCACAAACTTTTCACCACCGTTTACAGAAACCGAAGTCATTGAAATAAATTGCATTTAATATAATGTGAGGAATACCCATTATACTTTTTAAGCATGCAGGAACATAAACTAAAATAATCCGGACGATAAATGTTAGAGATTGTAGGCACATACATTACAGAGAAATGAAGCGGCATATTTGGAAAAAAAATCTAAACATAATTATTTTATTGTTTCCGATGCGAGATCGTGTTTATACGAGTCTAACTTGCATTTGGCCGGTTTCTTTACATTAATAAGATGTCGATATAAAATATCAATAAAAACAAACATATGGTGTTAATCTCTATAATAAACGTAAATATGAAATTAAATTATTTTTTACTTGATTTACCTAAGCTGTTTTATCACAGTTTATTAATTTTAATATTGTTACGTGTTAGGTTTTAAAGGATCTGGAGAGAAAGACCTGCTGACTCTTTTGAAGACTTTATTCACTAACACTAGGTCCAACACAAAGCACTAGGTCCAAACACTAAGGACTCAAGATGTCCATGGTCGTAGCCAAGTCGTAGGTTTCACTTGTATCACTAGTTTCGCTTCGAAGTCGCCTTGAAAGTAGCCCTAAAACTAAACTGGAAATCGCTCGCCTTCCTGCGGCTATTTATATGGGTTGTAACGAGCCTCGAGAGAATTCTAGAACTCACTCCACTCGCGCGAACGCGATCGACCGGGTGGGATGATTCTAGAAAGTCTCACGCAGGTACTGGTTCTTCGAGACTATTCGTTTCCTCTAACGCCATCTAGTATTGAGTAGGAGTTTCATGTTGTCTTTGTTCTACAAAGTGGTTTTACTGGTTGACGCTAGATGGCGGTCGTTACGTTGTGTGTTTGTAACAATATTTTCAGTGCAATGTACGCTATTGTTTAAAAATAGGTATCGTGATAACAAAATTGTTCATTTCTGTCCTATTTTCCTAGTTTCCTAGTGTTTAAAAGCAAAATAACGGCATTTGGTACTTACCGATGGAAAGAAATTGTTTCATTTTCTATTGATTTTGAGTAACTGTGACTGTGGCAATTTACTGCAAGACAAGCCATTTTTGTGGCGAATTTATTTCGCACAAATTTATTTAATAAGTTACTTTTATATTATCAAAAATTTAAATAACTTGATGCAAACGTCCTCGTACTAATTACACTAATGTCACTGAGAAGAGGGTACAAGCAGGTTGAAGTAAACCGTCATATATACTTACATCTTTTTCACTCACACTGAAATTTACCATGTGGAAACATGTGGAAAATGAAACAAATGTATATAAATACAAGAATGCCTTCTATAACTTAAGTAATTGTTCTGAGGTTTCTACCTACGATTTCTAGTTTCTACTAACACTGCATACAAGCATACAACTTGTAACTTGTTCGTAAAAGTATTATACATGTTTTGGTGGAACTGAGGTGACTACTAATAGAATATTTGTATGGACGGAAGATCAACTTATAGAAAAAAATATTTAAAAATAAAATAAAGCATAACAATGATAATTTATACAAAATTACAATTTTATTTAATTTTGGAATATGAATAAGGAAATTATATTTAGGACAGGTTTAGAGAAGTGGGAAATAAGGGTAGGAATGTTAAAGTAGGAAATGTACATTGTATGAAACATTCTATTGATTTCGATTAATCGAAACTATCTGATTCTGATTTCTGAAATTAAAATTGAGTTGTTTTCAACGTTTTCAAACAAGTTCGAAAAATATTTATAGTCGAAGAACTGGCTCTATAGAATCGTCCATTATAGACCACAACAGATTGTCTGTGACAACAGACCACAAAAACTGTGCACAAAAATTATAGACTGTGCAAAATGGTCTATGCCTATGGTGTGATGTGATGAAAACACAGTGAAAAATTAAAAACAATTTTTATAATCGTGTTTAGAAAAGTGTTTTGTTTTTTTACTTGCCAATTTTTATAAGTACAAAGTTTTGTTATAATCTTAGTCTATTATATTTATTGAAACTGTTATTTCGGTTGCTCGAAACAAGGAGAAGGCTAACCAGCAGTGGTGAGTTTTAAATCATATTTCTAAAAAAATTTAGGTTTAAATTTTTGACCTTGAAATTCAAATGTATTTAAAAATTGATCTCATGCACTTTAGTTTTCTTTACCTTTCTAAATATATATGCCTTAAAAGTAGCGTACCTTTATTCTTTAGTTATAATCCATGACGTCAAGTCAATATGGTGATTCGGAACTCATTGAGCTCTACTCTATTTAATACATATCGGAATGGATTCACAATTTTTGTCAATTTAACTTCATTATTTACCAAGAAATAGGTTAATATTGCTTAGGTGCTGTGCCAACCATGTAGTACTTCTTGTGTCTAAAGCCAAAGCCAAATACATTGAGTAAGTACATTGGTTTTTGACTTTGAATATGTACCTATTATTTACATATGTGAATACACAAAAAAAAAAAAAACTAAAGCATAGTGATATAAAACATAAAAACTTGTGTTCATTGGTATTTTGAAAATTGTAGTGTAAAGTTTTAAATTGTAGTGTAGTGTAACATTTGTTTAAAGAGATACCTAACTCCAAATTTATTTTTACCTTTTTCCTATTTTTGGAAGAGGGAATGCCTACTTTACTGCCTATTTCTAACAAAATATGATCTTGTCGATTATTTTAAAAAGTTTGTGGTATATTATTTAAAATGAGATAATATCTACCTGCGATCCTCATTAGGTTAGTTAGATTTACAAATTAGATTCTTATTAATCGTTCGTTATTTGTGTGTAAATTTTTCATATGTGTAATTCAACACATTGTTACCCTTATTATTGTTTGTGTTCTTATTAGAATACCATAATTACAGAGCAGAGCCCTTAAAACTTTGTTATACTTGTTTGTCTTTCATCATGTCTCAATTTTCTAGATCCTGTAGGCACATGACAGTGTGTCTGCCAAATTCGGAAAAGAAAAAGGTGACATATTATAAAGCTGAAGAGTTTGTTTGTTTAAACGTGCAAATCTCCTGAGATTTCCTGAGAGAGAGAGTAGTTCCTGAACTACTGGTTCGAATTGAGAAATCGTTTTTGTGTTGGATAGTCATTTTATCGAGGAAGGCTATAGGCTTTATTACATTACGCTACGACCAATAGGAGCGGAGCATCAATGAAAAATGTTGCAAATAACGGGAAAAATTATTCCTTTTGAGAGTAAACGGTTGATGTTAAGCAAAAATCATGTATTACGGAATTGTTCCTCTTCAAAAGTTCTAACCAAAAGTCCACAACAGCATATGTGTATCTTTTACGATTGACTTACTATAACCTTTTTTATGCCAAATAAATTTGTTGCTAGACGCGCCAGAGAATTTCTTTGGATGATGACGATGATACCATAGTGTAATGATACTATATGGTTGGACTAGCGATCCACCCTGACTTCGCACGGGTGCAATGTACTAATGCGTCGAACGGGAAGAGGAATGTTTTAGCTTATAATTTCCATATTCTTCAACCGAATATAATTTAAAAATGTAAAATTTGTCTGTTTGTTTCTGGGCTAATCTCCGGAATGGCTGAATCAATTTTTATGGGACTTTCATTAGCAAAAAAGGACTATTTAATGAGTATAGAGGGTCGGTTTATAGGGTTAGGAGGGGTAAGGGAGGGCAGAGGAGTGTATGTGGTAGGAAGGGTGAAGGGGTGGTGCAGGGAATAGGAGGGGGAACATTTCTGTAGTCCACCCGAGCGGAGCCGGGTACGATCGCTAGTCATGTATATATTACAAGAACCATTTTGAGCTAGTTTTGAGCCCATAACTCAAAAACTGTTAAAACTATTTGTTGCATTATTCATGTCTGATGAAGCCTGTATGAACACTTAGAACTCCAAAATCCATGAATAATTATGCTAAGTAAATTGTGTGATGTAATTTAGTTCTACAAATACTTTACTTATTTGTGAAGATAAACCTGATTGTCTTGCACATTTTTTGTATCAAACTGGGCTCATTTTCACGATTTGCCCGTGGTACTACCAAGCAATAAGTCTTGAGTTAGTTCAAAGTTGTAGCCATTATTGTTGTAGGTTGTTAGGTTGTTTATCACTTCATAGCAACCCTGTCATGGGATCACTGTCATGTTACAATTTTCTACTAACTCAAGACTTGGTAGTGCCATTAGCAAGTAAAATATGTTCAGTTGTTCAACCAGTTGTACAGACTAATAAGACCATAGGCAAAAAAATCCACCGTGGGCTAACTGGTAGTATAACCCTGGCAGTATTATGGCACAGTGTGTTTTCTAACCCAAAAAAGTGTAACTTTCATATTATTGAATAATTCTAATCAGCTTTTCATTACAAATGCACGAATGAGTAGATATCCCAAGGATCAATTTTGTAAACTTTATTTTTAAAAAATCTTAAAGTTTTTCATGACCTTGAGGTCAAAATACTGAAATAAATTCCTACAAAAATACTACATAGTAGAGTGTAAATTGTATTGCAGATATATAAAGTAACTAGCGACTGCCCGCAGTTTCGCTTGCGTAGACTACACATTTCTGTTTTAGGTAGTATTAACATTCGATTCGGTTTATACGTACTTTTTGCTGAAACTAATATTGGGTACACCCATTAAAACTTTCAGTCTTCATTCTCCCCACTCCTTTAAGAAAACCGATACTCCCATATTTTTCACCTCCCGTTTTCCACCCTTAAAATGTGGAAATCCAAAAACCCTGAAACACGTCATTATTTATTTATGTTAAAATTTTTATGTTTCTAACTTTAAAGAACAAAGACTCTCAGACAAAGCGCTTCCATCCTTCCCTCCTTAAATTTGAAATTTCCAAATATTCCTTTCTTAAAAAATTAATACATTATAAAATAAACCTCTGTTTCAAATTTCAGCTTCCTAGACTTAGTAGTTACGGCTTATCTACGTTGATAGATCAGTGAAGACAAACGACAGACAGACACAAAAAGTAGCTGATTTCACTCTTGACAACCTTCTTTCACGTCTGCAAAGTTTCATTTAAATCTGTTTAGCCATTTTGGAAATTAGCTCGAATAGACACATAGACGTACAGATAGATAGACGGACCAAAATTAGCGTAAAAGTAAAGTACAGTAAAAAAAAAAAGTAAAGTAAAAGTAAGTAGTAGTAAAAGTGTCACTTTTGACTACCTCTTTTTCATACCCGTGAAATTTCATTAAAATCGGTGTAACCGTTTTGGAGATTAGCTCGAATAGACAGATGGACGTACATACAGACATACAAAAAGTAGTGTATGTCACTTTTGACTACTTCTTTTCCATATCTGTGAAGTTTCATCAAAATCAGTTTAGCCGTTTTGGAGATTTGCTCGAATAGACAGACAGACATACAGATAGTATTATTTTATACATATAGCCTATAGCCTTCCTCAATAAACAGACTATCCAACACAAAAATAATTTTTCAATTTGAACCAGTAGTTCCTGAGATTTGCGCGTTCAAACAAACAAACAAACAAACAAACTCTTCAGCTTTATAATATTAGTATAGATTCTAGGAGCATATTATCCAGTTTTTATTTAATCTAAAATGGCACTAACATCAATACAAAATAAGTTTTACCAAATTATGTGTTAATTTTTTTATAATTTTTGTAGCATGAAGTAGAACCTCTGTCTAGGATGATTATATTCCTTATACTAAGTTTTATCACTCACAAATTACCATGCTCTACTTGGGCTTAGGTTTCGAAAAAATAATTTTTATTAACTGAGGTCAACATTTCGAAGTCAGGGTTGTCACATAAGGGTCAAGTAGAATTTTCGTTTATCAAGTTTATATTTAACCTAATCAAGTAGTTTTTATAAATATCATTAATACTAGTATTCGCGAAATGCTAGGATCAATGTATCTACCAATAACTGACTATGTAGGGTAGACTGGGTACAATTGAAACGCGTAATGATTGAAACAATCTTATTTTCTCAGAAAACATTATATCTATCAGAGCGACACTACGTTTGTTAACTACATCGGTCATGTCAAAAAAATTTTGATAGTGGCACGAGGGGTAGTTGGCAACGCTACAAAAAAAGAGAACCTTACTTTAAATTTCAGAAGCTATAGAATCACAAGAATGGAAAACTTATTTTGATTCTCAAAAACTATAAAAATAAAAATGAAAATAATTGTTAACAACCATTGTCAGTAAATTAAACAGTCTTGTGTCATAAAATGCAAGAGGACTGTGCACATAGGACTGTTATTTTTACATTAAAAGTATCGTAGCATAAAGCAAATTAAAGTTTTGTTAAACATTATAAGGGAAAATGATAACATCCGCTCTGAGTAATCGTTGTATAAAAGTATTATAATTTAATCACTTAAAACAAAAAATCAGCTCACTAGAAAAATGTGGTATACTATTGGCGCGATTCCCAAATTTTATCCGGGGGACTATTCAAAAAGTGTGTGGACAACATTCAAGTACTAGTTTTGAGTATTAAAAACATACTTAGAATTATATAATAGCATAATTGTGTCTTACAATATTATGCTATCAGTCTTCTATAATTGCTCATATATGTATAAACTTGCCTAATTTAATAAAGGAAGTAAATATTTGTCATAAGACTCACATATCATTCTGAAAATGGGCCATGGCAGACGGCTCTACTTAAAAGTGTATAGAAGGAATTTATTATAATATTACAATGTAATATTATTAAATGAGCTAAGCCTCGCTAAGAATGGGTATTATATTATCGTTATTGGTATACAGAACTTTGTATTTATATCCTCGAATAAGTAAAATGTGCTTGGGAACGATTTTCCCGTTAGTGGAGAAAGGCAAATATACTTGAAACTAGTACAAATAATAATTATAGACTTCCTTAACATTCATAGGGTAGCAGCATTCATTATTATAGGATTGCTACATAAAATGAGAAAAGTTAATTATAACAAATGTACAAATGATTTAGTACCAACTTTGAAGTGATAACTCAGTGAAAATTATAAATAACTGAACAAAACAAAGAAGTTATCAAACATATGACACCACATTAGTTACAATATGGAAATTTAAAACAAAAATGTACATGTTAAAGCACAGATGTTAAATAACTAACATGGGAGTACTATTCCATGTAGGTATACATGCGTGTCAATGCAGAATTTTTTTCTGAAACAATGAGAACCGTCTGCAAAAATGTCAATTTGAGAACAAGGATAAGGTTTGCAAGCATCAATGTATATCTTACAGACCTGAAACATTGAAGCATTTGACCTACCTATATTGGTTCTAGCCATTAGAATGTAAAATACATTTCTATGAATAAACGCGAATTCGTCTTGGGATGTGAAATTCAATATTTACACAACTCCGGGTACTTTGTCTGAAATATTGACAAATGTATAAATATCCTAATAACTCACATTATACTATTGTATTATTCATGATCATGTTCATCAAATCATCAATTATTATTAGTTTTTCAGTATGTATGTCTGTCCGTCGGTTTGTCCATCTTTATGTCACAGGCTCATATCTGCCATCTTTTCACCGATTCTGATAAAATTTCACAGGCAGATAGAAGTCTTATATGAACCACTATACACCCTGTGCAGAAAAAATTAAAACTGTAAAATTTAGGGATGGCTCTCCATACATCAAACCAAGGAAGGAATTTTTTTGAGTTTCCCATTGTACGAAGTAGGTGTTGTTAGACAGATGTTTGAAAATGCAAAGCAAGTTCTTAGCTGAATCTTTCTTGACTATTCCGCGAGATATAAGTCCTTACATCTGCGTAGCTATAAATTAAGAAAAAAATTCAGGAATTAGCACAACATACACTTAAATGGAATATTCAGTTATGTCCCTAAAATAATGTTGTTTGATTGGTGATTGTATGGTGATTGATTGTTGTACATGCTATAAACCCCAAAGTTGACGCTTTGTCTACATGTATTTGGCCGGTTTTTTCATACTTTCGTCATGAAATAAGTAGAGCCTTTTTATTAGTAGGATTATTTGTGAAATGTCAACAAAATAATTTAAAGTTGTTATCAAAAACCTATATTTCATACAATTTATGAACTTTGTTCATCTCTTAAAATTATTTTTATTTTTTAATATTTTTCATCAATAATTTAAATAGTAGGTGTATACTTTCTTGTAGTATGTTGAACCCACTGATATAGTAAATATACACAGATACGACATCAAAAGGAAATGACTATGTCCAGTTTTGAAAATATGTGTGAGTTAACGAATGTTGCCATTTTATTAATATTGCCATATAGTATAGTAGTTTTGTGAATTATGTAGGGAGATTATTTTTTTGTTTGTCTTTTGAAATAATCAATAAGTAAATTATATATTAAACTCGAATTTAATAAACTGCACCACTGTAAATGCACCCCAGTCAATTCAGTTGTGTACAGTTGTCTAACGAAAATTGCTAATATTCCATCGTGTTTCCATTGTGTAACAAAGACATATTATGAAATTGTCTCATATATAAAGCTAAGTGCATGCAGGTTCGTTCGCGATTACTTTAAGAAGAACATAAGAAATTTAAAGTGGAATAATTTTTTTTGTGACAGCTGTACAAACCATTGTCTTAAAAACTTAGATTAGGAGCAATTAAATCCCAAGCATTTGTATATCTTTTAAATTCTAATATGCTTTAGCCATAAGTACTCATTTTGCATAATTCTTAAATTTATTTATTGACAAATCTCTGACATTGCTTGGAATTTTATTATAAAATATTACATATATACCTTTGATTCCTTTGAATGAATACTTGTTTTATGGAGCTTAGTCGTGAGTACCTACTAACTGCCTTATTCATAAACGTGTAATAACAGTGTTTTAACTAAAATGTGTTTTGCCTTTTTCTGCCCAGTTCCATATTTCTTGTGAGAGACGAAGACAAAACATATTTTAGTTAAAACACTGATTAAATATGTTTATTAATAAGGCAGTAAGAGTTTATGTTCATTCCTATGTTAACTTCGTGTATATCACAATTCTTTTAAAAATTATTATTTTTATGAACATACAATAAATTTTAATAAGTATACTAACTATTTACTGTCATTATATTAATTTCTTTAAATTTCCCTATAAGTGAATTTCTAGGGCCCATTTTATATAGTGCGAATAGCCTTCTTCTGTTGAACGATAATATTATTTATATCAGCAGCACTCCCCACTACAAAATACGATATGCATGGACATATTATATCAAGACTGAGGGTTCCTAGTAAAATTCGCCGCTAATAGTGTCCAAGGAAGCATATACCAGCATATACGATCCTTTCTCTATTTAGTTACACCAGCTACAAAAGAATGAAAACATGTGTTCTATTTACTGTCTAGTAATTTCAACCGTATCACTTTCAGCACAAGACTCAATTTTGACTATAGAATATAACAGAAATCCCTTTGTCATAAAAACACAAAAATTTTAGAAGTGGAAAGGATATATGTTAGGTTTTTAAGTCTAGTGATTTAAACCGTATTGTCTTTGGCATAAGACTTAATTTTAAATATACAATTTGCAGACATGTACCGTTTTGTTATTAAATCACAAAAAGTCATCACTTACTTAAATCACAAAAACCCTTTACTGCGCGAGTTGAACTCACACTTGACCAGTTTTTTATTGAAAAACATGCCACTAGGTTACAGTTTAATATATTCTCATCTAAATCAGAATAGATTTAAAAAAAAACGGTTTTTTTTTACAATTTTTTAGATAGTTACTTTTAACCAAAAATTAAAATAGGCATACCAAAAATGCTTTAAAAAAATTTCTATGAAAGATTTCCTTTATTTCTTTTGGTTTACAATTTCTCCAATACCCAAAAAAAAACATACTGAATAATCAAAAAATACTAAAAATTCCTTACTCCTTACGAAATAATTACCTATAAAATAATTATAATGATTCATAATAATATTTGAAAGCACTAAGAAAAAGAATGTTAAACAAAAAATAATAAAATAAATATATTAAAAATGCGATTCTATTAGCTGTTTAGAACAGCACCCACTTATTATACGACCAAATATTATGGGAATACAAAACGTACGAGCCTTGTCATATTTAAGTGCATTTGATAAATGGTCGGCATATATCTCAATCGTTATTGATATTATTTTAGGCAAACGATATTAATTCGTGATCGAGCGTGATATGGCACTCATTTTTTCTGGACGTTTTTACGTGTTGGACCGCACATCTTTCTAATCTTATATCGATGACGATATGACATAATACTGTGGACGTAACTGAAATGAACTAATTCTGCTGTCGATGTCGCTATGTCTGTCAATTGACGAATTTTTTACTGCATAGCCTTCGAAACTAAGTTTATTTGAAAGGCTAACTATTTGAGGACCCCATTGGAGCTTGGCGTTTAACGTTATACCTAGAAACACCGTAGGTTCAACCATATCCAATTTCTCGTCCCCTATGGCTATGCTTTGTTTTGGTGTGTATTACATTAGGTGTAATGAATTTAATACATTTAGTTTTTTTTTATTTAGTAATAAATTATTAACACTGAAACAGTCTACCCACTATTTTTAATACTATAGCACTAATTACATCGTCAGAAACCACTTGCTGCCGTTTAATTTTAAACAAAAGTGAGGTGTCATCTGCAAACAGTATTATCATAGTTGTGCTTTATAAGTTTAGGTAAGTCGTTTATATCGTATATGTTGAGGAACAGGAAAGGCCCCAAAATCGAACTTTGCGGTTCGCCCATTGCAACCAATGTCCCTGAGGATCGTTTTCCATTCACGTCTACGCTTTGTATTCTACAATGTAGGTAGGTAAGATTTTAAAATATTCAAAGTGGGTTTTTTAACTCCATAGTAATGTAATTTCCCGACCGATGTCTATGAACACAATCAAATGCCTTAGACAAATAACAGAAGATGCCTAGGCATCACTTGATTCCTCCCAAACATCAAAAATTCTTTCAATTAACTCAACACCAGCATCAGTTGTCGAGCGACCCAGTATTTGAAATAGGATTAATCGTGTGAACCTGTATGAAGTCCATGCTGTATGAAGGTTTATTTATAAGTATGTATGTATTTTAGTAAATATATATAAGGTATATTTACCTTAGGAAACCAGGTCAAAAAGCATTCACCAATATTAGTAAATATATTTTTAGACTAACAATTAATTGATGTCTTACAATGACAATATAATTACCTACTTATTTGAGAGAATATTTTCTTCCGTATATATGAAATAAATAACATGTTCTTGGTTCAAGAAACAGTTTTTCTCTGTGCTAAGGTTACTGCCGTCTTATGTTTTGTTAGGCGTGGAACAATTTTGTATGCATTAAATTTTTGGCAATCATACTGGGTTCAGTAGTACCTACTGACATATTTGTATTGAATTAGCACATAGGTATATTTCATTATATTTTACTGCCGTTATTTCACATTTTCTAACCACACTTCTCATTAGCGTCTCCTGGTGACGAATTCAAGCTCTATTGCTTTCGTTAATAGTAGTCAATACCTACCTACTAGGAGATTACAATATACGTAGCATATAAACTTTCAAATTATAAGTCTGTTTTAAATTGAGTATTGTTTGTGTGTTGGTCCTCGGCCTAGAACTAAAGTAGAAATGGTTAATAGCTTTTTTCCGATAATAATAATTGCTTTACATATAACCTTGTCTGATTGTCGCTGCCGATTGTCGTACGAAAGACGCTGGAGGTTGGAGTCGGCTTGAATGTCAAATCGTAACCTATCCCGGAAGCTATGTTTGGCCGTGAATATAGTAATAAATGCTCGGTGTAGGTACTCGTTCAGGAACGGCAGCTCGATCACACGCAAAGTTCAACTCGTCCATGGACCAATCGAGGGATCAGTTGAGCTTAATATATGCGAATTTTAAGGTCTTGCTTACAAATGATTTGTTTGAAAACCATATACGGGCAATTTAAATTTTATTATGAAAATAAGAAGTTAAATATTGTAGAATGTATTTCTATAATTATCATAATTAAATAACTGTTACTTTATGTTCAAATAAAAATTTTTTGTAGGTCGTAACAGCTTGCTGTGGTTTCTGACCCAGGAGTAGAAGCTAACGAAATATATTATTAGTGTTTTTTATTTGAAGTATAATACGATTTGGAAGAGAAAATATCTATGAGAAGTTGTCCGACCGATCGTTGGATCTGTCTTGCGGAAGTCCGGGCGACCTTGTTAACATTGAGTACGCCTCTCGGAGCTTGAAGGATGTTCCCCGGATCCGTGGGCCTTGAAAGTCTTTTATCTCAAGGACTCGAAGGCGTATGACAAATAAATTACAGTGCTTTCTAGTTTGAAACTGTCCGCTTGTACCCAATGCGCATACAAAATTATTTATATTTGTGGCCGTCGTCGCTATGGGATGGGCTTATTTATAGGTACGTCGTTTTTATAACTAAACTGTGATGAAATTTAACTAAGAAGGATTTTCACCAATGGGCACTGTCCAAAAAATTTTGACATTAATAATAATAATACATGGGAGTTCCCACACAGCGTCATCTAGTCCCAAAGTAAGCAAGTATTATGCTTGTGTTATGGGTTACTAGACAACTGATATACATACTTAAATATTCTTTATAATATATACATGTATAAATATTTTTTGCAAAGACGCCACACACATATAACAACCAAGACCCGGTACCAGTATCAATATTCATCATATTAATACCGACCCGACCTGGGATTCGAACCCGGGACCTCCAGCTTCGTAGGCAGGGTCGCTACCCACTAGGCTAAGCGGTCGACATTACATTTGAATACTTTTTATGAAAATATGGACGATCAGGAGTATTTAAGTAATTTGAAAAAATTATATGTATTGATTTTCAAGGAATAATCGAATGTTGCGAATTGAAAGCTGATGACGTAACTGCCTACTAAATTATAGCCACAATGTTCTACGTATTGCACGTGTTTATATGGCCTCTGATTGATTTAAATCTCTTCGTCGTTATTTTACTGTATTTATGTTTCATTGTCTGTAGGAGGGTTGTAATTACAGGCATGTTATGTACTACTTGCTGTATATATTGAGGGTTTTTTTGCCTATCTGCAATTTTGTCGTCTCAAGTCTAATTAAATATCAATTAGGCGATAGAATCAACAAAGTGGAAAGTCGATAAAAATATTCGCAAGGGATAAGATTGGTTGATTGATTTTCGATATATATTTCTCGTTTCGCGCAGAACAGGATTTCGTCCACCACAGGTCCACTACAGGTTATACTGACATCCACAGGTGAAAAGATATCCAAAACGTTTAAGAGTATAGGTAGTCCAAGGTAAGCTGGCATACAAAATGTACTATACATCGGTCGTCGAGAGTTTGCATTCCTGACAGGTCGTAATCGGCATATAATAGTAATCGGATGGTTGATGTGAATTTGTACGGTCGGACGATTCCCGTTTTCAAATATTATTATCGTTTATATGCACGAATGATACAAAATTAAATTTAAAATTATATTATGTCAAGTCACAGCAAGCATGATCTTATAGTTTTAAATCTCATGTGTCAGGAATGCAAACTCTCGACGGCCTATGGAATGACTAACACGCATGCGTAAAGAAAACAAAAGATGTCTTTTGTTTCTTTTACACATGTGTAAATACATATACATATGCTAGTAAATCTCTCGTGGAAATTTTTTTTGCTACCTATAACACCATTTTTAGTCTGTTTTCGCCGATTGATCGTTGTATTGTTTTATTTCAATCACAAAACAGCTATTTCCAATGTTATTAGTTATTCGAAAAATAGACAATATTATTGGTAATTTGACCGTTTTCAATTTTATTTATAATTATTTTTCACATTAAAGAATACGACTGAAGATATTGCGTTTTAATCGTTAAAATAGAAAATTGTTTCTGAATGTAGCTTTCGTTCAGTTTTTTTTTTAAGTGTCACGGTACAGACACCCATTTAATGTATGCAATCCTTCGATATGTCATATGAATCGATTCGGCCAGTTTCGAATGAATACAACGATTGTATGAAAATTCAGACCTTTGAGCCATTCTCAAAACGCGGCTTTGAAGGTCGCTAACAAACTTACGAAGTTCCTGGATATTAATAAACCGTTTATAACTTTAACGGAGCTAACAAATTTAGGGCGGCGATAACGTTATTTTAGCGAACCCAAAACGTGAGTTGATAAGTTATCGTTACCGTTGTCGCGTTACGCCATTCTGATTCTGGATCGTCCTTGTTTTATTTTAGCGGTTTGTACACTTCAAGTCGACTGAAATGAAAATGTTCCGGTTTAATACAAGCTACGGGTTGTTAGTGAGATTTCACTAGTCGTTATCAACTACTTGATAGGTGTGCGGGTTTATTACGTTTATCAAAAAGAGTTCATTTTTGCGTTTCTATGATTCGGACCTCGAAGAGAATGACAATGGCTACTATCGATTTGATTAACATCTCTGTCTGTTCGCCTTAATAATTTGATTATTTATTTATTTACACAACATCTGTCACTGGAAACTAACTTTTAAACGGTGACTCAAAACGTTATCATCTATAAATATTATGCAATACCGCCGCTTAGCCTAGTGGGTAGTGACCCTGCCTACGAAGCTGGAGGTTCCGGGTTCGAATCCCAGGTCGGGTCAGTATTTATATGATGAATATTGATACTGATACCGGGTCATGGTTGTTATATGTATGTGGAGTCTTCGCTTGGTACCCAAAACACAAGCTAATGCTTAATTTGGGGCCTAGACGTTGTTGTCATGTATGCGTTATTATTATTATATAAATAATTTGCGCAATATATATTTGTGAAAACCCCAGATTTTTTAAGGTTCGTATGAAATCGTAAAATAATAGTTATGATGGAAACAGGTAATATGGGTGTATCTGAAAAAACCGGCCAACTGAGAACCTAGTTCACATTCCGAGGGTCCCGTCACCGCTAGCTACTTTGCTCTCGTGTGGTTAAATCTTCTTCAATGCCGTTGCGGATGAGGTGCGGGGTCCAGTCTTGCCCCGCTGATACTCATTTTTCTTATTGCGACTTTACTCTCTTTGACATCAGAGCGAACAAGAATTTTGGCGCAAACTTATTACAAACCAACTTTAGACCTACACTCTTTGCTTTTTGCGCCTGTAACATGAAAATCGTACATGATCGTTATGTAGAACCTAAATGCAGGTTACTTCTCGTTGACGTAAAAAGTTCAAATTGGGTAAACTTAATTAAGTACATATTACGAACAAAGTCATTAAATAGCGATTAAACATAATCGCTTGAATGCTATAGTATAATTACTAAATTTTCTGGTAAATTTAATAAATCGTTCGTTTACCCAGATATTAAATTAGGCGAGAGTAAGTCAATTCAAATTTTATCAAATGACAGACTATTATCGTATGGTTGACAGTATTTGTAAGACATATTATATACCAATTTAGCTTTGACACTCCTTTTCCATATAAACTTTAACTATGCCAAATGTTACATTCCTTCGTGCGCGTAGTATGCTTAAAAAGGTGTCCAAAGTTTTCTCTTCACGTATTTATATATAGATTATGAAATATATATCTATTATCGAATCAAGTGGTTTTATTCCCTGTTAAAGTAACAGATTTTACAAAAATTGCGAATATGCAGTTTTTGTTTTCTCAAAAATTGATCTCATGATTCCTTTGTACACTTCGCTATTTCTCATAGTTTAGGATTTGGCCATACAGTCCCATTTCAAAAACTCAACCTGTAGGTATATAAATTTGAGCTTTCTGCGCTACTACTCCACATAAACTGTAACTATGCCGAATATCACATTTCGTGCACGTAGTGTGCTTAAAACAGGGTTTTAAATTTTTCTTCATGTGTTAATATATAGATGTATCACATTTCTAGTTGAAATGATAGAAAATTTCTAAATCTATTGATTTGACTCATAATCCTGCACTCGTCTTATCCAAGAGTAAGATGCGTACGCCTGATTTTCGCCTATGTTATATCCTTGAATAGTCTGGGTGATTTCCAAACCACCTTGTCTCACCCCGCACTCCAACACATATACTTTCGAATGGGAACCAGCCCACTGCGCACAGTTTCTCTGAGTAGAATACCATTATCTAAATAATGAAATTATATATCTCAGGAGGTTGTTTCCAGGTGTAGTTTACTTCACAACACATCGATCGTAAGATATTAGATGCCCTGGACACGAACAGGTCTAAAAAACATGCAAACACAGGTTTTTTAAACTGTTTAATACTAAACAGTCTGTTTTTTTATATCCAAGTCTGATTTTTATCCTGATTAACTTTTATTACTTCTTTATCTTCTTTTCTTATTCCTTTGCTTCTTTTTATCATTGGACAGAAAAAAGTTTTTGGTTAATAAGTAACAAAAAATTTGATTACTAGTTACCTAAAAATAGTGAAAATATAACTACTGCTATAAGTAATCAAACTCAGTTGTACCAGCTTACCAACCAGTAATTTGCATTTTAACTAACTTTGTTTAAAAACTATCTAAGTTTTACTATTTTCATGGTAACACAACTAGTTTTGTTATCCTCCTTTTTCAGTGTGCCTATCCTGCCCCCGCGCCCACACCCTAATTTTTTCAAGAGTAAAATGGGAATTACTCAATGATTAAAAATTTTTGTGTAATAGCCTAAGCTTTTTCCTTCGGTATTATAAAATTAAAGTGTATAAGTGTATTTAAGTGTTCGGGGATATGTTAAAATAGCCACCCATGGCGCAAAGAATCCTGTGCTCTCTGCGTAACGAGAAACAAATCGAAAATCAAACTCGCAGATTTTCGAGCCTTTTAATTTTCATCTACGTGAATTCTCCCGAGTGTATTAAGTAGTGTTACTCTTTTTACCGGTTAGACGGATAACGATTTAAAAAAAACGAATCCATTATGTTTAAATATTCTATAATAATTTCGTAAAAAAAATTATAAAAATTAGGCAATATTTCAAAGTCTCTCCAAATTTATTTATACTTGTGTCGACTTCATTGCACAAAATAATTCCATTTACATCTAACACAATGTGAATCAGCTAGGATCGACAGTGGGGTCAGTATCCCGTGCGATGCATCGCTTTGCCCGCAGGGCGTTCACCTCTAGTTGCAGCCGGCGACGTCCGCTGCCAGCACTGCATTATTGTCACAATCGCGGTGCGCCCCGTCCAACTAAAGCTCGTTTAAATTTCAATCAAATTTAATAAATACTTTCAGTTATCTGTACACACACTCGAGATGTGTTTAAAAAAATATTTTCTTAATTCTTTCACTATACCTATAGACAATCACTCAGGATTTTGTATCGATTCGTCACGATCTACGAGTATGTGCAGTTATTTATCGACCTACTATCGTCCCTAATTTCCCAATAAAATCGACGACGAATTCCGTATTATTACATGCGCGTAATATTACATGCGCTTTTCAGAAATTCACAAAAAAATATTTATATTGAAATCATGTTTAAACATTTTACTGTTCTAAGAATTCTGAAAACGCAGTATCACTTAGTGGCGTTGTGCTGTAAGAAGCAGAAGCTTCTTAGCTTATTTAGCAATTTTTTTTTATCTAAAATACCAACAGCATTTATTCAGTTAGTAATACAAAAATTTACTTATAGCTATTAATAAGTATTCGCAGCTATGGACTCATATGTCTTGTTATTCATAGATCGTTACACTGTCGTCCTTATAGCATTGGGTAAATTTCGAGCATTAGAACTCTCGCGGTTGACAATGTAATTTATGATTAATAAATCAAGCAAAGTTTTTTGAAGTTTTGTGATATGTATAAAATAAATAAACGATGAAAAAAAATTGACAACAAAGTAAAAATATTCTAAACGAATTCAGTTTAGAAAATGTTTCTTCGTTTAAATGTATTAAATTATCAAAGCTTTATAAAAAGTGATAGTCGTATATGTAGTGTTTATGAGCTATAAAAATGTATATGAACATATCAGTATATATATAGCATCTAAATCTATAGCAAAAATTTTTGAACAAAAATACATTGGACGCAATCGGTCGTATCGGCTAAGTACACCATTGTTTCATTATGTTACGTTATATTGTAACGAATTAAAGCGGACTGATATAGTCCCTAAGTAACTAAAGCCCAGTAATTTTGTTCGTAGAAATGACTTCGCGTTTCACCTCGCACCAGCTTAGTTCAGCAGTTCATAAAGTTCATCCAAAGAATAATCGTGTTTATCTTTCAAAGTTACGTTATTGTACGTTAACCACTAGTAGGGTCGATATATAGAGCATAGCATCAGTTGCTCTGTAGCTCAAATTAATCGATTCAAAGGCTGAATTAATTTAATTGATGCAATTAGTAACTTGTCTCGCCTAGTAGACAAGACTGTTAGACTTGAAGCTACGTGTGATTTATATCCAACCCATGGGAGTGAGTAGATGGAGTGCATAGACGTATATGACAAATGTTGGTGTGCAAATCAGGTTATCGATTGCGAGCAACACAGGCCGGTCGTCGACCCCACAGCACGGATCCGCCGGTCAGGGCGTTATTACGCTTGTTACATCTGCATTCAATAATGTATTGACACGTTGTGAAATGCACCAAAGTCAAATTACCGGTACCTAGTTGTAAATTGAATCTGTTTATGATGCGCTTGGTTGTTACAATGTTGCGCCCCCAAGTCTCATTTTACTTTGAAGTTTTCCGTCTGCGATAACGTTTAAACGCTTGCACTCGTTTTGCATTTTAAATCTTGTATGGACTGTGCGAGGTACGCGTCCAGAGTCACAAAGTGTCGCCAGGCAGTGTAATGGCGAAGCTGCCTCATTGTAACCCGTGCCCGATAGGCTTCTTTACCCTGTGGCAAGTGACGATTCACGCGGTTCTTTAGCTTTCCCAAAACAAAGCGAAGTTGCCTGAGGCGATAATGTGCGCGGGGTAGAGCTTTTATAGTGGCTTTCCATACAAACATCTCATCGAAATTTATAACTTTTTTTAAATTTTTTCACAACATGTTAAAATTTAATTCGTTTCATGTTGAACATGCTGTGCAAAGTGAAACAAATTCAAAAAAAGTCCCGTGCAAACAAGTTTTTTTTATTATGATAAATCAAAATATTTAAAAATATAAAAACGTATAAACCTAGTTTTGGTTCATCTCAATACCATATAATTTTTTTGCGTCAGTCGGTTAAAGTTTAATAAAGGGCAACCTTTAACGCCGTTTGTGTTAAAATTTGCCACTACAAAACCTTGTAAATAATCCTGTCGCTAAATAATACTATTCTAAACTAGGTATTATGTTTTTCATGAGTATTTTATGAGAAATTCAATTGCAATTGATATTGAATATAATTTTACGTTGTTTTATTATTACAAAAGATGTCAAGTGGACGAAGTAGATCATATACTTGTGTAATATTTGGAGCATTCCAAGTTACAGGTTCGCTCTCATACAAGCGCAACATTATAAATTGAAATGGATATTACCCTTACTTCGTATATGAAATACGCAACGTGCACTGCGCTGTTTAGAGCTGTCGAAACTCATGATTCGTGGTCATCATAAAAGTACGATTTGAATAGAAGCCCTCTTCTGCGTTTACCGTCTAACCACTCATACTCTAGCTAGCTCGTGTAAGATGGCCAGTTTTAATCCGAGTTTCAGTGCGCAAGGCCCCGCGCGCCGCTCTTCACCCCCGAAAAAACCCCGCCAACCCCGCAACATTGCGTAATATCACTTCGATACTGTGAATTGACATTTATGACTATATTAAAACCGAACGCTGCTGTCAAATTAATTTAATCTATGGTGGTCATCGTATTGTATACAAATCATAGCTACTTGATGTGTTAGTTACATTTCCGGGCTCTACACATATGGGGGTGCCTTGTTGCCCATACTGTCCTCGCTTCCGATCATAAAACGAGGAAAATCCACTAACGTTTACTAGGTTTTTCAAACTCGTTTGGTGCATTACGTCTCGTGTAAATTTACGGCCCGGCCCGTTTAACGATGAACGTAATAGTTCGATAACGCAAACAAAATTATGCGTGGTCATATAAACCGCGTGGATTCTTAACAGATTGTTTGTATGCTACTTGCTGTTGAATAATGATTTGCGTATTTTCCGTAGGTATGTATGTGTATTTGGGAGTAGTACCCCGTTGTATTTCTGCGTGTCTATGAAATTCATAGTTTTTTTTACAAACGGTTAGTACCGTAGATCAACATACTAAACTAAAATACGTCGTATATACTAGTGATTGGTTTGAAATGACAATGGGAAGTTATGTTTTCGTCAGATTTACGTACGTGGTTTTATGCAAGTTTTATCAGGACTTACTGTGAAATCTAAATACTTTTAGTTTTTATTTTACCTCTTTTCTTATCCTCCATATTAGTATGGCACTTAGAAAGTGTATTTATTACATTGCGCATGTTTTGCGTGTCATTGATACTCTGAATTTCTCGATATATATTATTTTAAATGATTAAATGAACCGGTCCCTTTTGACCTTTTTGTCCACAATTATTCATATTTGGTTTTCATTAATGCACCCACAGTACTCTCCGATAGTTCGCCGTGGCACCGACGTCGACCCGACGCGACGACGACGGTGGAATCGTGTAATATTTGGGGCCTTATCGGTAGGGGAGCGGGAGCGAATTTTGACGGGTGCTCTCGACCTCGGCTGGGGCAGGCAGGCAGGCAGGGCAGGGCTGTGAATGTGTGTCGTGCCGCCGATGTAGGTTAACATCGGGCCCGCTCGATACATGCACCGGCACCGCTTGCCGCTCGCTCGTGTCGCCCACCTAACCTAGATCAGCTATGTCGAGAGATATCGCTTATGAAATCTGGCGCGCGCATTCCTTATCCAACTAAACGAGTACGGTTGACTAAAATATCCTCTATAATTTAGATTTGCTTGTATGTATTTAGCGGTTGACGTTGTCACAGATAATAGAATTATTGACGTAGGTATAGAAACTCATTTTCATAGAGAATCAACGCTACTCTTATTACTCGCACTCATTGTATTTTGTTCATTTATAATGTGTATAGCCATGTAACCTGTTTTAATTAATAACAACAATTAGTCCAAATCAAAATTAAGGTCTTTAGATTTTCTGGGTGTTTTTATATATAGACGCTACTTGTTGTTTTGGACAGTGATTGTAAAATAAAATGTCTCTTAGATCTCTGCGAAGACCAAGCATAGTTGTTCTGCATAAAACTGGCGTGAGCATTACTGCATTACTTCTTTTTCAAGTCATATTGTAGCACCGCGCAGAACTATCCGCACCTGGATCAGCCTATTATGAAAGTGAAGCGTGGAACGTCATCCATCTTGTCCCAGATTACGATTTACGACCGTGAAACAGTATGATAGTAAGTATAATTTCTAAACATCGGGAAACCGCTAATTTTTATGTATCCATGGAAACAGTCCGTCGGCGTTTGCGAGTAACCGGCTTCAATTATCGTTGTCTGTGATTTAAACTGTTACATAGCTGTGAATAAATGAAGCATTTTATAAAGCCTATTTTTTTATTAATACTGACAGCAATGATAATAATCCACATATTTCACAAACTTTAATAAACATATATCAATGTATTAAATGTATAAGCATACGAGCAAATATTAGTTCCTCCAAGGAAACTTTTTTTTATACTAATGCACAGAGATTTTCTACACTTCTATTTTTACTTTATCCAATCAAAAGTGGCAACGTATAGGTGTACGTGTTATAGAAAAACAACAACGAAGCGTGTGATAAACTGCCCCGTGTTAAGAAAATAGTAAAAAAAATCTCTAAGTATTTTATCTCAATATTTATCTCTTTTTAAAATGTGTACAAATGAAAGTGTACTTTTATTGGTCATAATTTCTACCTAATATAAATTGAATTGTACTAGTTTTCTGGAAATAACGTTTTTAATTTACGGTAAAGTGGCGATTCTAATGTTTCTGCTAAAAATATTTTATTATATTTACTTACATAGTTTTAAGAAAGTTATTCACTGTTTTTTTTTTTTAAATTGTTTTTGTGTAAAAAAGAACCTTGCAGATGGGAACAAGGCATAAAAAAATATTTTAGTTAATGGTGTTTCTTTGGAATGTTTGTGTTCAAATTGGCGTTTCAGCTGCCAGATGTCCACTGCTAGATTATATTCTAGCCCTTAGATCTCCACGACAGTCGATGTAGCGCCAGCCTCCTGTATAATCAACGGAGGCCCGCGCCCTTTGTTAGGTCATCATTCTACCTAGTGGGGGGCCGTCCCACGCTACGACGCTTTATTCGTGGTTACCGTTCGTAGGATCGTTTTTAAGCTACGACATGTACTACAAGGAACTGAAAAGTAGTTATTTTACATGCCTTGTTTGTCAAGTCCAATTTGGAAAAATCCGAAAAATTGTATGACACTCAGAAATTATAGGTGACATTAACTGAAGTATTATGTTGTCTGACTCTAAACAACTCATTGTTTTGGTTTATGATGAGTTTGTAATCACAGACCAAAGTCGGAACCTACACCTTAAGCGTGACCTGACACGCGCTTGACCGTTTTTTTTACTTATATTTAGTACGAGATTACAAAAAGTTCTATTTTTCGAAAATGATTTTGAATTCATGCAACGTTCCCAAAAATTATGCCACGTACGTATTTATCGTGAAACCCTACTTAACTCTGAGCTCTTATCATGCGACTGCATCGAAAACGAGAACAAGTACGCAAATAGCAAGCACGCGGGCGGCCGTTCGCAGTGAAACTGTTGTGAAATCGCCCAGCCTAACGCTCGCTCTTTCTCCACTCTCAAAGAAATTATGTCACCGTTTTGTCGTGAAATAGAAATCTATTCTCGTACCTTTGTTATTCGAGAAATTATTAATGTATTCTGTGACAATAGTAGCAATTATAAGTATATATATAATGTATTCTGTGACAATAGTAGCAATTATAATTATAAGTATATAATTATAAGTATTTTATAAGTATATAAAATATATTAGTAGTTCAAAAATCTGGTGTCACTTCACTCACTGAAATTGGTCAAATCAATATTATTCAAAGTGTTCGACTACTCATTAAAACTGGTTTAAAGTGTACATTATTAATCAAGGTGCATAAAAGTTGTGTTTTCTAAAGTGTTTGATAAAGAAATATTCTTAAATTATACTTAAAACAGAAAATACTAAATAAATTTCTACCCCACAAAAATCTAATAAAAGTTACTGACGTCGTGATGTGGATTTACTAAGTGTGACCAGTGCATGTAGCTATCAATCAACCAAAAGCTTTTGCTACTCATTGTTTAAGCTTTTGTGCCTTCTGTCACTGGTTGCGTCAACCCAAGTGTAACTAAATCTGACTGAATCTATCTAATAAAAGTTATAATAAAATGTCAACAAGAACAAAATGCTGCTGTAAATGCTCAACCAAAATCACAAACCGAGAATATTTGACATGCATTACGTGTAAGGATGTTTATGATATCGATTGTGCCAATGTTTCATGTAATCGTTTTGCAATTATGGAGAAGGAAAAGAAAGAAAAGTGGCTCTGCCAGAGTTGTATAAATAAACGGAGGAAAGACCCTTCAGGCACCAGCCCTGTTTGTCGTTTGGAAGGTCAACGGAAAGACAGCGAGGCTGACACAAGTGTCTCTCTATGTGCAGGGCAACAAAATATGGACCCCACTCTCTTGTCCATGGTTCGCAAAGAAATCCAATTATCAATTGACAAGTCTATGAGATCCATTATTGATTCCTCTCTGAAGATGGAATTCACTGCCATAAAGAATGAATTGACTAACTTGAGAGAATTAAAAAATAGTATAGAGTTTCTTAGTGGTGAATATGACCGCATGAAGTCGGAGCTGAGAGCGTCTGAAGAAAAAGTGAAGACATTATCGAAGGACAACGCGTCACTGACTACTAAGGTTGAGGAACTTTCTAAAAGGATGAACCTGATAGAGCAACATTCACGTGAGACAAATATCGAATTGAACGGTATACCCGAGAATAAATCGGAAAATTTAATCTCCATAGTCAAGCAACTGTGCTCAGCTATCTCCACTCCAATACAAAGCAGTGATGTACTCTCTTGCACACGTGTTCGGAAAATGGACGACTCCAGCAATAGGCCTCGTGCGATCATAGTGAGACTTCCTAACACCATTTTGAGAGACACAGTTATTGCTGCCGTATCCAAATTTAATAAAAATAACGTTGCTGATAAATTAAATTCTGGCCATTTAGGATATGGCGGAACAAAACTACCAGTTTTCGTCTCCGAACACTTGGCCCCTTTTTACAAAGCACTACATGCTCGCACAAGGAAGGTGGCTCGTGAGGAAAAATACAAATATGTTTGGATTCGTAATGGTCGTATATTCGTGCGGAAAGATGACAAGTCTCCGGCGAAGCAAATAAGGTGTTATGACTCACTTAAAAATTTATAAATAGATTTGTAAATGAGTGCCCTATTCATTCGACCGCATGTTTTGCTTACAAAATTCAGGATCTATTATCAGAATTTCAGAGGTTTAAAAACAAAAACCAAAGAGTTGAGGCTTGCAACACTTACCACTGACTATGATATAATTGTCGGTACCGAGTCATGGCTTGATGATGATATTCAGGATAATGAGTTGATTGCTGCAAACTATGTGATGTATAGAAGAGATCGCTGCTCCACTTCTCAATCTAAGAAAAACGGCGGAGGCGTGTTCATTGCGGTGTCAAATTTACTATTTTGCAAGAGGATTAACCATTTTGATAGTAATCTTGAGGATATATGGGTCTCTGTCAAGCGGAGTGCAACTGATTTGGATGACTTGTTGATTTGTGCAGTATATCTACCCCCACCGGTAAATGTCTCCGCATTGGATTTGTTTTTGGATAACGCAAATTTAGTTTTACAATCTCATATTGGAAACGTAATGATTTTGGGAGATTTCAATTTGGGTTTTGTAGGGTGGAACGATAATAAGGAAGGCCAAAACTCCAAATGTCCTTGTAACTATGAATCTACTTTGGGATATCGTTTAGTAGACTTTTTGTCACTAAATAATTTATGCCAGTATAATAATATTACTAATAAGAATGGACGAACATTGGATCTCGTGCTATGTAATTTTGAATGTATTACAGTACATGAAAGTTCATCTCCCCTAACTAAACTTGATGCTCACCATCCTGCATTAGATATCATTATAAAATTGGACTTACCTAGTTCAACCTTACGTAAACAATTTGCAACTCATAATTTTAAAAAAGCTGATTATTCTGTCATAAATGAGAAATTGAAACAAGTTAACTGGATCTCAGAGTTGGCAGCGGGGGAGGATGTAGATGTCACAGTCTCAAAATTTTACAATATTCTGTATTCAGTTATTGATAAAACTGTACCCAAAACAAAACGCCGCAATCTAAAAGTACCATGCTGGTTTACTAGAAATCTTATTAAGCTAATTAAAGAAAGAGATAAATTACGTAAACTAAGCAGAATTTACAACAATCCTAGAGATAAACATGAACTCAAAATTTGCAATAAACGAGTAGAATCATTAATTTCCTCATGTTATTCGGATTATGTTAGTAAAGTGGAAAACTCCATCAAAAAAAACCCGAAGACGTTCTGGTCCTATGTTAAACAGCATCGTGGTGGGTCATCTGATTTGCCTGGTGAAATGTATTTAAAAAATGAAACTTCACATACAGGAGAAGAAATTTGTAACCTTTTTGCTTCCCATTTTGCCTCCGTCTATTCACCTGTTGAGAGAACCTCACCGCCTGAATTAGGTGATCGCTTCCCACAACTGTCTTTCGGTAATATTGATATCACCGAGCGTGACGTGGCTAAGGCTCTTAAGTCAATCGATATTAGCAAGGGACCTGGTCCCGACGGAATTCCCCCTTTCTTCATAAAAATGACATCAAAGTACTTGACCCTTCCCTTGTTAATTATATTTAAAAAATCTATTTCATTATCTAAATTTCCTACTGAATGGAAAATTGCTAATGTAGTTCCTATTTTGAAAAAAGGTAATAGAAGCAATGTTGAAAATTATCGCCCTGTATCAATTCTGAGCATATTTCCAAAAGTTTTCGAAAAAATTGTCTGTCCATCCATTAGCAAATTCTTCAAGAATATAATTTCTGACACTCAGCATGGCTTTTTAAAGCACAGATCTACCACTAGTAATCTACTAACTTATATATCAAATGTGGCTAAGCATGTGGATCAAAATATTGCTGTGGATTCTATATATACTGACTTTAGCAGCGCCTTTGATAAAGTGAACCACAAGATTTTGATCTCCAAACTTAGATATTATGGGATTCATGGAAACTTATTGGAGTGGATTGAATCATACCTATTAAATAGAATTCAACGCGTTGTGGCTCACGGGTACAGATCCCATGATTTCAAACCATCGTCGGGCGTACCCCAGGGTTCACATATCGGTCCAATCCTTTTTTTAGTTTTTATAAATGACATTACTGAAAATATTAAATACAGTAAATGTTCAATTTTTGCCGATGACTTAAAATTATATATGCCTATAAAGACCCAAGACGATGTCAATCTACTTCAAGAGGACATAAACTCCATTTACACATGGTGCAATACAAACAAAATGAAACTTAACGTAATGAAATGCCATCACATTAAATTTACCCGAAAAAGAAAAACATTTTCCTCTGATTATGTAATTGATAATGTGATATTGGATAAGTGTAACGTGATTCGTGACCTGGGGGTCGTCCTAGACGCTAAATTAACTTTTGTGAACCACATTGATAGCATTTTGTCAAGTGCCTGGAAAATGCTTGGATTCATAAAACGCACATGCAACGATATGAAGGACCCTATCACTATACTTACTCTTTATAATGCCCTCGTGCGTAGTGTTCTTGAGTACGCTGCTCCAATCTGGAGTCCTTTCTATAACGTCCATATTGTTAGGATTGAACGCATTCAACGCAACGTCTCGCGATATTTGGCTCATAAAGATCGTCAATGTCCATATCGTGCAAGTTATACCGAGAGATCATCTTATTTTAATATGTGTACCCTAGAAAATCGTCGCAAAATTTGCGATTTAACAACTCTACACAAAATCGTCCATGGTGAAATAACATCGATTGAATTGCTTCAAAACATTAACCTCACTGTTCCAAGAAATATCCCTAGATACCCGTTAACTAAGTCCTTTTCACTCAATTCTTATAGGACCAACTTGGGAAAACATTCTCCCCTAAATAGGATTGTCAATACATATAACAAACTGTGTGATTCATCCGGTGACATTGACATTTTCCAAAGTAGCTTACATAATTTTAAAATCTCATGTAATAAAATCTTAGGGGTTTGACTGTGATGTCTCTGTTGGTAATTTTGTAGTTTTGCTGCTGAGTACTTTGTCCATTACTTATAATTGCTTTGATTATTTTTGATTGTTTAGATTAGATAAAAAATCTGTTTCATTAATATAGATGATTGTTTTTGTTTTATTTTTTAATTTGTGATGTTTAGTCTTAAATATTTGATGAAGTAAAATTATCATTGTTGTGTACACCTGTAAAGGTTTATAGCCTGGTCTGTTAATGTTGTTGTAATATTTTTTCTTGTATAGCTATAGTTATGAACCGATGGTGTAACTTTAAATAAATAAATAAATAAATAAATTATAAGGCAGTTCAACAATACGATTTCGAAATTGTTTGAAATCGTTATAAATACTAGCTTTACGCCCGTGACTTCGCCCCCGTGGGCTACACGTGTCTTTACAATGGGCCGAGTACCACCGGGCAGTCAGTAGTTACTGCCCACTGTGCGAGCAGCGAACAGGACCGACAACCCTTACTCTTCACCCGTCACACAGTTGGCACCCTTATGCCAGTCACCGTTGCGTTGTCTAGAGCCCCACCACTTTGCCGCGATTTTTCTTCCACATTATCCGCTGAAATTGTTACTGCAATACCAAAGGCTACTTACTTATCGTAACCAAATGTATATAATCTGGCCAAATCACGCATTTGCATACTAAAAAAAGAAATCCGTGTAAATCGGAACAGTGGTTCTTGAGTAATAGATATTTGCACAATTGGACAGAAAGAAAGACGTGTTTTATAATATGTATGCATGAATAGGTGATTAATAAAAGAGCTAGTTGTCGTGAACACTAATGAGAATTAAATTTTTGGTCCTTTGGTCTCACTTTGTACGACCATCCGTTTTGGGTGCATTTCGCAGTTTAGTCCACATATATTTTCCTAGACCACTTGTTCCCTGCCTTTTCCATAAGATGCGATGTGAAACGACATTTGTAATGAAACGATGCGATGTAATTTTTCAAGCTTCTTAAATACGATATCACTATAGAAATTTTGCACAACATCTTTTGTTAGACAAAAACTACGAATCTTGTAGAATCTCTCTGATGCGCTTTTTCAGTTCTACGTAACCGGTGAACGCACCCGGCGCGACGACGGCGCGGCTTTACGCTCAAATCGTCTTTTGACCGGCCTTTTTTTTTCACGGTAATCCGACGGGCACGGCGGCGGCGAATCGAGATACAATCGATGTCACTTAATCGAAATACGAAAGTCGAAACTGTCTGCAATAAAAAAGTCGCGGGACCGACTATCGATGGAGATCAGTAGTTATTTACTTTTCCTTTTATCTTTAGACATAGTGTTATCGATTTAATAAATTATGCAGCATTAATTCATTTGGATTACGTTCTCGATATCAGCATTCTGTGGAAGCATGTAAGGAGGCGTCAACGGCGCCTACGGCAGCCTCGGCTCATAGAAAAGGCGTTCGGTATGCGTTACGCCTCCGGCGGTGGTCGCTTCATTTCTGTCTCGATACGGGCAATTGTGCGCGCCGATTTCAAAACGAAAGTATCGCGCATCTGGGACACCGGTGAACGTATTCGCCGGCGAGATCTCTTGCAATTTAACCGCCAGTACTTTGTAAAACGAACGCCGCACGGTCAGATTGCCTCTTAGACATTCATAACTTGCAATAGCTAGTTTTCGTAGTTTTTAATGCAACGAATATGTCTAGTTCTTCGCCCAGGTTCACCTCGCAGTGGATATGGACAGAATGGGAATGTTTGAATGCTTGTCTCTGTTGAGACTATTCTATTTTTAAAGAAATTCGGCAAACGTCTTAACAATAGTTATTTTCACCTCATTGACTCGAAAAGCAAGCTTTTGTCCCTTAAAATCAGTGAGCAAAGGGCAATTTTACCCACTCGGTGATAAAAAGTATTTTGGATTTGGAACGCTAGGAATTGGCATTTCAATCTTCTTCACTTCATTAGCTCACGAAATGTTCAGAAACTCCTTATACTTTAACATTTAATTTCCAAATTTTGAAATAAAATAAAATTTAAAATTTAAAAAACCCCGGACACGAAAAAAAACTAACCTTTAAAAAGCGTGAAATAATACAAGTTCATTCATTTTCAAATGATTTTTGATCCTTAAAGGCGTCTGGGACCGATAATTATTAGGTATTTTAAGTTTCCTTAGCGGTCCCAGACGCCTTTAAGGATCAATAATCATTTGAAAATAAATAAACTTTGATAATTTATAATATATATAATAATAAACTTATTTCACGCTTTTTAAAGGTTAGTTTTTTTTGTGTCGGGGTTTATTAATTTTTTTATTTAATTTTTATTGCAAAATTTTTAAACTTAGTTATTTAGTTAAACTAATTCAGAGGTGATCAGACAAAAAAATATTTTTCAGGTTTTAGTTTTCATTCGTTAATTAATATTCCTCATTCCATTTCAATGTACATTATTCTATTAGTCAAGAAATTGTAAAAAAAATGTGATTCGCCTTTTTGTGGTGGCGGCCATCTTGGATTTGAAATTTCTCATAGTGTCCTATGTATATATGTATGTATGTATAGTATCCTACTAGTCAAGTCCTTTCATTTGATACCCATTTTCATGGAGTAGTGAAAAAATATGAAATCCGCTATTTTGTGGCGACGGCCATGTTGGACTGATTTTCATCAAACATAGCTAAGAACACTCCCGACTGATTCACCTTTCAAATAATAAAATCCGCATCCAAATCGGACGGTTCATCCGTTTGGGAGCTACGATGCCATGGACAGATACACAGATACATACACGTCAAACTTATAACACCCCTCTTTTTGCGTCGAGGGTTAAAAAGTAGATTGTTTATATGCTGTATTATAAAAAACGGTCAACTGCGAGACGGATCCGCATGGTGATAGGGTTCCGTACTATAAACATATACATCACAACAACGTCTAGGCCGCAAACTAAGCATTAGCTTGTATTTTGGGTACCAAGCGAAGACACCACATACATATAACAACTAAGACCCGGTACCAGTATCAATATTTATCATATAAATACTGAGCCGACCTAGAATTCGAACCCGGGACCTCCAGCTTCGTAAAAAGGGTCGCTACCCACTAAGCTAAGCGGTCGTCAACGTCGTATAAACCATCACATCACCTAATGTGTATTTGAGATTGAAATCTGAATCCAATGTAAGTTAAAAGTTAAACCCGACTCCTTCGTACCGTACTAACCACTAGACAAATTGAACCTATTAGTTCTCAATGAAATGAAAAACCACATTTATCTATGCATTTTCTCTTTACGAATATTTTCCATTTTTCTGCGAGAATTTAAAGTCTTTCTTTTATATTTTCCTATAAAATAGGAGTAGGTAAGGCTCTGCGTTCCTTTTTTTTTTCAATTTTAGGCTCGGTAGTTTCGGTGATAAGGGTAATTGTAAATTTTCTTATATTTTCTTTGATATCTTTGAAACCATTACTTTTAAAATAAATAATTTGTATTTAATTTGTAAAAAATAAAATAATTTGTATTTATTATAATAAGTACTTTCGTTAGATATGTCACGCGAAAAAATGTTTTTTTTTTTGTTTAGTTTTCTACTTGGCCCAAAAATTTACTACCACAATGAAAATTAATTTAGAACGCTATAAATTGGTGGCATTTTTAATTTCATCAACTCACGAAACGTGCAGGAACGCACTCTTAACATTTTATTTGAAAAGCAATATTTTTATATGCTACATTATTAAAAAAAAAAAAACTGTAGAATTTTTGATTATTTTGTGTTTTTAAATTTTAATCCTTCGGAAAATATAGTTTTATTGGTTAGATTGAATCGAGTAACGAAGATTGTAATTTAACAACGTGATAGTTAAAGGAACAAGTTTCTAATGCTGAATTAAAATAAGTCAACGTAAACTAAACTTTTTTTTGAAAAATTTCATGAAAAATGTCTGAAAGTCTACGAATTATTTATTAAATAATTTAATTTAAATTTAGAGACTTGCTAAAGACGCAAAAGTTTGTTCGAGGACTTGTAAAATAAATTATACTGATGAATCTAATTACAGTCGTTGTTTTTACATCTATAGCAGTATTTGCTCGCTAGTGATGTAAAAAATTGTATGTGTCAAAATTAAAATGTGAATTAGTGTGTGTACAAATTATTTAATTTCTACTGCTTTTAAATCCTTAGCTGCGTTCAGGATTGTAGCTTAAAACCAACAAAAACTAACTTTCTCTCTTGTTGCACAAATAACTATTCTTACACTTTGTATTTCCTCGCTAGTGAGGTGAAAAGCTGTGTGTCACACGAGAGTAAGTTATGTTTTTGAATATCTAACTACGCTCAGAGTTCTAACTTAGAATCACTCGCTAGTTATAAAAAACAATTTTTCGTTTTCGAATATACTTAATCTCCCCCTCATAAATACAATATTATCAAAAGATAAGCGCGGACAAAATTGTGGCAAAAATAGGTAATTCTAAAAAAATCTCAAGATAGTATATGATTTTTTTAAATTTTATATTACTTGTCCTAAAACTTAAAAAGGTATCATAATTTATGTCGCAATATTTTTGTTGCCTAAACTTCGCACTTGCAATGAGCTTAGTCGCTTACGTTATCCGCAGTTCGGCACGCAATGGGGCTAAACTGCAGCAGTCGGGCCGTCCTCAGTCAGGCTTATGTAACGCATGTAACGCCGTTCATTAGTACAAGAACCATGTCAGACGATTACTCTTTTAAACTTTAAACCTTCTGGTCATATGCACAAAGTTTGTTTCTTGTTGGCCTGACATCATTTCGACGTCGATGAGTTAATGAATCTTTGTGATATACGGGTATCTGCGTGCGTTCTCTCAACCTACTTCTCTGTGTCGTGAAGTTGCAAGCTGAATTAGTCTCTATATTATATATTCATAGACATTAATTCGCCATGCATGCTTTTCAATATGAGGACATTGTTAAGGTATTAGTCGCCGTTGAATTATAGACTCTATCATTTGAGGACAGGACGCATTGTTGTAATTTTTGAAAGTTTGCCGTAGCACATGTTTCATTAAACCATGAACTGCTGAGAGTAGCGTCCCCTGCGGAGACCTCAATTTTTTTTAACTCTTTCGGTTACCTATTGGTCAATCCGCGTGACATTCGCTCAAACTTTTGACACTGTTTATTGATGTGAGACGTTCTGCAAATTGATGGACTGTTTGATAACTAACAAATGGTATACTAATTGTAGTATTTTATTACTTTATGTCTTTTTTAAAGAAATGTTTGTAATTTTCGGCTAGTTCTAAGAAAACTTACCAGGTCATGAAACAAAGTGTTAATAAACATTGACATTTCCTTTTTTCGTAATGCGCTATTTAAGTTATTTTTATTATGGCATCCATGTCAACTTTTTATCATGTCTGATTAATGAGAGACGAAGAAAAGCTCCAAAAACAGACGAAAACAACGGGATTTTTTTCTTTGGAGTGTTTCATGAAATTTGTAAAAACTTAAACGAAATGTTCACAGTCTAGAATCATTAAAAACATTGGCAGATCGACGTTCTAAGCAACTGAACATTCATCAGGATTATCTATACTCAACTGTTTGATTTAAGCATTCATGCAGAATTAGAAACTATTAGACAACGCAAGGAGAAGGCGTCCGCTAATGAATTGGTGCAACTCTCGTGCGGCCTTTCTAAAGTTTCACTGTTAATGCATCGAGCGACTGGCTACATTCGTCTCGGCAGACGCCGGGCCTAACCGAAGCCCAAACCATGACGCTCTGATACCGCTTAATTGTTTGTAAGTTTATCAACTTTCCATTCACGGTGCTCGTTACGTTAGCCAAGTTACGAGAGAGGGAACTTTCCACAGTCTGTGTTACCTAACCTCGAGCTAGAGGTCTGAAACTTTTTCCCTTTATTTTTTTATTTTTTACAATCACCGATTTAACGTTTTTTTTTTTTGATTCTAACTAAACGAGAGATTGTTCTTTCGACTCGAACATTTGTTTGTAAATGAATTTTCCTATAATTTCACGGTACGTTCAAGATCTGAATGCGTTTTTTTTCGTACGATAGCTACGTAAAATCTATTACAGGCGTTTTGAATGTATTTTGTTATTGATTCTCATTTCTGGCAATAGAGAGAAAAGTTAAAATTTTAGCTGAATATTTTGGTCGTACTTTGGATTTTTTGGACACTGAATATCCGCCAATAGCTTGATTCAAAATTTGCCATTTTATATAGGAAAAATGTAAAAGTATTTACTTAATAAAAACTACTATCCATATTCTCTAAGCATTTCTGTCTTTTTGTATGGAGATCATGAATGCCTTTGCGGACCAATTCTGGGGAAGGCTATTTCTACTGCTTCTTGGGCATACATTTTTTTTTCATGGGAAAGTTGTTTTACTTACGGAATAATAATATTCGATAGTCCGAAGAGTAAGGGGGTGACGCAGGATTTGTAAGGGCGACTTGTGTAGCATTGAAATGGTTTCTTGTAGCATACGTAGGTACCCACAGTGCAGTATTATGAGGTATTGCGTTATCGGGAAGTAATATGTAATGGTGAAGACAGTTAAACTATTCGGGGCTGTTGTTTTTAATTTTGTCAGTAAGGGGTACTGAGCGTTTTTTCTGTCACCATGCGGCGCTACTTGCAATCAAGGTGTATTTGTTAAATTCATACGTTTATTTGTTTTCGGTATGATTTCTAGCCATTTTTTTAACATTTACATGTATATTTAGAGAAAAATAGATATTGAACATTATGAATGAAAAAAATCTTGTGAGCGATTTAAAGATGGAATTTGTTCATATTCATTCATTATTGACGACCATAAACGAATAAAAAACATTGAGCTATTAATATTACTCATATAACTGAGAAAATACTTATATTTGCTTGCAATGTGACTAAATAACTTAGAAAGCATGTTTGTGTAATTTTGACTGCTAAGTAATTGAGTCACTAGTGGCGCCAACATCGGAAGTTAATTCGGTAATCCTTTGGTACAAATGAGTCAATGTTGTGGATATGCTAAACTCAAACCATGTTGCTAATTCTGCAGTAGATTGATACGCATCAGCTTCTACCATGGCTTGCAATCTTTCTTTATTGATGTTTTATTAGCTAGCCTATCTCGTGGTTAATTTTGCAAGTCAAAATTTCCGCTCCGGCCCATTATGTTGAATTCCTAAAAAGTTGAGTTTTTACAATGTTAAATTTGCAACACGTACATTCTAAAAATTTTGAATTCTTAAATTTATCAATTTTCATTTCCAAAACATTGAAAATTCTTGAAATTCTTTAAAAAAATAAAAGGTTTTATTTGATATCTATTAAATATTAGCTTTTGTAATTTACTTTTGTGTACCCTATTGGACGATGGGCTGGCATCCTGCCACTAAGGTGTTCTTTTTTCATGCAGCAACGGAGAAACAGTACCGGAAGACACGATGTAGGCCGAATTCTCATCGGGTGAACCGATGATTTGATAAAGATCGCCGGGAGCCGTTGGATAATGCGGCAACCTGTGAGGGAGACTAATGTTCAGTAATGGACGTCTCCCGGCTAATGATGACTGATAATTCACCATATTAGGAAATTGAACATAATTTTCCACTGCGAAAGCGACTAAATCAAAAACGCACGATGCGTCCAGTAGTCATGTTTGCTCCAAGAACAGCATTGTTACGAGCTTCGCAACCGTGTGGTTTTTATTTAAATAAAATCCAAATTATAAACTTCATCTCGCAGGTTTTATTTTCATTCGAAGTGGTCAGTAGTTAGTAGTAGAAGTAGTAGTACAGTAGTAGTAGAAGGGCAATTTCATGCTTAAACACCTATAATAAAGTTGGCGAAGCAGCTGATGTACCACTAGCATTATATAGATATTTAAAATAAAATGTGCTTGGCACACATGTATACCTACTTTAATCTCTTTCACACATAAAATGTTTATAAACTCGAAGTGGTACAATGCTGCATTGTAAACGTGTGCCGACGCGGTACAATAATATATAGAAACAAGGTTTCTGTCTACCTTTATAGAACGTTTGATTTGCATTGATGTCTTAAGAGGCTATTTGATATATAATCAGCTCAGCTAGTTGATATGTAATTAGCGGTTGTCTTTTATGTGTACAAATGTACTAACGAGGATAAAGGAGAATAGTTATGTCAGGCGCAGTTTATTGCAATTTTTGCACAAACAATAAAACCATTTAATTACTCACCTAAGGAAGGTAATGTTTTAATTAAACTGCTGTAATTAAAATAGCTTATTTAAGATATTAGCGTTATCGCATTTCACGATATTTTTTTGGTTATGTCAGGGGCTCCATCAAGTAATTGTCTGAACACATTCTTGATTTATGACCCTACAAGCATCCGCCAGCAATTTCATCCGCTTAGTGTACTTTTCTTCTTACTTTACTGCTTCTAAAATAACGACATGATGTGATACTACTCTATGAATTATTTTAAAATATTTTTAATGGTTCCGTCATAAGCGTTCAGTCATCACTCCGTTACAGTTTTAAAATAAATTACGCTCGCGACTTCGTCCTTATAAACAAAGTAGCTATGCCCCCGGTTTCACCCGTGTTTTTGGATTAGTGTGCTTGTTTCGTTCCCACAGCCCGGCCGCCTGGCACACTCATGTCGCTTGGCGTTGTTATTATGACGACGTGGTTACTATTCCGCTCTTTTGAGTCATAGCGTGATATTCTATAGCTTATAACGTTCCTCTGTAAACGGGCTTTTAACGGGCCAAAAAGTTTTCAAATTAGACTGGTAGTTTCTGAGATAAGCGCGTTCAAATAACCACATACCAACACTAAGTTCTTCGGTTTAATATATTATTATTATTATAGATTATATAATTATTGATAGATAGCTGCTGCCCACGGTCACGCGAGTCTGGACTACAGTATTTACACTATTTAGTTTTCTGTCCGTATACATTGTCTCCATGATTAATATATTGTATAGCAACCGCCCGCGACATAATTCGCGGGGTTTTTCATGATTTCTACAGTTTCTACAATTTTGAAAATTTACGCAAGAATTCTTAACATTTCCGAACAGAAATACAGACAAAATGTCGCCCGTGTCTATGTCGTGACAATGTCCTTTTCACGTCTGCTAAGTTCCATTAAAATCAGTTCAGCCGTTTTGGAGATTAGCTGAAACAGACAGATTTACGACAGACAGACAGACAAACAAAAAGTACCCTATGTCACTCCTAACAAAACAAGGCCCTCTTTATGTCGCGAAATTTCATTAAAATCAGTTCAGCCGTTTCGCCACTGGAATAGACAGACCGACAATACGATTTTATATTTACCGGGTGCTCGGTTGAACGTAGTCCAAACGTGTACAGCATGTAGGCTACCGAACTAAACAAAAAGTTTAAAATAAAGATACGTGACAATAAAAAAATTAAATTTGTTTAAATTTAAATTTTTAATTGTCACATATCTTTTTTGTTTTTCTCGATATTCGTTAGTTTGCGCTATCTGCTCACTTCAGGCTTTCTGTTTAGTTCGGTAAGCTCTACACGCTCTACGTGTAGGGTTTACCGAACTGACCTAATTTAGGCATGTGCCTAAACTCAACACAAAGACTACAACTTACAATTCTGCTTCAAAGCTTATATACACTTCTCGTCAGAGAAAATCGAAACACCCCTGAAGTTTGAAATAAGTCTTTGATTTTTTTTACGCTAAAACAAAAAAAAATAGTGCCAGTTAATTGCGGATATTCTAAGGTATCGTTTACCGAACATTGATGCTTCAAATTAAAATTAAATTTCTTTAGCTAGCGTGTTTGGTTCAACGGGTGTGTGAAAAGAATTTGTAAAATGTTAGAAACAACGACATAAGACAAAAAAAAGGTTAAATAAAGTTTATTCAGCATCTCGTATTTCTTCCCCGGGCTCTAATGACTGGTTCCATGCGGTTCCTCGTGGAATGTCTGACATGCCAGGCGAAATCCAACGTATGTGAACCCTATACTCACATCTCAATTTGGAAATTAGGTTTACTTTGTGACGTAGCAAAATAGGTGATGAACGTTTTTATGGAGCACTGAAGCGATTTACATGAAATTTTATGTATATATTTTCTTTGATATCATTTAAACCATGAATTTTAAAATTATAAATAAAATATATTGATATGACTTATAGTAAGCACTTTCATTAGATATGTCACACTTGTAAAAGTTTTATTTTTAATTTCCTATTTTGCCCCTAATATTGAACTCCAAAATGCAAATTAATTTATTTACACTGTACCTCGTGGTTGGTTCACTAAACACTGTATATTTGCCGATTTTCAATTTTTCTATCCAGTAGATTTTGAGGAAATAGGCTGTGGCAGACGGACACACAGACAGACACCAGATGGATGTACGGAACTCTAAAAACAGCTAAGTGCGTGTCGGATTCGCACGTTTACGTCTATGTGTATATGTTTTATATCTTTGTGTTTATAGGGAGAATAATCTTTAGCATTTTTTTAATGAACTAAAAAAGAGAACTGATTGACATAACGATAGTACTATGTTGAATAATTATAATTACTTTAAATTGGTTTAAACTGGTGATTAATTACATTACTTGTTATTTCTGTGTCAGTTAAGTCGTGTAGGTTGGAATAGATGACAACAAAATTAAATAAGTAACCCCGATAACATAGCTTTGTTATGGAATTTCACTTCATCAGCCCATTTTTACCCCACTGCAGGGGCTTAGGCCTCCACTCAAGATGAGGGGCTTGGACCTTAAATCCATCACGCTGCTCCACTGCGGGTTGGGAATGGAATTATGGAATTTACTTTGACTGATTCACTATTATTTTTATGTTTATTAACGATAGCACGGGAGCGGTACAAAAATATGAGTATGAACCATTGGTACGAACAGTTTATAGTTCTAGTTTATATCAATAGACTATGTAGTAGTTATAGGGTCATGAGTCGCTTTAGCGGCCGTGCGGGGCCGATTGCACAAGCCCGGCGGCGCCGCCGTCGGCAGACGCCCGCTCGCGTGTGTCATTGCTCAATCGGATGCATCTCGCGCGAGGCATTGCAGCGCGCCGCAACGTGAGAGTCGAGTTTCCCAATAGTTTCCAGCTGCGAGAACTCTGTCGCCAGCGTGGTTTCCCATTAGAAAGTCTCCCGATACAGGAAGCGTTGCGCACTGCGCACGTGCATGCGCCGAAGGGTGGGGAGGCGAGCGATGCACTTTCGTATTGCTGTGACGTCACCGTGCCTTTCGTCAGTGTGACGCCGTCACGCCGCACACCGCCACCCGTAAGAGCGTTATGTAATAGATGCGCGCCACTCAACTTTCCAATTTCGACAACGCGCTATTGTGTAGCGCTTTCAAATTATACTCTACGTTCGCTCGCGAACCGACGCTTTCCTACGTTTCTCCGCCTCTCTCCGTGCTGCTGAAAAATAATCTGAACGCGGTATGTGCGCCCGCACCCGGTCCGCGATGCACTTTCACTACACTACTGCGATGTCGTCGTCGGCGGCGTCGCCGCTACTTCTATGTCCTGGACTCTCGCGCTGCCAATGTTCAAATTACGAGTACGCCCATTATCGACGATTGTGGCCGTTATGTGATATTTATCACCGAATAATGATTAATGGATAGTCATAATTAATTAGATAACCAATTGTTTACAAAAATTAATTGTTCTCACAATGGCCATTTAGTCCTATACTAGGCAAATCCTATTTTATGGGTACTAGACAACTGATATACAAACATTACACCCAGACGCGGAACAAATATAGATATGTTCAAATGTTCATACACACAAATATTAGTACCGGGCGGAAATCGTACCTACAATTGGGTTTGCAATTAGGGTCTCTAACCACTTTATCAGTCGACCAATCTGTCAGTCAAAGGTTCGCTTTTTGTATGTTATACATAAAACGAACATGTATATGGTTACTATTCAATATCGTCTTATATAAGACGTTTCGAAAGGCTTTATCTTTCGCTTTCCCAACCAAGAAAGTACGATCGGAAATATTTTGAAAGTTATAAAAGCACCGTGACAGCGCCGTTGTCGCAGAAGGGTTTTCACCGACCTCGCCACTCGATCGGTGCTTTCGCAAACTTCTCACTCGACCCAACGGCTGATACGCGACCTATGCGATGCGATATCTAACATTGAATGCACCTACTTTATTTTAAATAGCAATTAACACGATGTAAAAAATATAAATAAGAGTGCATGGTAATACGATATACTTGTTTACAATACCTAATGCATAAGTTCACTTTAAAAATTAACGTTCTTAAAAAGGATAACGAAACTTTACTACTACGAAAACTGACTGATCGAAAGATTCACTTGACTGACCGATTGGCGAGTAGTTACATACTCTAGCTGCAGAACCTAAGGTCGCGGGTTCGATTCCCGCCGAGGACAAATATTTGTGTTTGAACATGACCAGTAGTTTCGCATCTAGGTGTTATATATCTATATATGTATTATGTATATTAAAAAAAATATAAAAAGTATCCAAATACATATATCAGTTTCTAGTAGGTACCCACTATCCAGGCTCTGCCTAGTTTTGAACTAGATCGTCGTGTTTTAGATATCCCACGTATTATTATTAAAAATCGTTGGTATGTCAAAACTATAGAACGTATTGAGAATTAGTTATATTTTCGTTATAATTCTTTATCCTTGTACCAAATTACAGCTTGATGCGATTCAGCTTTGAGAAGTTGGAGATCTGTGACAGATGGGCATATTTAATCCAAACAGTAGAGTAGATTTTCATGTCTTTTTGATGTACAAAAGTACGAAGACCTGCTAATTGTGTTTAAAGTGTTATAATTGTGCAGTTAAAGAGAAGGAGATTACAGGCGTTTGTTAAAAACTATAAGTCCAATTTAATTAATAATAACAATCATAATTATAATAATTAATAATAATTAGTCATTATAAATGAAATATAAAAGAACTCTAATCTAATTAATGCATTTGAATGCTTTTTTTTATTACTAGTCCCATGAAAAATTTGACTCTTTGAAAATTACGGCAATTTCGAAAATCCGTAAATTAAAAAAAAATCTTATTTCTCAAAGAAAAAAACAAAAAAGAATAATTTTTTTTAAATTATAAATGCATAATTACCACACAAGCTGTTTCGATACTTTCGATATCACACATATTGCAGCTTTGGAACTCTACAGGAAGTTTCGTAAAAACATTGAACCGTATAGGGGCGCTCATTGGGTGATTGTGTAATACCTTGTCCACAATACCACTAACTCGTGGCTGAGCGGTGGGCACAATTAGTTGTCTTGTGTTTATGAGACTGCTCGCTCACTTACAGTTTATTTAGTCTACCGATGCAGAATGATATCTTCCGTTTGCGTTTTCAATAGAGGCGTGTTGCCTACCGCGGTCGTAAGGTCAGTCAGCATTGTAACTGAGAAAGTTAATCGTGGAAAGTGCGGATCAAACGGATCTCTAGTTCACGCCGACCTGTTATAGGTATAGGTGAATGTTCGATAAATAAGAATGTGCTTTTCGTTTATACGAGACAGCGCTTAATAATGGGTATTTAAATCAAGCGTAAAGCTTAGGTACATGTAACTGAACGTTTTGGCCCAGACGCTTACTCGGCGCGTTTCAACATTTCAGCATATTGTAATCCATGACGTTCATACTAACCTTTAGTCATAGATGTGTATCGAGATCCCGCGATATGACCACAAAAGTGTGAGCAAAAAACGTACGCCAAGGACGGCAAACTACGGCATTTGATATTTTGACTAAGTGCTGTGAAGTTGAATGTAATGACGCACATGTGAAAATTGTACTGGAAAAACAAATTATGGTTCTGAAAGATTTTTGTTATGTGTTTAGGTACAAAAAAAGATTAAAGTTTATAATTGCAAAAAAAAAAAAAAAATTATATGATACGACTACAAATTAACAATTTTGAGATGTCTTCATTTACTTACTATGAGGACCTTGCTTCTTGGCGAATTTCATAATTCTAGGTTATCGGGAAGTACCTATCCTATAGGTTTTGATTACTTTGCGAGTGTCAAAATATTCGATGTAAATTTAATGGTCGTTTTATTTGATTGTGTTGACTGAAGCTTGATTTTTGTACAGCTCCAAGAGGCTGTAGAACTAAGTGTTTGGTATTAATTTCCACTTGATACCTCCACGCGTCCCTGAGAAAAAGGATCTTGACAGATAAACATACGGACAACGAAGTGAAATAAGGGTTCCTTTGGAAGTCTGGAACCCTAAAAAACAAGATAACGATAAATTGGTCTGTCTAATCTATGCACCTGTCATTTCGTTCGGGCTTTTGAGCGTTTCGAAGTATGTGACGCGGCATCTTGACAATTCTAGTATGTAATCCTTTATTTAGTGTGATATACAACAACCTGGTAAAGTATCATTTTATCAATAAAAGCGCGGTATTGCTGACGATTACGATCAATTGTCGGCTTAAACCTTCTATTTCCCGTGACAGTAATAAGTTGTTCAGGGTTTGTACAAGTCTTCGTCTTTTTGTTCACATTACTGGTGCTAAATCTACTCCCAATCCATGTCGTGGTTTTATTTATTACATTGTTTATACATTTTGTCAGAATCCAAATAGTAATTTATTAGTCTCTTTATATCCGCGTTTTCCGTATCTGTTGAATGTTTTTTTTATGAAGGCGTCTTATGATACTGTCGATAAAATCACAAACACATTTTATCTAAAAACCAATCTATTTGATCATCTATCTGTAATATATAAAATCTTCTTTACAAGGTGAGATTTTAGTAACCGGCCAAAATTTTTCCAGATGTTAAGTATCACCAATAGACCTCATTGCGTAAATAAAAAATATGGGTTACTTTTCATAATAAATTATTTTATCTACAGTGTTATTTTTAACGTTTGGTTGCCTTTTTAACGCTACAGTAAACCTGCGCGCCCGAGGCCTTGAAACGGAATAGGGCGGCGAGCATGAATGGTGACGGGCGGGCATTATTGGTTTTTTCCAGGAAAGGTTTGTGTAGTCATATCTTAATATTTTTCTATAGAACGCTACTAAAAGGAATCAAGACGGCTAGCGATTTCCTACCAAAGATCATTATATTAAAATTTGGCTGGACATTAAAACCTCAGCCTGTATATGGTTTGAGATTCCATATATACCTACTTCGAAGAGTTACAGTAATGTGTCTATCTCTCCTGTCACAATCGTCTCAACTTCTAAACAACATTCTAAACGGTTATAATACGTATCTATCAAATTATAATTTGGCACGAGTGTAGAAAGCATTAGCATCGCACACGCAATAGTTCCGAAGTCATTATCAAAATAAGTTTTTGGCGGGCTGAGAGGACGGACCAATATTTTTATGGTTCCGTATCACAAAAGGAAAAAAGGATCCTGTTAGGATCACTTCGTTCTCTCTGTCTGTCAAAACCTTTTGTCCCAGGAGCGTGGAAATTTCATTTTTAAATTCATATGTAGTATGTACTTAGGTCTACGGTCCCTTTAAGCTGTAAAAATATAAAGCTTCTATCTCAACTCAATAAAAAAATAAGACCATTTATGTCGCATATTTTGACGCTCGCAAGTTAATCAAACCTATGGGATTCTTTCCGTTGACTTATAATCATGAGATTTGGCAAGAAGCATAATCTTACAGCACAAATAAAGGAATAAATTCGAATATCGTTCATTTGTAGTTATATAACATAAAAAAAAATTGCAATATGCGTTTACGTGGCACTCTGGCGGCGAGTAGCGATAAACACGTCAATATACGTTTATAACTGTTGGAATCCTCAGGGCCTGAGTCCGACTCGTCTTTCACGGGTTTTTTTAACATTGGAAATGTTTTTTCGATCGTGTAGTAGGGGGACATTTTCAGCGATAGTGAAATTCTACTCTAGTGTCGTCAATTCTAAAGCTACGTAAACAAATAGGGCATCAAAAGATGCGTATTGACGAGATCTACAATATGGGGCAAAAAAATTTGAATTTTTTTGAAAGTTTTTAAAAAAATCGCAAAAAAACAAAATAGTAAAAATGTTGCGATTTTCGGTCGACTTGCCGCATTTTTTTGTCGATTTCTCGGAAACTAATAGAGCTATAGTCTTAATTCAAAATACGTTCCAAGGGGATTAATTAGGGTACAATTTGCAAAAAACAGAATTAAATTATCTTTTATAGTTTAGGTTTTAAGTAGCGCCTTTTCGGTGGCGATCTTGTTTAGCGCGCAGACCGATGGGTCATGATGGGCACTCCTATGAGTGGTATTCATAGATTAATTATTAGACGGCGCGCGGCGCGGTCGTCATAGATGCCATATCTAAATGACAAAACTGAAGTCAGTTAGACCACACCAAAATCGGTGTGGTTGAAGCTTTTGTGCACCAATGTCGCTTTGTACGCTAACGCCAGTAGAGCTATAATTTTAAATGTAATTTTTTTTAACGTATGTTCTCTTCTTTATTTTTTTCTCTGTGAAATTGCTGATTAGCGTTCGTAACGATGAGAATATTATGTTTTAACAATTTAACTGTGTCATTTTGAGTTATATGATCTATATTCGTATCCATTGTAATATCAAGATGTTTCTCGTACAATTTTTTTAAATAAATGTATTCTGAAGAGTGTTATTAAAAGTATACAGCCTATGCACATTCTGGGCGATGCCTTTTAGGGACGATGTGAAAATATATGTTTTAGATACAAGTTCAAGTTCAATTCAGACTTACTCGGGGTCATCCTCTTTTGGTAACTTTATTCACGACTTGGTTTAAATGCACTGAAACACAAATTTGTGATTATCGATCCGCGATTTTTTTGTATTTTGCTATATAATTACCTACAATTCAAGAATGTCGTGATCTCGGCGGCTCTAAAGCAGCTCTAAATCTGTTGTTGGTATTTTTATCACGTAGCTACAATTCAATGTTAACATTAACGCAATTAGTCAATTTAATTTGTAAAATAAACCATCGTTCATTGTATTTTCATCTCATTATTTACGATGTTTTCGTCAACGCGATAAAGCTTTTGAGAATTTTCGAAGCTAACGTTGCGTTGGTGTATCACGTGAAAAGTCCTACCGTGCATTTATGTTATGTAGAAACGAAATTACGATTCGATATGATTTTTTCAAAATTTTATTCGATATTCAAGTGAAATTTCTTGCTTCGATATTTTTAAGCTCCGTAATTATCAGTTTAGCGTTTTTTTCTATTTACAAACGGTTGATATTTTATTTAAGTTATGCTCCAGTGTTTGAAACCCTAGAGTGAAACTTAATGCATTGCCATTGTGAAGAAAACGTAAGTCAGAAATATCGTTATGTTTATTCTAATTTAAACTATAGATAGAACAATTCGCCCTAAGTTAAGGAAAAATGAGATAGTAACATTGAAACAGACATTGATACTGTTTAAAAAAAATTGTGTGTCAAAAAAACTATCTTTTTAAAACAAGCTTTTATTTAAACAACGATGAACTAAAAATTAAAAAATAATCATTTACTTTGAAATCTCAAAAGAATAGCTCTGAAAAAGCTTGTTTTTAAAAAGGTTTTATATATTTTACTTTAGACTTTTTAGTAAGAGAATACTTACCCATATTCGTATGTATGTGTTTAGTACCTAGAGATTGGTACGTTAGTGGCATGTTTGCTACCTTTGGCTCTCTTTTGATCTCTCTCTTCAATGTTTTGATAATCTTTGATTACTTTTCCAATATATTAGTTATCATACTTACTCTTTGCAGCGCGGTAGTGAGTGGTATGCTTGATACGTTTCTTTACATTTGCTTTTGCCGCCACCGCGTTAAGTTTCGTTTGATGGTGGCAAGTTCGTGGCTAGGCCGTAAAAGTCGTGGCCCGACCCTATATAGAGTGAAAAGGGATGTGAAAGCTGTATGGGACGAAATATAAGTAACAGGCCGTCACCACTTGTCAGGTGTCAGCCCCGCCACAATTTCGGGTGCTCTAGTGACAAAATATTTTATATGAAGCTGTCCAAATCCATCCGATACGTAATTGTTGCATCTTGCTTGCGTACGACTTTGTACGGTGATGTCGGATGTTGGGCCTCAAAAGCCTCTCTCCACTACTTATTGCCTGACGGCTTGATAAAGGTCTGTAAAGTTACCAAAGTAAATCTTTTCTTCAGGATTGGATACGCTCAAAATTTTTCATTATTGTCTATTTTTTTTTCTTTGTGTTCTTCTAAAATAGTAGTTACATAACAAAAACTTCGTAGACGTCAATTCCATTGCACACAATCGTCTCGTGCAGGGTACCGCCAATTGGCTCCCGCTTCGATCAGGTCAGATATGCTTCTAGTGGAATACAGGCAACAACACTAAAAAGCCGGCAAAATGTGAGTCGGATTCGCACATGAAGGGTTCCGTACCACAGTACAATATAAAAAAAAAAACACGTATCTTGTATTGGGACCCCTTTCAATTTTTAACTTTATTCTATTTTTGTTATAGCAGCTACTAGTACACACTATAAAAATTTCAAGTGTAAGCAATAATCTCACAACCACCAATCACCAAAAACGTCGAAACAAACACGTTTTTCTTATGCAGACCCGCTTTATTTTAACTTAATTTTTTAACATTTGTTGTTATAGAGGCTATAAACATTCTTCATGAAAATTTCAAGTGTAAGCAATGCTCTCAAAACCACCAATCACCAAAAACGTCAAGCGTGTTGTTTTTTTATACTCAAGGTTCGGTCGTTTTCAAATTAAGTCTTTTTTTTCGAAGTTTTTCACACAGAACTATTAATTATTTTATCTATTTTGTTTAATTTATCGATTATTTAATATCAGTGTTGACCACGTGCATGCGCGTGATAATATTTTCTTTGGAATTACATTTTCATTTGTATTTTTAGCAACGAAAATTTAATCAGTTTAGAATTATTAAACGATCCTTTGAGGAAATTGTTTTTTTTTTATGACAAATAAATTCTTTATTATTCATTATAAAAATTAATAACATAAATACTAAATCATATTGATATGATAAGAAATATTAGGTTTAGTTGTCGGCCTGTTGAACTTTCTTTTGAACGAGTAAAGGATTTTCATCCTTTATTCGATAAAAAGAAATTTCGGTTGCACAAAATTAATTATCCTTGTAAAAAGTTATAGGTAGGTGAGGACGGGTGGGCTGTGAGGTGAGGTGGGGAGGCGAGGGTGGTCCTGCCCTTGCCTGGTTCGACCAGGTCACGGCCCCGCCCGCGCGTTCATAATTATAGAATTATTCCGTTCGTTGAAGGTTTATATAGATTAAAGTCGACTTGTCTACTACAAGGCAGGAGACAGGTCTGCGTTTGTCATTGTAATACCTACCTAAACACATTTATAAGACCTCATATTCATGATAGTTATTATGTAAATAAATCACAGATTGACCACTGTTCACATTTCGATAATTATTTATAAATGCTCTCGCGGCTTTTTCCGCGTGTTACAATTTGAACCGAGATCGCCAAAGGGCCGCGTCGTCTTAGTAACTTACTGGAAAATTCTGAGTGGAAATCATCGTTTTAATACATTTTTATCGCATAATATCCCATTTTTTTCGTCATAGATGATTGTTAAATGATTACTGATGACAAAAAATCTATTTTGAAAAATGTCTACTGCAGCGCTCTCTGCCATCTTAATATTGCAAACTAATTTCACAACCTGTTCGGAGCTGACAACTATGTATTGCCAAAACCTGCACCAAATTCAGTCCAAGCCGAAAAAAAAAACACATCTGCTGCAATGTCCTGTAATCTTAAACTTATCTTAGAACCTACTGCTGTTCCTAGAATGATACGGTGGAACACAAAAAACTGCATTAAAATGTGCCCAGTCGATTTAAAAAAAAACATATATCTTAGCACCCTCTGAATGTCCATAGCCGCAAAAATTGTTTAAAATCCTGCTCTGAGGTGATGTCTATGTAAGTAATATCAAAATAAATGTAACGCGAAAAACCGCATCAAAATAAAATTGGACGTTTTAAAGAAACAAATCTACTGCTGCGCTATGTTGGTGGTTCACGACCACAAAACTTATATAATAACCTGTTCTTAGATGATACTTAAAACGTAAAAAAACCACACTTAAATTACTCTAGCCGGCTTAGAGAATTATATAAGACGCACAAATCAAAATGTATTAACATATGTGAATTGTGCTTTAAATTAGTAGCAATGCATCGCGCTATTCAAGAATAACGTTAGCAGATCGAACGGTTCGCAGCTGTATTCATTCTCTTTCATCCTTTGTCTCTTAACGCTATGAAAATGTTAGTCCTCACTGACATGCTGCAGTACAAGTGTCAAATCTAGTCCGCACTGAAGTGCAAAGTAGTAAGTAACTTGAATAGCGCGCGTTTGTTTCACTTCAAAGGTTTGAAAGCTAAGAAGTTACACATAAAAATGGCTCATTCCTAACAAGAAATTATTCATTGATTCATCTAATAATACAAAAATATTATCCTTATAAAAGATTTAAAAAATGTTTCTCAAATATACAGTTCGCTCTTCGTTTGTATCAGTCCTACACTTGAAAATATTCAAATCTAGACAATCGATATAATGTATGTAGATGCGTCTTACGAATCGGCACAGATAACCATTGTCGAACTTCTCTAGGTTCTCTACTGACTTTAATAGCGCATCAAGTATAAAAATCAGACGAAAGCGAATGTTAATTTACCAACAAACTATTTGAATGATCTTATTGTTTTAAAATTTACATTGAAATTTAAACATTAAGTTTTCAAAAAGCGACTTTGATTACTGTGTAAACAAATCAAGTAGGCCAAGTCTTTGACATTGGAAACAAGACTCCTTAGAATTTCTACTCTGATCATGCGCTGTAAGGACGTTCCAAATAATGTGTTCAAAAGTCACTCGCACTGTTATTGTACCTGGCATGTCATTGAATAAGTCCGGGAGAATAGTCTCGATCGGTCGACTTTGAAATACCCTCCCGCTTGTGGCCAATGCACGCGTTGTGATCGGAAAAATGAATCACTGACTGCTGCACGCTATATTGTGACATATTCTAAGTGATACATAAAAAAGTCAGCGAAAATTTAATGGTTGAAGTTTAGTTTAGAATATTTAGAAGCTCGTCGCCCCTGGTGTCGTTGAATAAGCCGGAGAGTAAGTCGACTTTGAAATACCCTCGTGCTTGCAGCCAATGCACGCGATACGATCTAACGGGTGAGTCACCCACTATCCTGGCTTCTTGTTAGTGAAGTAACGACACTGAAGTACGAAACTGTTTTATTGACGCTCTTTTGACCCGACTGCGGAGGGTAATGTTTTTCGAATTAATGTATTTGTATGTATTCTTTGGCATGTTGTATAGCCTAACGGCTTGATGGATTTTAACATATGTGGTGTCGTTAGATTTGTTTTAATTATGGGACTGCCATAGAGTATACTATTTAAATATGGTATGTTATTAAAACAATATTATTGGTATCACATGATAGATATTATATAACCAATTCGAAATATATACATTTTATAATACTTTTAGCTACCATTTTGACACAAACTACAAAACAAAGCATTACATTTGGCCCCAAGGGGGAAAGAAAAGGGTAGTTAGTGACAATCATACGTAGGCCATACTGAAATTTTCTGGATTCCTATAAATAAGACCTGATATTTTACTTATGATACATTTATTGTTTATCAAAGTATATGCCGCCATAATTGACACGTTTTTGCATTCAATGGAACCAATGTAAAAAGCAGTTGGACCAATCTTCTTTAGGGACCTCTTCAATAGCTTCATGGAATGCACTCGCCGCCGATTCAAAGCTCGTAAAACGTATGCCTCTAAGTTTATCTTTAATTTTCGGGAACAAAAAGAAGTCGCATGGTGCGAGGTCTGGACTGTATGACGGATGCGTCCTCAGTTTTAGATTTGAACCCTTCAATTAGGCTTCTGTCACCTTAGCGGTATGAGAGGACGCATTATCGTGATGAAGGACGACTTTGCTTAGAGGATGCTTTTCCCGAACTTTTTCTAAGACTCTGGTCAAGCAAGTGTTGACATACCAATCTGCAGTTACTGTTCTTTGGTGTGCAATCGGCACTGTTGTGTAATGTCCTGAAATTTGCCGAAAAAAGAAGCAACCATTTTCTTGCCAACGGTTCGACTTTTCTTAACTTTCGTTGGCAAATCTTCAAAAAAAAACGACACATTCTGCCGATTGACTTTTTCTTTCCGTTTTAAAGCAGTACACCCAGGTTCCGTCACCTGTCACGATATTATAGACAGCCAATGATTGCCCTCCCTTAAACTTTGCTATCATTTTGCGACACCACTCTACACGCAGTCGTTTCTGGTCTACCGTCAAATCATGTGGTATCCATCGACTGTAAAGCTTCCATACTTTCAGATGCACGTGTAAAATCTGCACTCGACTCATTCCAATGCCTAGTACAGTACGATTTTGCTGACATTTTTTTATCAGTGTCAACTAATTGACGTACGGTATTAATATTAAATTCGGTAACCGCAGTCGCTGATCGACCTTGACGTGCATCGTCATGGAGATAATAACGTCCACGTCTAAAATCACTGAACCACGTATATCTACACAGAGCTACGGGATGAGGCTTTATTACCAAATGCCGATTGAAGTCTCTGGCAACTCTAACTGATTTAAGCCGCAGCGAAAATCCTAAAAAATCATAGCGCGAAAATTTTCTCTAGTTAAGTTCATTGTGATTCAATATGTGTATGTGTGATGTGACACAATTTTCAAAGCGACGCCGCAATCAAGAAACAAATGACTATTTCGCAATTTAAAAAGTGTTCTCAGAGAGTTCCATTTTCAAATTTCGTAAATGGCTATTTTTTTACTATTGTAAGTGGCCAGTTCCAGAAAGTTTCAGTATGGCCCACGTATTTATTTTTTCCAATGATTTGTTCATCGACATCCCAATTTTAATATTTTGAACTTAAATGAAAATATTAAAATACCTGTTTTTTTTTTCTATAGTATTATCATATTGTCGTGGGGATTGAACGTGCGACTGATGGTTGCGTCGTCGATCGGAGGCCGCTATCGGGATACCCATCCCCGCTACACACGCGATCGCCCCTTTCTCGTGCGTAATATTTATGTTTGACTTAGTAACCACCCTGCATCGATAATTCTTTCAAGAAACATATGATAAAAACACCGGTGTACAAGTGTCAGTGTGGGCCACTGAGATGAAAAAAAATATGGTCCCTTACTACCCAATATACGAACGGATATCAAAAAGTATGACGTAAAATACTAAAACGCGGACATCGAACAAATATAATAATACAGTTACAAAAGTGATTAAATTCGTTGAAAACATGGTAAATATCAGTTTGCACACTTTTACAACATCAGATAAAAGCTATAAAGTACACGTAACCGAATGCGTTAAGTCACAAACACTTAAGTAAACGCAGTGTAAAATTACAGACCATAAAAATGTCTCTTCTACTAGTAACGAGTAAACGTCACTTTATTACGCTAACGCATTTCAGTGCTTGTGTTAATCTAATTTGAAATGCAATTGCAAACATCAGAATTATCACGTAGGCGAATATAATGTTTTATTTTAGTGTATATCATACAAATGTGATATTTTAGTTTTGTCACATTATTTTTAAGGGTTTTATAAATATTCAATAAAGACTCTTGTTTTTGATCCTGCCTGTGACACAGACCTCATGAAACTCCGAAAATAATATAATGAGTGTTATTCTACAAGATGTACAATGGAAATTTTATTCGTATCACATCGGCAGCTAAGGTGGTTAGCCGTTGCCCAAGTATTCATACATTCTGTAATTCATTCACAGAATGTATGTATATTTGTATCAAATATTTTGCAATTGTTTTTTCTGATCTAAAATACCCTGTAATTGTTTATTTTTGCGTCTATCGGTTAAGGTTTAATTGAGTGCAACCGTTAACGCCGTTTGTATGGAAATTTGCAAGTACACAATCCTTTTAAATTGATAACTGAGGGTTGCTCAACATTATGTTTGCTGGCAACGCGCGCAATAAATAGCTCTCGGTACACGATTCGCAAAACAGATCACGTTTCCCTTTGTTGACATACCTCGCGTCATCATTAATTTGCCACAAGACCTGGCTGGCTAAGAGGTTTGCATAGTTAAATTTTGCACGCTCTTGTTCTTTGTGTATATGTAAAACAAAATAATAAATGCGGCATGTAATTTGCTATTCTAATAATGCGCAAAATGTTTAAAAGGACAACCTGTACAACCTGTACGTGTTGGGAGGTGGGTAAGTACTTGACGTTCTTTATTGAAGTTATCTCTTAGGGTGCGTTGAGATAACTTCAATTTCACCAATTTTCTATGATTTTAGTGTTAACGAAAGAAATTATGATACGATATAGACAAACTTTGGCAAGGCGGTGTGTAATGAAATCGGAACGGATCGGAAGAAATTGTTGCAAAGTTTGGAAACGTACTGTTATGTAACGAATAAATGAAAACAGAAAAAGGGCACCGTGTAACCACGACACGCTAACAGTGTTTACCTACTCCCGAATCCCGAAAAACAACTAATTACAAAATTCCTTTACTTAGAACCATATCTACGAAAGCAAAAACATAGTAATTGCGCGATGTTAGGATCTCTGTGATGGTAACTTTAAAAAAGCTTTTAATAATATACCCTGAACTAAAATTTAAAAATACTGATCCGCGTTTAAAGCTCAAAACCATAAGTATTACAATATTAAATATGTATTTTAAAGCTTAAAGCTTTATTTCAGATAGTTTCAAAGTAGTATTTATTAATTATGACGTTTGACCGGAGCCGGAAGTGCGCGTGAGCCGTACCGACTAGGCTGAGGCTAATCGCCAAAGACGACCAAATTGCTGAAACAGGAGGTGAACTCTGTTGGATTTTACTCGTCAACTAGTTGACCGTAGACAGTCGGGTCGTCGTCGACAATATTTTCTGTAATAACTTCGTACTATGTTAGTACGTAGACTTTGGATGTCACAAATTAAATTTCGAGATTTTTTTTGTAATCGTCATCAAATAAATTAATAAAGTTAAATGAATGAAGTTATTTTTCGTCCCTCGAAGTATATGTCAGCTAATTTATTTTAGAATTCATTCAATATTACCGGAATAACACGACTGCTAAAAATCATTCCGAATGGATACCTACATACTTTGCGATTTTTTTATGTCGCAATAAGAGTAACTAAATTACATTATTTCAACTATTATATACTTCTTTTCTATTTCTCCGATGTTAGACTTTTACACAGAATGACTCAATAAAAAACCAACCCAGTGTGAGTCGGATTCCTATACGATGGGTTCCGTACAAACGTACAATATAGAAAGACAGCTTTCTTATATGGGGACCCTATTTAATTTTTAACTTTATTTTACTTTAATTGTTTGTCGTTATAGCGGCCATTAGTACATACTTCATAAAAATTTCAAGTGTAAGCAATAATCTCACAACACCAACCACTAAAAAAGTGAAAAAAAAAACGTGATTCCTGTATTGGCGGGCACCCCCTTTAATTTTTAACTTTTTTTATTTTTATTATTTGTTATGAAGTATGCGGCGGTCATGCGGTATTAATACGTACTCTGTGAAAATTACAGTGTTTACCTTTTACGGTTCAGATGATACAGCCCTGTGACGGACGGACGAACGAACGGACAGCGGAGTCTTAGTAATAGTTTTCTGGTTGCTACGGAACCTCAAAAACGGATTGTTTTCAAACTCGTTTTAAACAGCTTTTCGTTTTTAGTATATCAAAGTATTTTGAAGTTTACATACACCCAATATACACCCAATAGATTACGAATACAAAATTGCAATAATCTCGATCCATAATAACGCCGCCCGGCGTGTTTTCTTTTCAAGGTCTCCGATCGCAGACAAAACAAAGCCATCATCCGTCTGTTGAATTTTAATATGGTGTTTTCGATCAACGAATTTAACTTGTAAATTATTCTAGTTGTTTTACATGTTTCGTTTTAGTTTATATTGTGTTTTTTTCCCATTACATAAACTAGCTTTCTTTATGACTTCGCTAATATGTATGTCAATAAATATTGACGCATATTTCTTACATCTTAAGATAATTACTTTTTAGAGTTCTAAACTTCTAATACAAAAACTGAAACCCTTATGAAATCATGCTGTTGTTTGTGTTTCTATCCGTTTGTCTCTGACAGGCATTTATAGCCATACATATACTTTAATTAATTGTAATTAAACTATGAAAAAAAAAACGCCTTGCATTGTATATAAAATATGATAAAACTTTCTCTTCAACCTATTATATATAGATAGTTAAGAGTAAAAAAATACAATTTTAAATGAATAGTAATTGAAATAACATTTCGTGTACATATCTAGTTAATTTATTTGCAATCGATTATAGTTTATAACTATTAAAGATGCCGCGATACGTCTATTACAATAACGCACTTATTATAATAGCTTAAGGCCAGGTCCCTTTAAATTTCATGTTCTTAATTACTTTTTTCAGCATTTTATTAAAATTGTTATAAAGATTGTGCAAAAATTAAATTTTATTTTAAATTCTTTAACTAAATCTTTTGGTCGTTGTAAACACGACAAACAACTATTATGAGTATTTGAAATAGTTCTTCTTTCAATAGTAATGATTGTTATGTAGTGAAAAATATGTTTCTGACTAACTCGAATCATTTGATCGTCCTATATAGGGTGACAGGAAATTTCGTATTCCTCTCGGGAGAAGAGACTATGACTAATTTGTAATGATTTAACCCCTACCTAAAGGGAATTCGATGAACAAATCCGGATTCACGAATACGTTGGTAGATATCTCGAAACACGTTGACGTGAGGTAAGAGTCGAAGAGGAAAACGATTTCCGTATTCCCCTCTCGCAGCAGCAACGTCGCTATCACAATAGCCGTAGAGAAATAATAATAATAATAACATACACAATCACAACAACGTCTAGGTCCCAAACTAAGCATTAGCTTGTATTTTGAGTACCAAGCGAAGACACCACATACATATAAAAACGAAGACCCGGTGCCAGTATTAATATTCATCATATAAATACTGACCCGACCTGGGATTCGAACCCGGGACCTCCAGCTTCGCAGGCAGGGTCGCAGCCCACTAGGCTAAGCGGTCGTCGCTTCGAAATAAAATATCGGCGTACTCTTCGTGGCTAAACATAGCCATGTTAAAAACTAAAGTTATAAAATAGCGATTTTAAATTCAAAATTCAGCTAGAATTCAACAACACGTCAGTGCTTGTTGGTGACTGAATCTAACTGACCTGACCAACAAACAGATTCCGATCCTTTATCGGAATTTAACTTCATTGTTGGACTACTTACGAATGCTTAAAATAGTAGCCGACCCCACCTGAAAATGTAAGAAACAAGTCTAATAATAACAATTCTTAAAAGGCCAAGTGTGCATTTCTCGGAATCACTCCGCCTACCTCACTTATTGCTTGTTATTCGGAAAGTACATCAGTTTTTATCGATTAATGCATCTTTTTGGATAGCTGACGATGCTGAGATGTAATTACAATACTTTTTAGGACAAGTTCCATATTATTTTTTAATGATAATGACACTTAAGTAAAGAATATTTTTTATTTTTTTTTGTTATTTTAACATACAAAAAAAATCTAACAATAAATTTCGTAGTTTTTAGTTTTAAGGAGGTTGGCCAATTAGTAAGATATCAGATCATGGAAAAATTCAGGCCAAAAACTGAGTAATTTTTTTTAAAATTAATTTTTAACTGCCAACTTTCGGATTTTTGTAAAAAAAAAACAAAATAGATTTTCTCGAAAATAGCGAATTGCCGACCCCGAAGTGATAGGGGTTAAATCATTCCAAATTAGTCATAGCATCCTCTCCCGAGAGGAATAGGAACAGTTTCCTGTCACCCTGTATGACACAACTTAATAAGTGTTTTGTACTAAACTAAAAATAAAGAATTCTCGATATCCCGCCTCTAGGTGATATTCGGCATCTCATTCACCCTGATCTCGGTTCGCCCCGGGCGTGAACGAGAGTGAATCGGCCGAGGGACCTGGCATTAATGGGTAATACGCTAAACACATATAAATAAATAAATATGGGAGTTGCTCAGCGGAAGAGAGATCCAAGCCACAAAAACATAAAAATTAAGTGAAGTGTGCGAACTTTAACCCAGGTTCTACACATTAACCCATTCGGGTTAGATTTATGGTCACGATCCAATTGAAAGACAGAGACAATTGATTGATAATGATTGATGACAAGTTAATAGGTTAACATTTCAATAATGTTGTCAAAATGATATTAACATTAGTATTTATTTGAGTAATTAGCATTAGTCAAATAAAGTTCTTCCGTCATAATTTTATGGTTTCTCAAAAATCATACTGGCCTAATGTTGATTAGAAGAGACACGATTTTATTGCTCATTATTAGATCTAGAATTAGACATTTTGTATCCAAATGGACACCCCGTTGAGAAAAACAAATATGATTGTCTCTTACAATTTCCAGTGAAACATGTATTTTACCAGAACTTAAAAACGAATAATTCAGCACAAGACAATGAAATTTCCTTTAACGATTATTACCTGACCTAGAGATAACATAATTTATATTTTCGCTTTTGACTTTTGCAATGATACTGTTTCCATTAATATTCCAATGAAGTATTACTTTTCAATAGTGTTAAATTTTGATCTTGACCAAACTTATGAAAAGAAAAAAAATCAGATAAAATTCTCAATTATTAATTGCTCATTATCTCTATATTATATTAAGTAAGTTTAAGCCACTCTTCCACTGAACGATTCATGTAAATACATTACCAGATACATATGACAGTGTGATAGTCAAATAAAATGTAGCCATTTAAGTAACAACTTATATTTACCTGTCGATTGCTAAAGTTTATTTATCCTAGCTTAAATTTTATCCCGCTGAAATATTATTGACCATATTATTCTGTAAGCTGGTAATATGTATATTTTAATATTGTTTTTCAACCACTAAAATGCATAACCAAACGATCAAGAACTATAAGTGTCTAATTTTGATATCGTCATAAATTGATATACCTAAATTAAACATACATTATTTTCTCTTTGTGTTATATACTGACGCTTTTAACAGAATAGGGGAATACACTTTACCGCAGCGTAGGTAAAGACGTGTTTGCAGTTAGGGGGCAACAACTTCTGTCCCTTCGTACACTGAACCACGATGCACCCGACATTGTACCACCTCAAGTTTCAGTTGAGTCACACTTTATATACTTAGCTTGCAAGAAAAAAGACTTAAGTCATAATTTTTAGTTAACTTTTTAATTGATGTAAGTAGGTATATATTATTTCTTAATTAAATTATATATACCTATACAATTGAGAAAGAAATTCCGTCCAAGGTTCAGATTTAATTGCTATTTTCGCTTGAACTTTGCAATGTAGGCAACATAGTATTTGGGTGTGATTGTTCGTATATCTGATATGTTTGATTATTTTATCCACTCATATATCTAAGGTACACATGGGTCACTGTATAAGTTTTGAGGCTAGCGAAAAGTAAATGATGTATTTTTATAAATTATATTTTATGTTATCAAAGTACCAGAAAGTACTCTACGTTATTCACTATGTAAGTTTTTATCCGCCGAAATCAGCTCTGAAAACATTTATTCCAGTTTTCCTCCGACAGGTAAGAAATGGCGGCTTTCTAGGCAGCCACAGTTTTTTTCGGCATTTGAAAAAACTTTCCTTTTATTTTAATCCTTGACAATTGAGAATGAAATGAGGTCACAGGGAGCTAAGTCGTGGTTGTAAGCTGGATGGGACAGGGTAGGGTTACAATACCAGATTCTTAAATAATCGCCTTTGTTCCTAAGGAAGTGTGTGAATACGCATTGTCGTGATGCAGCATGATTCCTCAAACCCCTTTCTATGGTCGTTTCTCCTACACAGCTTTGAAATTTTTGGGCATTGCGACTGTTGTGTACCATTTTCAGTTAACCGTTCTACAATTTTCTGCCAAAAAATGTGGAGAAAGTTGTCACCATTTTTACCCAGTCGCATTTCTCGGCTCTAATCCACATGAAAGAACACGTAATATCCAACGACAACAAAGTTTCTTCACGTCAAGATGTGCATGTAAAATGGTTTAAACACTAACCGAACTACTCTTTAAGACTTTCTCTATGTATATTATACATTATTCGTGCATCTTCTCGCACCAGCATTTCAGTAGTTCACAGATTTTCTGCAGTGACTGCCGTTGGCGGGCGCACACTTCCTTTGTCACCATTAAGGCTAGTTCTGCCCCTTTTAAATCCGTTAAAAGATCTAAAAATTGTTGGCCGAGAAGGAGCAGATTCGCCTAAAGCTGATTTTAAACGTTCAAACCTTAACACTTTAGATAAACCAAATTTAAAATCAAAATAGGTCATAGCACGCAAATTTTCTTACTTGAACTTCATCGTAGTAGACTAAAACACAAGAAGTAATGACAGAATAAATACCAAAAAAATAATATTTTTTTAAGAATTTTGATATTTAAATAAATTTTAGATATTTATATAGTAGATAGGTATTTCAAAACTGATATAGTGAGCTAAATATTGTAAAAATAAAGAAAAATAAATCGTCCTGTATTGAAAAGTATAACAATATATATGTCTTTGGTTAAGTCATTACATAAGTGAAATAATTCGGTCGTCATAAAACTAAACACTTATTTTGTATTAAAAAAAACTATATTTCAAGCATAGAGTAAATTAATTTGACAGCAGCGTTTGGTCTTAATCATGTCTTAATACAATCATAAATGTCAGTTCACAGTATCGAAGAGACATTTCGCATTTTCGGGGAGTTGAAACCGGTGTGCGGGGATTTCTCGAGGGTGAAGAGCGCCGCACGGGGACCTTGCGCACTGAAACTCGGACTAAAACTCTCCATCATACACCGGCTAGCTATAGCATGAATGGTTAGACGGTAAACGCAGACGAGGGCTTCTAATCAATTCGTACTTTCATGAATTCAAGATCAGGCGTCTATGCCAACGAGATCTATGCGTCATCGGACATACCATTCGAGCTTTATCTTTACTGCATCAGTCCAGAGTGTAAGCGAATGCCAATCGGCTAAGAGGACATGGCATGGCATTAAAATGTGTTCCTTTTACAACATATGACTCCACTACAAAGATATTTTCTTGAAATCTACCTCTTTGGAATGAAAAAAAAAGTTTACAGACTTTGCTTCAGTTGTAATAGAAATAGTTATATCGATCGACTGTGGACTGAGAGCGAAAACAATGAAATAACTTACAAGATTCAATTAGAACAGAAAGACGATAAGAAGCAAGGCCGCGATTTCGATCGGAGGTATAAAATAGTTTATCATAGGATTGTGTGTAAAATGACCTTAGAACTATGAATTGAGCCCAAGCGAAATCGATCTAGATCGCTATAGTGATAATATATGTGAATCCATTATCTTTTTGTGAATCATTTCTAGATTACAGCACACCTTTACGATTACTGCTCAAACTTCCTCAAAAGATTAGTTAGAGGTCGAAATCCGCCCGAAAATAAATTCTGTCGTTTTAAAAACGAATAGATAGATAATATGATGTGGGAAACTAAAATTATGGCATGATATATGTCTAGAAATAAAATCGCGCCAGTGTTAACTGTATATACACAGCGACTGTGCACAAACATCGTTTCTAGGAACTAAGTGTCGTTACATCATCATCTGAGTTGTTATTATCACCTTCCTGCTTCGTTAAGGTCGTATCGATGATAACTTAAGTAATAAATTCGATTATTACTGTTTAGCATAAACGTGTCATTTATTTTTGTGTCGCCTTGACTGTGGGTCGAAATAAAAATAGTAGAAAGTAATAGGTACTATAGATGGGTAGGTGTATTTACATTGCAATATGTGTACATAATTCGTTCTGTTTTCCGTGTTGATCGAGCTTTGTATTTATACCTGCTTGCAATTTGTTGAATGGTTACAAAGGATAAAGGAAAAGATCGTGTTTTGTAGATATACATTCAACAGAAGCGTAGCTTACGCTAAATATTATGCGTAAGTATTGTAACTATTATTTTAAAACTGATCTCTTTTACCCGATTGCGGAGGGTAATGTTTTTGTATTACGATAAACTGAAGCACGCTTCGAATGCCGACCGCGATATTTTAGTTTGACAGTGTATTGTGCGCGTACTTAGTTGTATTTCACTTGGAAACCGGCAGATAGGCTTTCACCCGTGTCAGCCTGCTAGCCTGCCAGTAAAGAGAGCGGAGAAAGGGCGCGCGACCTGCGCATCTTTCGGGCGGGCGCAGGCTGGGCGGGCGCGGGCGCTCCGCCCTCCGCCAGTCCACCGCCGGCAGCCGCACGCGCTGCACGTCGCCAATCTGTGTGGGGCTACGCAGCCATGCGGTCAAGTGCAACTGTCAAACGTGATTCATAACACCGTTTCAACCCACACAACCTACCGATTATATTCAGTTGTGTTCTCTGTGCGTGTCCGAAGTGGTGCCTCCGTTTAGGAAAATTGGATTATACGAACGAATAATGGCCTTAGCCAGGTGAGTTATTTGAGTAGAACTGACGTGGAACCGATATTCTTTGTTTTAACTTAGTCGGCGACGGTCTTGACGTCCTCTCGTAATAAATAATATAAACCATGTTAACTTTAAGTCGAAAAATGAGTCAGTAATTTTCTGTCAGTCCGACAGTTTCTCGAAGTAAAATTCATTATTGGAAGCTGTTAAGACAAAGGCCGATCCATCATGTAACCTTTTAGTGATCGGTGGTTTCAGATAGAAAATCAGATTGAAGTTAATTAAAACTTCCGATACAATTATGGCGCATTTGAAACATTACAATAGGCGAAAGTTGACTCGACTGACTCCACACGCGCGTTTAACTTTCCTTGTTGTGTAAGCGGATCATCAACTCGCAGAGAGAGAGCAACATAGAAATCGAACACTTTTACAACTTCCAATATCTGCCAGCTTACAAATTGGTTACCTACTTTAAATTCTATAATTTCTCGCTTTCTTTGTTAATTTGAAATAGTCTATAAGTATCGTACCTTTCATACGTACCTACCGAACAGCCCTCGCGCTCCCTTTAGAATTCAGTCGAGAATCACCGAGCTTGTTACGTTAACGCTATGTCGATATTTTCTTTTTATTCGTTCGCACCCTCGTTCGTCACAGTAACCCCAAACATTTTGAACCCTCATTCTGGCAGTAAATGAGTATTTACCGTTTTTTCTTATTTTGATATTTCGTTGTTGCTTTGTTTGAAGTATCCCAAAATAAAGATGTAGGGAAATTTGTATATATATCTATTCCTAATTGAATACAATTTAAAACTGAAGTTTTGAAATAATTTTTTTTTTCCTATGCTTTTAAAATGAAATTAATAATTAGGCATTTAATATCAACAGAGCACACCTACCCAAATTAATTGAGACTGTAGCTAGGTATATACCTGTGTGTAATAAAATATTACAGCAAGACTTGAATTCTTGAATATTAGAGGGCCTCGGTGACCTCGCGACTCAGTCGACCGACAGTTTGAAGGGGCAGGTAGCGGGATGAAGAATGGAGCCGACCCGATACCGGAAGATAGTCCTCGGTCCTGACACACCTGACGTCCCCCACCCGGCAATATTGTATTATGGTCGATCGATTTTATTTGGGGGTATTAAGTGAATACATCTAATATGAAACACAAAAAAATATCTTTCTCGATCACTGCGACGAAATGGGGAATATATACTAGATATTAGAATTTTCGAAAGTATTATAAGAGAGTTTATTACGTTTTCCAAATTTTTGTTTTACCGTATAAATAAAAGATTACTCTAACTCGTATATGGTACGAGTGTAATAACCCGACTATTGTAAGCCCGACCCTCCTGAAGGTACTGGTTCACGAATTAACGCTTTCTTTACGAACTATTAATTGCACAATGCCAACGCTCTACACGCTGTCTGATTCGTTGATCGGTAGTCCGGTACCCTTTTTTCATCTTGCGTGGAAAGGTGAATCGTGTCAAGAGCTGTAATTCATGTAAACGTCTGCTTTTGTTTCCTGAATAAATTAAAAAAAAAAAGAGTAGTCACTATATAACATCTATTTTTGATTCAACGATCGTAATTTGGCACATTTAAAAATATTTTGGAAATCGAGGTCCATAAGTGTTACTGACTGATGCCCGTAATACTTATCAAAGTTTCTTAGTATTGAAAATCTGGCATATTGAACGATATTATTTTTACGATGCACTTTAATACGATTATGGTAGTTCAAAACTGTAAACATCTAACTAATAAAGCGGAGTTATTGAATTTCGTTCAAATGATAATTCGAAGTCTACACAAGATACTTGCGTACCTTTGAGATGGATCGTCGTGACTCGATGTAGCGGGCGTAAGGATTTGCGGGGATGCGCCTTCCCAGGTCGTCGACCTCGTCCAAGTGTGCAAGAAAGAGCACGCATTCGCGGTCACCCCCTACCATACTCTGCCTGCTCTTATTTACTTAAATAGGATATTTTTTTTGTTTAGTATTTTTGAAATCCGACCCTCGTGTTAAAAATTAAAAAAAAAATTACTTTTATCATCAGTTGAGAAGCTTTATAATTTTCAGTGCTCAATGCATCAATCAAACGTGAATTTTTAGACCAATATACTGTCACCAAATACTTAATACTTTTGGTACTACCTAACTAGGTATCAAACGTTTTCACTATGAAGTGCCGAGAGCACTACAACAAAGAAAGAGATTGCAGCTGGCCTCGGCGCGTGCTGCTCCTGTTTCGCTGGCAACCGTCTGCGATAACTAAAATGGGTTTTAGCGACGTATATACCTACCTACGAACCGACACCGTATATAATGTTAGTTATAGTTAAGATTGTGTATTAAATAAAGTAAATTTAAATAAAATAAATGACGTACAGTAAATCCACTCACTCGTCCGACCGCTACAAATGGCCACGATCCATTGTTTTATTTGTCTACGTTTATTTTCAACCAGTTTATATTTACTCTTCTCTCGTATACGAGTTTACGTGCTTACATTATTATGCGTCGTTTATGGAAAATTCAGTGTGCTACAGGTTTGTTCCCACTGATGCATTATGTAATTTGATTTACAAAAACATTCTATGTAAATTTATTTGTTCTCCGTTCTGTGGAGTTATCTCGTTGCGTACTTAACGTCCATAAGGTCAAGGCTACATAAAAACGTTCTTGTGACCGATACGAACGCAAAGGTTAACAATTTGAAGCGTAGGCACTTAGTGCTCGCAATATTTTTGTTCTGATGTCATACAACAAATTCTTGTATAGTCGAATATTGGATATTTATCGTATTTTACATTTTGAAAAGGGCCACGATCATTAACAAGCGTTCACTTTCTTGTAGGTGTCGACACTCACTTGCGACAGCGGGCCAGCAGCGATTTGTAACACGTCAGTTCGGTTGGTCGAACTTCATAATTTGAATACCGTCTCTTTGTACTGATATGCTTGGAAAGCGCGTTGCCGCGCGGTTTCTCACTCGCTATATGGTTGTATTTTCTTTGTTTAACTGTCTCGATTACCGTTTCGCCAATGTATGAAATGTGTTTGAAAGTTTACTTTTGGTCGCGTAACATTACGTTATACATATTTGTACATACTTGGTAATATATCATATCGTATATTTGTGTTGGTTACTTTTTTCTTGTCTTTGTAAATATTTTACCTATTGCTTATAGCAATGTCTCTGGTTAGCGTGTTCGTTCTTAGATTTCTCCGTTTGATAATGAATATGTAGGCCGCTACGCTCCTCTAAACATTTGTGTCCTTACATTCGTGAACGTGCCTAGGTACGATTTACAGCATTGCCAAAACTAAGAAAACAATATTTAAATGATAAATCGTATACCTATTTAAATTTGAAAAGCTATTTACCATAAATAGTGTCTAATACATTATAAGTCAATAATAAATTCATTTATTGAATTAATCGCTGGTTAATGTGTTAGGTAATTATTATTTTCTGTTACAATATTAAGTAATTAAAGACTTCACAGACAACTACATGTTTTAATCTCAAAATTATCATTTACATAATGACCTTGATTAAATAAATAAGTGCTTGGACGCGATGATGCAATTGGTGTCTCGTTAATGGGGCTACGTCAGTACGTGCCACGACGATGGTCATTATTATAAAACCGTAGACATTGTTGGTGGAGTAAAATTTTATCTGTGACCGAGTTAGCTCACGATGGCGTGAGGCGTTAATTTACCGAGGGAGCAATTTGGAACGGGGACATCGTGCACTCCACCGCGCCGTCCGGGCGGCCGCGGTGGTGGTGCGCTGCTGGGCCGACGCGGACGATTCTAAAACGTTGACCCATTTTGTGCGTAACTGCGTGGTGCATGGAGGAATCGATGACAAAGCAACCGAATCTCGAGGCCTGTTTCACTGATGAGCGCGGATCTGTGTCAGGGTCCGCCCCCGCACAGACCCTTCCCTTCCCCTGCTCCCCGCCCCGCCGCACCTCACCACGCTTCGTCCGTCAGCCCCCGCAACGGTTGACCCGTAAAACTTCACCCGAGTGTTTGCTTTATCTTTCTGTACCGCCACATGTAAAAAATTCAAGTGAATATTTGCGCATTAATTGTTCTGCTAATTGCCTCGTTATTTCTCAATCGTTTAAATAGCTTATGAATTTTCGAATACTGGTGGTCGCGCTCCCTTTTTGAAATGTCCAATAATAATAAGGCGAGATCGAGTAAATTTAAATTGCAACAAACGATAGACCATTTGACTACGTTCGGAACAGCGCCTTTGAAAGCTTTATATTTAATATAATAATGTGTAAAATGCATAGAGAATGTATATAACAAATATAATGAATTAAAAATAGTAAAAATCGGTTAACCCTGCAGGCCATCCCTGAAATTCTCGCTATTTTCTAGATCAAAGCGCTCGAAAATATCTCTATTAGAAAGCTATTGAGCTTGTAAGCTATTGCTCATGCTAAAAATATCGATGTTCATGGTTTTTTGAACTCTTCAAGCTCACAATACTTATTTTCTGAGTCTCCAAGCTCACAATATTTATTTTCTGAGTCTCCAAGCTCAAAAATAGAATTTCTATAAATTTATAGTTCTTCGAGCTCAAAAACCAGGGACATATTAAAAAAAAACGTTATTTTGGAAATTTTTTAACTGCGATACCTTTTGAACGCTTCCTTTGACTTCAATGCATTAACGGCATTCTATGCAATTTGTAAGAATATTTTTTTTTTTTATTTTGAAAAGTATTCCAATACTTTTCGAGATTTAAAAAAAATAATTTTATTCTAAAGACCAACTGGCAGATTATATTCCGGACTCTTTAATATTTTTTTAAAATGTATTTTAAATCTCCCAAAATAGTGGAATTTTGACTTCCTAGTTCATAACCTATTATTTTTTTTAAAATTTATTTAGAAACAAACAGTCATTTACTATGATCATACAAAAAGAACTTAATATAGACCTAGAATTTCCAATATAATAAACATAAATAACTTAGCCGTGGTCCACCTACTCGACAGAAAAACAACAAATAAATAAACTGACCTTATTCTTTATCTCCTTCAGTAAACGCCGACTTAATACATTTTCTAAATACAACTAAGGAATTACTAAAAATATTAACATTGCCAAACCTATGGTTGTAAACTTCACACGCACGTCTAACAAATGAATTTTGGGTATGTCTACTTTTTGATGTATACATAGAAAATAGATTCATTTTTCGACAACTTCTTTCTCGCTTTATGTAGTGTAAACAATACTTTCGAATGGCTTTAAAAAAATTACCCCTTACGGGGTGAAAAAGTTCAATTTCGTTTTGGTATTTTTTTTGTTAAATTTTTTTTTTAGATATACCTACACTCTTTTTAGCAAAAAGTCATCTAGAAGCAATATCAGTTTGATTTTTAAAAATGTATTTATTAGTTACGGAATAATCGGCTGGTCACTTTTCTATTCCACAATGTAGATAGAAGATAGAGAACATGCTCTATTAGATAAAAGAGATGTCAATAAATATTGGACCCATAGATTAAATGAGGGTTTCTTAGTTACCTGCAAAATATAAAAGTATTATAAAATTACATTTTAAAGGAACAGTTTTTTTCAAAAGGGGCAGATTGCAAACGATTTTAACGTCTCGTAGCGCACGACTGGAGCTTCAAAATTAAAGTTGATAAATAACACGTTTAAAGGTGTTTTCAAAGGTATGCTATGGTTGATTTTGCAATGGGTCGATGGGGTGCATAGGTACGTATTTTATCACGTATTCCACATGAAACGTGCATAACTAATTTTTTTCTCTCTTGACATACGGTTTGTGTACTCGAAGTTCTTAGAGGACGAAATGCGTTCGTAAAATGCGCATAGACCTCGCCAAAAAACGTTTAAAAAACGCAAGATAAAAACGTGTATAGAATGCAGCATAGGTACACAGACTGTGACTGCATCGCAATTGCGTCGCGTCTTAGTTGTATCAAAAACGAATTGTCGATACAATGATTTCAAGAAACAAAAAAAAACGCTTTTATATGTCATGTACTTAAAAGAAAAAACCGGTCAAGTGCGAGTCGACTCTGTCGTGACTCTTTGAGGGTTCCATGCAGTTATAAACATATATTGACGTATTTATCGCTGCTTGCCGCTAGAATGAAATTTTCTTGTTAAATTTCATGATTCTCGGTCAAGAGGAAGTACGCTTTATGATTTTATTTACTGTGAGTGTCAAAATATGCGGCATAAATGGCCGTATTTTTTGATTGCGTTGACTTAGGAGCTTTTTTTACTCCAAGAAACCACGGTCCTAAGTATTTGATATTAATTTCAACTTGACACCTCTACACATTCCCACATTCCTAAGAAAAAGGATTCTGACCGACAGACAGACGGACAACGAAGTGGTCCTATAAGTGTTCCATTTTTCCTTTTGAGGTACGGAACCCTAAAAAGAAAAAAAACTTCTTAATGTCAAATACCTAAGTGTAAAAGTGTGGATGCTTTCCAAATTAAAGCAATACATTTTATGACAAAAGCGGTTAATCCAAATTTTGTCATCTATACTTATCTATACTTAATATTATAAAGCTGAAGAGTTTGTTTGTTTGTTCGTTTGTTTGTTTGTTTGTTTGAACGCGCAAATCTCAGGAACTACTGCTTCGAAATGAAAAATTCTTGTTGTGTTGGATATTCTATTTATTGAGGAAGGCTGTAGGCTATATGTATAAAATAATACTATCTGTCTGTCTGTCCATTTGAGCAAATCTCCAAAACGGCTAAACTGATTTTAATGAAACTTCACAGATATGGAAAGGAAGTGGTCAAAAGTGACATACACTACTTTTTGTATGTCTGTATGTACGTCCATCTGTCTATTCGAGCTAATCTCCAAAACGGTTAAACCGACTTTAATGAAATTTCACGGGTATGAAAAGGAGGTGGTCAAAAGTGACATACGCTACTTTTTGTCCGTTTGTTTGTCTGTACGTCTATGTGTTTATTCAAGCTAATCTTCAAAACGGCTCAACAGATTTTAATGAAACTTTGCAGACGTGAAAGAAGGTTGTCAAGAGTGACATCAGCTACTTTTTGTGTCTGTCCGTCGTTTGTCTTCACTGATCTATCAACGTAGATAAAGCCGAAACTACTAAGTCTAGGAAGCCGAAATTTGGAACAGTGGTTTATTTAGTAACGTATCAATTTTTTATAAAAGGAATATTTGGAAATTTCCAATTTAAGGAGAGAGGGACGGAAGGGCTTTGTATGAGTCTTTGTTCTTTAAAGTTAGAAACATAAAAATTTTGACATAAATAAATAATGATGTCTTTCAGGGTTTTTGGATTTTTACATTTTAAGAGTGAGAAACGGGAGGTGAAAAGTATGGGAGTATCGGTTTTCCTAAAGGAGTGGGGAGAATGAAGATTGAAAGTTTGAATGGGTGTACCCAATATTAGTTTCAGCAAAAAGTATGTATAAACCATTTCGAAAGTTACTACCTAAAACAGGAATGTGTAGTCTACGCAAGCGAAGCTGCGGGCGGTCGCTAGTTTTAAATATACGTATCGATATGACAGTTAAAAGTGGGAAAAAATCAACAGCTAATTACAAACAAACTTAGTTACAGGTAAAGCTAATAGAAGCATATTAAAAACGTCGTGTGCACAATGTGTACTGGCCTAAAATTATTCCCTGAAAAGTAACTGTCCATGAACATTTAATCATAATATACCGCGAAGTGTACAAAATACGATATTAATTCATTGCAATATTATGAATGTAATGTATTCAGACAGATTTTCCTGTATGTGTATAGCACTATGACGATTACGCTCAGCTGTACAAATTAATCAATAACATTAATTTTTTGACGAGTAACGTTGGAAATTAAATCACAGAGTCCTCGTGCGATCATGTTGGCGGCTAAAACCTGTCTGAAGCGTTACATTACATCATCGTTTCAAGAATAAAAACAGCCTTCTTATATGCCATTGGAGTATTATTTAGTTCCTGCTTACGTGCTAACAACTAGAAAATGTCATTATTTTATTTTCTGAAATAATAAAGTCGAAACCTTAATTAAACTAAAATTTGAAAAATAGTTGCTCTCGACCAATAAGTATTCTACTACTCAAAGTAAATACACTATGCCTTTTTGCTTTTATATCCAAAATATTCAGCTTCGAAATTTTCAAAACATTTCAGGTTAAAATATATAAAATGAATAATTTTTTTTAACCTTATTGATAGTTCACTTTCTTGCTTAGGGCTTCTGTTTTTAATTTTTTTTTTTTTTAAATAAGTCTGTATCTATATTTTACAACATAATCGAAATTTCAAGCGCCACCTCCTTAATCTAAATTTTGGTTTCTAAACAAACTATAATAATGTCAATTTGTTTGAAATATTATGAACTCTATCAATTATTATAACTATTTTTACGCATTTAATGATTTTTTTGTTACTCTCTGTACGAAATTGCTCTTGGACTCTCTACGCAAAAGAAAAGTTGTTCATACTAAACTTAAGGTCGCACCAAGGCATACGGAAAACGGAAAGTTTCAAGATCATTTAATTATGTATACACACTAAGGTTTGCGATTTGCAGCATTTTATTCGGTGAACTTGTGAACACTGCAAAAGCGGTGGTAACTTATGAATTTATCAAATCTTTCTTAATTATTGTTTTAACTTTGGAAATGTTTTTTTATTTTTTTGAGGCATCTCAAAAGAACCTATTAACTGCGAAAGTATGACATAGTGATCGTCGTGGCTATTAAAGCTATGTAGATAATTGTAGTAAATGTAGATAAAGATGTCGTGTCGCGTCTTGGCGAGGGCTACAAGATGAAAAAAAATGTTTAAAAAAACCCAAAAAGTTTTTTTTTTTTTAAATCGCAGAAGTGTGAAAAATACGGTCGTCTTTTGACCGGTTTCAGTACCAAAAAAATTCGTATCTTGAAAACTAAACGTGATATTGAAAAATAAAAAAAAGCCCTCGGGGTATTGAGTAGGGCTACATTTAAAAAAAATACAGGACCTATCTATCACTTACGGTGTAGGCTGTAGTAAGTTGCGCGGGTGCGCGCGAGCGCGTAGGTGTAGCATCAACAATGTGTTCTAAATGTTGCTACTATATATTTTAAATTTGTAAGAAAATCATAAAGATTTAAATTAAATTGTAAAAAAAATTGTAAAATAAGTATTAAATTGTAATTTTTAAATTAAAAATATTTGTTTATATTTAAACATAATTTAAAATTTATTAAATGCATTTTTAATGTATCCGAAGGTCGTGAAAGGAACGAGATCTAAATATATTTTTTAATAGCTAATAAAATAGAATTTAGCGAAACGAATCCCGGTCTCAAAAATTAAAAAGAAATTCTGAAAATCACCAATTTTGAATAATTGTTTATTCTGTGCTTTGTTTTAAAAGTCCACGCTCCGATAACTGTGACATAATTAAGGTTCAGTCGCGATATCAGTTCCATTGAATGGCGCGCGCTGGTGGCCAATCGGTACGACAATTGGCCTCTGGAGCCGCCTCACCTTCATCGTTCTGGCATTGTCGTTAGCCGCCGTTGCCGACAGTAGGAAGCGACATGACCGCAGATCGCTATTGGGCTTAAGGTCGATCTCAATGCACCATCTTTAACCTTGTGCCCCTTACCGCGTGACCTGACCCTAGATGCAGGTCTGCGCGTTAGCAATGATTATAGGCCATCGTCACGTATAATAATAGTCTCTCCGACACACTCGATTTTTTCAAATGCCGAAGACTACAATGTGGGTCAAACGTAATTATATCGTCAAATTTGACCCCAGAGCGGTAAGTATTTCGTTAGTGTTATTTATAGCTCGCCGAGACGAACGTCGGAAAATACTTAATAATGAAAGCTGCGGTATTCGCGCACTGGTATTAACTGTACTTTTGGCACGTCATGGCAAAATCCATAATTCACTAGGTGCGTAGTGTAATGATAGAAGCTGTAAGTGTGTGACTAATGCCATCTTCGCACACTCGACAATGCATAAAGCTGTCAGTAGTGATTAACGTATTGTTAGGATGTTGGAAAGTAGAACGGGGGCGTCATATCCAAGGTTTTGGACGTAGCTGAACAAATTTATTTAAAACAAATTTAGTGTTAGATTCAATAGCGGGTTTACCTTGGCAGCGATATGTATCTCGAGTGGTAGGGCCACAAGTTATAATAATGATTATAGTTATTTTAAACTTACATCTTTAAAACTTGTAAAACCGCCATTCCATTAAGCCGAATCATTTTAATGGTAAGTTATAGAGACAATCTGAAATAGCCAATAATCGTTATTTGATCCACGTTTGATTGAAACGTGAAGTTTTTGTTCGGTTTCTTACCACATAATGTGATACTGAAACCATTCGCACGCGAAGACCGAAAGTGTACGTCCGCCTTGTAGCGCGCGTGGCCTCAACCGAGTTTCGTCGATGCTTTCTCGAGCGGCGAACCGGGTCGCGTTCTCGATGCCGTCGCTGGTGGGTACCCTACCCACCGCCCGCTCGCGACACAGTTACGAGCGCGAGGCACGATGCGAGGTGCGCTGTGTGGGCACACCTAACTACACGACTGGGTCTGACGTGTGCCAGGGCCGATGCAACATAGCGCCGCGCTATGCCTCTCTACTAACATGCACAAAGTTTCATAGCGTTGCTACCGACTACTCGTAGAACACTATGGCTCTAGTTTTGAGAGCTTTGACGACTACGGAATTCCCTTCAATGTGTATGTTTTATGTGCACTATGAGTTTACGTAGAGTTATATTCGACGCAAGGTTTCAAGGAAGTAAGTAGTCACCGTTTATATTTAAAGACCTTCAAGGCCCCACCAATCAATTCGTTGTCCATGGCGTCATCGCACCTTGAGTTTTTTCTAGGTCCATGTAGACGTTTAACAGGTATCCACGTGACGACGTTCGGTTACTATGTTGAAAATTAAATTAGTGCCTGTTGATTTAGGCTGCAATTAAAAAAGGACACAGGATCGACATTTCTACGCCCACGAAAGCCGGGTACATAGTCGGTAAACGTATTCAATAGGGTAGATCGTCGCATGCACCGAGGAAGTGTTGTCACGTTGTCTATATTAGACCGAAGTCAAGGCTTTGCCAATCGTTTCGACCATCTAGTTATTCATAGAGTAATAAAGCCAGAGGCCAAACGGGTCTAACCTTTTCCATTACCAAATTATAACTACATATATTGACAAACACCTTTAAATTAATATCTCATCGAGTAGTAATAAAAATTGACCGTTGTTTGAGTTGATTTCCTTTTGTATCTGTGGAGTATTGATGTGTTTTAATTTTCGCGTCATACAAATACATATTACCTACGCAGTGCACCATGACTCTTTAAAGCCTAGATGGAACATTTCTTGTTAGAGCTATAAATCAATGTGTCCTAGTTAGATTACAGTTTCAACGCGTCGTTATATCGTCGCCGATGTCTTTGCGTTCGAACAAGGCGGTTGCCAAATATTGGTTGCGTGCCGTACAATTTCCAGCGACCACACCACCACAGACGACGCGTGCTTCTGTCATAGACCGTTGCGTAATCGTATCGCGCAAACTGTTGCGAATCTATCGTACCCATCTCCTACTGTCTACCACTCCTACAGTCGGAACACAAAATATTTGTTTTCGGCTATCTTCAAGCAGGTCTACAAGTATTTCCGAATATAAATTGAAGAAGTGAGTGGACAAAGGTGTTAACTAACAAAAATTTCAAAAAAAGTTATGAATGTTTTTATGTTGCTCCAACTACATTTGCAATGTGTTGTCAATTAATACCTTTGCTATAAGTCTTTATTTTTGACACGAATCAAAATTTGCGCAGTCGATTTATGATCCTTTAAAATCTAATTTTTCAGATAACACTTCTCTCAGATCAGTTTTCTCAGAAAACACCTTTGTCCACTCACCACTTCAATTCATAAATAGGAATACGATGAAAATGTACCTCCATGCGATTTAATGGGATTAATTCTTTCGCTGCCTCATTTCAAAACTTAATCTTGTTGATCCTGGAGTCTGCGACCAATAATGGTCACAAGTTTCTAAAATATGAATTTTGGCATATTTATAGTACTTACTAAGCTCATTCACATGATTGGGGTCAGCTGGATAACGGTGCTATGAGGCGCGGTGCCCTTACGAATACTTAAAAATTAAAAACAGATAAAAAAAACTTTCTGAAACCTCATCTTTCGTATAATGTCAGTTTTTGTAAAAGCATTGAGTGTTATTCTAGTCAGTCAAGCATATTTTGATGTTGGGCGCGTCAGCAGAGCTGCACAAACACTATAACTAGGACTTCCAACAATTATCTAAAAACTGGTAAAACTGGTTCATACTGCGCTATTTCTTAATGTTACAACTAGCAATATACAACAAATAAGTTACACGAAATCGCTGATTTTTTTTTTTTTAATTTTAATTTATGAAATGTACGCTGCGTCATAACGCTCCCAAAGCCAGCTGATTGACCACATTAAGTATCTGAATGAGCTTTTTAAGTACTATCATCAGCGAAAAATGCAGTTTATAGAAGCACGTGACCATTTGTGGTTACGAGCTACCCGACTATGCATTCTACATTACTCTGCAAACAATTGCTATTCAAACTGATTTTACAATTTTGGTGGTAATTCTACTAACCTACCTATAGCGACATTGACGCGCACGCAACTATTTGCGCGCCTCGCGAACGCTTTAATCACAAATTATGTTAACGTGTACGTCTGTACACACGTTGTGTAACGAATTACGTTTGTACTCCCACCTTGTATGTATGCTATTTATGGAATCGGTGAAAAAGCGCTTGAGATTTTTAAGATCACAATCTGCCGTTATATATAACACGTCGCAATTTAAAGCGCTTGTATGCTAAGAAGAAATTAAAACCCTAGAGATTCCAAAATGTCCTTACTGATTTTGTTTTTCCGTTTCAAGTTGAAAATTTCTATAAAAGATGTCATATAAATTTCTAACATTCCTTGAAAGTAGTTTAAGTGTGCTAAGACGACATCTTATTAAACAGCATATAAACGTTAGAAGTTGCTGACATATCTGAATTTTCCAGTAAAGTCCTACAATAAAAACCATGTGAAAAACGGCTGTCTTATGAAATAATATGTTTTAATACGAGACGAATCATCCCATAAAGCCTTATCGCACTATTGGATGGCGGTTTCCGGTTTTTTCTGTACTTTTTTAATTTAAAATGTTCGTATGTCATATGGGCTCAAATATTGCTAGCTAATTAAGTACAATTTTCTCTAAACCTATGAAGTTGAAATTTTGCACTTGTAGGTATGTATATAGTTCCATTGATACGCATGAATAAATATATGTATATATATGATTTGGATAACAATTTTATTGTTAATTAGTTAATTATAGTACTATCGAGATGATCTGATGATAGGGCTGATGTATAATAGTGATTGATGGTGGAGAACAGAATCCATCAATGGGGTCCAAACGCAAAGCGTAGCATAGATGGCGCCAGTGGCGACCCGACTGCTGTCATGTCAAGCGACTAACTGCCAATGGTTTCATTTGTGTTTTTTGTTGAAGTTTTTTCTTGAATGGAAATCCTAAATTCCATGTTGAATACTTCTATTCTATTGAAGTATTCTATTTAACCTACTAACTTGTCATCAGTCACTATCAATCAATTGTCTCTGTCAATTAAATGGCTCGTGACTTTTAATCTGACCCAATTGGGTTAATGTGTAGTGCCTGGGATAAAATAGAGACGTTCGACGCGACATGCTTTTAAAATTTATATTTCATATTTTGTCAGCTATACTTATGAGGTTTAAACAACGATCGTTATTGTTTACTTTTTAGTATAGTGTTTTCAAAGAAAAATTAGTTTTTACAAATAGTTTTTAGTTAAACCGCGTAGTCTCTAAGGTCAGCCACTGACGATCGCTCCATTGGAACAACAATCCTAATGAAGTGATCGGCATACCCGCGAATGAAGTGTGATTTTTCGATAACGCCATTTGGACGATGATACAAATATCAAATCTCGTTAGCTCATCCGCGACATGCGTGGCGTATTTTCAAAGTACACAGTAGCAGTACACAGAGTCTCGTATTAATAGATTATGCATTCCAATTTTAATTACTTATGTGCCGTACTTTGGAAAAATCACATTATTACGCAGTGATCGCGTATATTTTTCCACGACCGTTCGCTAGATTATTTTCAACAATGGCACAACGCGGCGGGGTGGGTGGTTACATACAAAAAAAAAGCCGCGGAAGCTGAAATCCGCTCTGACACGCCTCCTCATCGCACTAGCAAGTAGACGAGGGAATCTCCACAAGCGTGGGGCATTTTTGTATGCCGCCCTTAATTCCTTAGTTTTTGTTTACGATTATTGGCAAGTCGATCGTGGGGGCGTGGTCACAAAATATCAAACCTTCACTTTTCTACTAGCTGTTTATCTCTAAAGTCGCGGGTACGGTGGAACTTGTGGATGGATCTCACGTCGGAGGGGACCCTGCCCACGCGACGAGCTCGTCATACTGTTAAATTTATATTGCTTCTTGCGTTTGCAGTATACGGTTCGCGGCGGTCGCATGTACGATAGTCCCCAAAAAATTACTGCCTTCGGCTACATTCGTCAAATTTCGACTAATATGTTCGTTTTCATCGTATATTGAAAAGATGAAAGAACTAAAGCTTTCATTTAATTATTAACCGTATTACAAATGGATAAAGTTCAATTTAATTTAATGGATTGTGCTTTTGAAATAAAATCGCTCGGCGGTTGCATGACGTAATCGGAGACAGTGCATTGCTTTAATAGTTATTAGGGTCGTTACATATATTAATACTAAAAAAAGTAACAAAATTATTTTGTTTTATCATTATTTATTACTTAAATTATTTTGTATGCACAAAAATTTTTTTACATTGCGATTGTTAGTAACTAATCATTAATCACTAAAACTAACAATAGAAGTAAAAAGTTATATAACTTAAGGTCAATCATTTTAAAATATCTTCAGAACTTAAATTATACATATTAAATTACCTAGTAAAAAATGTAATTTAAATTATTCACTATGCCTGAATCCCATAAATTGTTTGCAATGTCAAGAGGGGTGACGCAACACACACACACAGATGTATACACTCGATATGCACACTGTTTATTTTACTTAAAATAAAAATAAAATACTTTTTGTGTGTTCGACGTTCACATGGAAACTAAGATTTTATTTGATTATTCGTTTCACGCCACATTTTACGCATAAAAGTACGAATTGACTAGAAGCCTTCTTATGCGTTTACCATCTAAACACACATACTTTAGCTAGCTCGTGTAAGATGGCGAGTTTCAATCAGAGTTTCTGTGCGCAAAGTCTCCGGGCGCCGGTCTTCAACCCCGCAAAATTGCGTAATGTCACTTCGATACTGTGAAGTGGCATTTATGACTATTAAAACCAAACGCTACTGTTAAATTAATTTACTCTATGGTTTCACGCCACGATGCTTGTTATGTTTCCTACTGTAAGGTCAACGGATTTGAAGTTATAGCGCGCGCGGTATTCTTTCAATTTAGAAAAGTAAATATCCGAATCACATTAATAGGTTTTTGAATTCCCATTGTAAATAAATATATTCCATTAAAACTAATAATCTTCGTCTTCTATTATTAGACACTGACTAGACGACGACGTTTCGACTTTTCAGCACGAATCCTAGCGGTCTACTATAAACATTCGCTCGGCGCGGACACCCGCATCCGCCAATTCCCCGTTAATAAGCACTTATTTCTTGTTTTGCTCGCGATAATTTCAAACTTAGGTATCCTCTTGTTTGTGTTCTATTGAAGTAGCGACGCCGTATGTGGTCTGTGGTCGCCAGTTTGAACTTTGTCTATTGTTATTGAACTCTGCTTAGATGACTATGTTTCGACATTTCCGCACGAACGCTATCGGTCTCTACTGTAATTAAATTCCCAGTAGCGTGAGCCGCAACGGCGATCGAACCGCACCCGCAACGTTTTTGACCCGCCAGTTCACCGTAAAGAAGCCGGAGCGGTTATCGGCGCCAATATTTTTTTTTTTTAAGGAATATAAGCAGATATCTAGTGTCATTATGCACTTAAGAGGTGTATTGCGCGATGCGCCTCTGCTTAGCTTAATAAATAGGTGCTCGTGACGGACAACCGCGGATCTATAAAAGAAACTCCGCCACGCTAGTGGAGATCCGTTCCGGCACCCGCTATTGCCATAAGGCATTAATTTCAAGTTCATGAGATGTGAAGTAAGGGATAGAGAAAAATCATTACTGTTGTTGATTCTGTGTCTGTTGCACTTATTTTAGTTCAAATAAAGCCAAAACTCTCGACAATATTTTCGAATTGGAATAATAAATGTAAACCGTTCTGTGGTTTTATGTGCAAATAAAAGTGTTTTATAACACCACGTGCTAGCTGTAGGCGTGCGTCGACGTCACGGCAGCAACTATAGAGGTCGTGACGTAGTACGACTAGTTCGCGGATCCGTCGTTCGATTCGTCGCGAGGCCGTACTCCAGCCAGTCGGTTAACTGGCAACAAAAGCTGGTCGCCGACCGGTTTTATCGTCTCGCTCTGAATTAACAACAGTTAAGTGTGCTAAAAGAGATGCTACTATGTTCGAGAACTTCGTAGGAGTCGTTATAAGTTTGTTTGCTAATAATACCAGGAAGCGATAATATAAAGGCGTTCTCTGATCTTGTGAAGTTGTGACGCGGTTTGCTCGAGGTCCTATATTTGTTTATTGGCTGCTTACCGCGGAGCATTACAATTGTTTAACGTATTTTACTGGACTGTTTTTGCCTAATAGAAATTCTATTAGGCAAATTCATTCATCGCGATCTGCTATAATTATTTAGTTTTCATTTTGGGTCAAATAAATGTAAAGTTACGATATCCGAATAGATCCAGTAGCATGAAGCACACAGCACGATGCATATAACAGCACAAGACTCTCCGTGATTGGCCTTTCGCCAAATGCCGCCGTCTCTGCGCCTCCTAAAGAGATCGCTATCCGACCACCGCTGAGCACTTTTCTGTGCCGCCGAGAATTTTGCACGTCTGTATAATACATGTCACGCGAACATATTTGTCATATATTTAATATCAATATGTTTAAACTGGCAATATTTAACTGTCGGCTGTTTTCAACCTTGGGAAATACAACGCAAACCTTTTGTTCAACTACGCAACAATATAACGAAAAGACTTTGGTGTTACGTAGGCGTGTGACAGCGGTGATAGGAGGATTACTACTCTTGAATTTAAATAACGAGGAGCCCCTTTGGTAATTTGATTTAGAAGCGTATTGAATTGTTCCGCGAGGGCATGATACGGCCTTGTCTTGTTAAATTTAATGTGATTTAATTCATTATAAATGAGAAATATGGGTATAATTCGTCACAGCACAGTCGATCGATATGCACTGGTTGTTCTTCAATTTAAATAAAGGTTAAACGAGCCCAATAAGGAAGCTATTTCGTGACCCCAATGATTTCAGACATGAAAATTTTATTAATTGCTTGATCGATATTAGTTGTCAATAGTGATGGCCAGAAAATATTATTTTTATTATATTAGCTATCTTCTTTAAAGAAGGATTTTGGGTTGTAATATAATGGAAGTATTAATCGTTTATTATTATTACCTACTAACTATATTTCAGTATTTAACTGTCATATATAGGTAGGTAATGATATCTTTGTCGTATTTTTATTGAGTCAAGGTTTCGCGTCGACATAACCTTGTGATGGCACTTGACAATCTATTTGTATCGCTGTCACAGTATCCTGTTTCTATTGCTTGTCATTTTTTGTTTAGAAATATCTATATGTAATTTATGGAAATAATTTTTGTTTCAAATAATCTTATTACCGCGGACGCCACTTAATCTATGAATGCCTATGTGCCGAAGCAGATATCACGTTTTTCTTTTAAATTCGTATCACTGTGGTTAGATAACGATAAGATGGAATTAATACTATCCAAATCCAAAACGTTTAGATACATACTACTGACATGGTCACGTGCAGGGAGGTCACCTTGCCAGTGTTTAACACGCGACGGACGAATAGAGGTTGTTCCGTGTTTACCCGTACAAGCGCAGTTCGTCATTTGTACTAGGTCTTTGAATATCGTACCTAAATTATTCTTTCTAGTATAAAGAACAGGTAGCTTTCGACTTATAACATACGTTTAAAGATCATCATTGTATAAAAACAACAAAGAAGATCAAAATAATAAATAACGACCCGCACGGTTTACGGCGGATGGGCTACCCTGTACTACGTTACTGAAAACGATGATATCCATCCCTTTCTAACCCTTGGAAGGGAGGCCGTTTTTAGTCTGTAAGAAACCGAAACGATTATCGTGGTGAAGGTTTACCTTCAGAACTCGTTTGGCCTCCCCATCCCTTTTTAGAGTTCCGTTTCTCTTTTAAAAACCTTAAATATTTATTTTATTCCGGTTTTCTCGGCTTGGTTTAAATAGATACTCTTCTAAAAATTTATGTTATCACAATACTTCCCATAAGTTAGTGTTAGTTAAGTTGAGATCGTGGGTGACGTAAATCAACAAATAAACGGAACAAACTTTCTGTAACGGACCATTCAATTTGTAATACATTCTTTATCGTCTTTATTAAGTGTATTCTACCGAACTATATACGCATAGGGGAATACGCGTACACACATTATATTATTTGTAAAACCCTTGAAAGTTCGTTTTCTGTAGGTTATATATTAGTTTATTGTTTGCAAATGTTTATCGGTGTATGTATACCTATCATGTCTGATAATCTCCTATGTACATTCACGTGTACGTACGTATATGTAGCTGAAACCAGACCCTGAAAAGTACGTCCGTGACAACCTTGTATGCATCGTGTGTTTGTCTAGCCTAGTAGTCATCCTCACAAATACCCATACAAATACAATAAGTGGCCTTCGCTATACATAAAAGTAATTTCATTTAGAATAAATGTATGCTTATGTAATGTAATGAAAAATAGTAATTATTATTTTTATTTATAAACAGGTATGAATGTTTGTTATCGTATTGTAATAAAAAATGTCACAACCGTTACTTGTAATTTGTGACGCTAGTAAATGTTTGTTGAGTCGTTTATTAGATTCGAGCTATGTGGGATAGACTCGATCTCACCCATGTACAGTTCCAAGATCTAAATACGGCATCTCGGTAATATTCGATAATATACGAAAACACCCGACATATCAACTTTAACGGTATATATATTTTAAAACCTATAATACAATCTATTATGAGTTGATCATACGAGTATTCATAATTAAGCTTCTTTCGTTCAATTCGTAAATCCTAGGTTGTCCAAGCTGCCATATTATATAATTATATACGTGAAACGTCTCGCTTCAAATGATATAAAGGTCGTGTGCCCAGTAGATGCGTCCCATAATCACTCGGATACATACCTTATGTTTTTAAAATGGCGATTTATGTGTTATGAAGCGTTATACAAAGCTTGTTACTTCACATATTGTGACCCGTGACTATTACAAAGACTAAATCATTATTTGGCATCTACATTAATTCATAAATAGGTACCGTAGAGTTTTATTTCCAATTTAACAGCAAAATGTCTCTTATACATGCCTCATTGACGGTAGTTTTTCTAAACTATGGACACGCGTAAAGCGCTCTATACTATAAAATAGATAAACCATCAGCGACGCGAAATACGCAGTTTAACGCCCATATAGGCGCCACCTACTGGCGCTGTCATAGTTAGTTCTCAGGCTACACACACAGTCGATATTCGCTGTAGTTAAGTATGCCTACGCGATTTTTAAATCTCTATGTGTGCATTGTGCAAGTAAGTCTGTTAGTTACTCTGTAAAACTGTAAGGCCGTTTGCTAAGTTTGTAGAGTTTTATTGTTACTTGCATCAAGTATGATAAATTGTGATTAGATTAAATTTCTTTTCTATGTCGACAATCTGATGTCCACTGCTCTATACATATACCTTCAAACTTCTCTTTACAGATGAATGAAACGTGGTTGCTTTATTATATTAAAATAGAAATACATAAAATAAATTGATACTGAAATTACTTGTCTATATTAAAATGCTCGAATCTGGAAAGTTTATCGTTTGATTCAAATTCGTCGTCTATATTATTATTTTCGCCAAAATAGTTCATCCTTTCAAAACATAAAAGTACGAATTGACTAGAAGCATTCTTCTGCGCTTGCCATCTAACCACTCTTCTTCTAGTTAGCTGGTGTATTTTTGGCAAGTTCCAGTCCGGTTTCAGTCTGTGAGGTCACCGCGCGCTACACCGCCCCCCGCGAAACTGCGTTTGACAGTTTCGATACTGTGAAGTGACATTTCTGACTATGGAAACCAAACGCTGCTGTCTTTATTTACTCTATGTCTGAAAGTCTATATTTATATTTTAACTAACTTTTGTTGGCTGACCTTGCCTACACAAATATTGACGTATATTTGCATTTTAAGATAAATAGTTTTTACGGTTTCGGAACCAACGGCCAAACGGAATTCTGATAGTCGTCACGTTACTCTATCCTCTGACCTGCCTGTCATACCCTCACATTTCCTATTTTTATGCTAAATTTCACATCGGACAGAATTGACATTTTATTAGTCGTCAAAAATTTTTTTTTTTTTAAAACTCTCTGTACCTACTTCCCTGTAACGAAATGGGGATAAATTTTTTCTTCGCTTGTCTCATCATGTGGGGTTTTATTATTTAAAAGCTCTTTTATGATGAAATAAAGCCATAGACCAATTTTCATTCTAGTCTCCCGTTTCTCCTCTGGCATTTTAAACGAAACCATTTTAAAAGCAGAAAAAAATCATTTGGTTTGTTGATAAGAATTTCCAATCAAAGTTGTTTTTCGTAAATTCAATGTTAGTTTGAAATAATCTATAAATAGTGCGCAATATTTGAATTTTGAGTAAAACATCTAGGTACGCATATAAATTTCTGTACCTACTGACTAAGAAAACCTAGACTGGGAGTGGTCCGCCCGCAGTGCACGTACTGAGCCGTTTTTTTTACACATCTGGAGGTTGGTTCAGCATATTAGCTTATTAGCATTAGCATATTAGCTTAGTGACCGTCTTATATTTTTTGAGCAAGAGGCTTGCGTTCGCAAATAATATAAACGATGGTCATGAGACAAAAGACATTTTTGTTTTCACTCGCTAATTGAAGCACGTTAATAAAAGTTTAATTTTCTTGTTCTAAGTCAGTAGGTAAATGAAATTAATTCAGTATCTTCGACGGGTGTGATTCATCACGAAATTTCGTAAACACGTCTGCCTATTATTTGCACGTTTATGATATAGATATTTTCCTCTTGGTAAACAACTCGCCCTCCAGCCAGTCCAAGAACTTATAAAGTTATAACGTACGTTTTGCCCTCTGAACGTCTGCTCGGTGTCGCCAAGAGGGCATTGCTCACTCCCCCGCTTGTATCGACGGTGCACCTTTGCTTATAAATAAGGTCCTGCATATACTTAGGCTGTTCTGTTATTGTTTTACTCGTCCTTATGTTATACTTTGTTTTATTGTTTAGCGTTGCCGTTGTGTATATCAGTCGCGTGTATATTATTTATGTGTCATCTGTTAGCATACGTTTTGTCTTGTTTAATTCAGTGTGTGACGCACATTACGCTCGGATCTAAGTGGAAGAGTGAAAGTCGTTGATATTGCGAATGTTAACGGGGTCGTCTGGGTACTTCGGTCCGACTAAATGGGTATAAAAGCGCCTTTAGCGGTCCGTGTTCGACCTGGACGAACCCGGTTACCGCGTAGACACGTCTAAAGATGTAAATATAGAAGAGGATACGAGCAGGTCGGGTGACATCTATAATAAGACCACGAGAGACCAATGATACGTCCCGAAGTGAGATTACTCAAGCTTTTACGGGTTGTTGACTTTACAAAGCAGAGAGCGAGTATTTTTAAAACGGCCGAGTAATTAATTACGGTTATTTTAATCAAAAAGTCTTTGCGAAACTTTTTAGCTTTAACTGGAGTTTAATATCGGATCGTAGCCCTAATTTTACTGAAGAAATATTATTACGTTAATTATGAAACACTGCTTATTCAGTTATTTATATTTACTAGTGGTCGGCCAGCGGTTGAAGTTCGACCGTAGTCACTTTTTTGAAACCACCAATAATAAATAGGGGAGAGTAAGTCAATTCAAACTGCGTCAAACGACAGACTATTAACTCCTATGGTTGACTGTATTTGTAACACATATGATATATAGATTTTAGCTTTTGGCACTCTTTTCCAATATAAACTATAACCATGTCAAATCTCATACTGCTCCGTACCCACAATATGCTTTAAAAGGGGTAAAAAGTCTTGTGTTCACGTATTAATACATAGATTATCAAATCAAGTGCCTAGATTCCCTGTTGAAGTAAAAGATTTTTCAAAAATGTGAATATGCAGTTTTGTTTTCTCAAAAATCAAGCTTACAATCCATTTGAACACTTTTCGCTAATTCTCATAGTTAAGGATTTAGCCATGCAGTCCCATCTCAAAAACTCACCTGTATAAATATTTTAGCTTTCTGCACTTTTACTCCACATAAACTTTAACTATGCCAAATTTCACACTCCTCCGTGCGCGTAGTAGGTATGCTTAAAAAGGAGTCTAAAACTTTTCCGTCTCGTATTTATATATAGATAGATTAAGGTCGATCATGGGTAAACAAGTGCATGCATCACCCATCGTATTTGTACCGTGGTGGGTTTCTTCCGCGATCGGTAGCTTACATGATGTGGATAGAGATCAAAAGACGATTGTAAACCTTGAGCTGTTCTTTATGTGTAAATTTTACAGTCCAATTCAGAAACATTTATTTAGACCTAGTTTAGTTAAAGTATATTTGGTCCTTACCGCTCATTTTGACATTTAGGGTTGCAAGAAAGAGACAACACGTAATTTTGGTTTCGCCCCACGGTACTACACCGCTCGGTTCGCGGTTCGGTACCGCTCACGGGAATCGGAGTGTCAATCAGCATCAGTGACAGACGTAAATATTTATATTAAATGCATCGAAAAAATCAGCAATTTATAAAGGATCTTTATTAAATAGATTATTTAATTATAATATATTGATATTAGATTATAAATAGATTATTACTTTATAAATTGCTGATTTTATTATATGATTTGTATTAATATAATAAATAAGCGGTCATCCATTCAAGTTGCGAACGCGCCCGATGCGGCTTTGTCTCGGTAATCAGATGAGAACCGGTATTATTTAATGTGATAGGTACGTCGGTGAAAAGTGTTATGTAATTTACTTTCAATATTCCCATAATAATACATTGTCGGACAGTGAATTGAAAGTGGAAAAAATCGACAAAAAAGCCAACATCAACATCATTTCTACAAAAATTACAGAAGTTGAATTGCAGACACGGTTATCAATGCAAATTTCTTAAATTTTGGAATGTTCAGATTACAAATATGACTTTATTTTTTAAATAATCTTAGGAAATATACTTTTACATTTTATTAATCGTATTTACAATTTTAAAATGAAAACAATATGACCTCACATATTTAGTTTGGTGATTATAGCGTTACATACACAGTTTTTTTTTAAATACTAGGTACTCCTGAGACAAACCTTCTAGGAACGGAAAACTGTGTCAGGTCGAGTAATTAATTTGGTAGTAGGTACTACCCGAGCAAGTAGTCTGTCTAGGTGTGTCAGCTATTGTCCTGCTTTATTTTGTAATACTTGACATGCCCCGTTGAATGTAATCAATTAACCGCAAACGCATCGTTTACGGCGCGATGCCTTTGGAGTTTTTGTATTTGTCAGTGCGGTGGTCTTGCCGGTGGGTGGTCGTAGCGGGTCGCGGACTCCCTAGTTGCGGGCCCCCTCTCTCTGTGATAAATTGCTCATATACTGTCAGTACGTGGTGTTTGGTGACATTAGACGTTCATGATACCACGATTTTGCCAACTGACGTATTTCTCTTTAATTTTTCGTTATATAATAATCATTTTGATTATGACCATTGTGTGTGGCTGGATAAAACAGACTGATTTCCTTTGTCTAATTTTTATTGGAAATTCCTTGTTATTGATGTAGGTAATAAATTTTTTTTTACAATGCTTAGAAATGCCATTTTTTTTTAGTAATTAGCAGTATATTCAATTTGTACTAAAACTAAAGCGTTCATAACTCATACTTCGACGTATTTTTTAAATAATTATAAACCTTTTTTATGACTACTCATTTAAAAAAAACGTCTGAATGGTACGATTACGCCAAAAGTGTTTTGGTTTTACGAGTATTTTTTTACGACGAAATTATAAAATACATACGAGTATAATTCTTGAATGAAATGCAATAAACCTCTATGAATGCCTCCGATCGCCTTGACCAGTCTCGGGAGTCGGCCGAGACGCTGCAATCGATTACGAAGATGAAAACGGCCGAGACGATCTTCGGATTCAATGCCGATAATAAAATCGGTCTTCACTTAAAGCGATGTGCACATGTCGACGGTTTATGGGAGCGATCGCATACTCGTTAAACGCGAACTGGGTCGAAACGGTCCATTTGTCGCTTCGCCGTCCTCGTTCGAATCACTCTGGCAGTTGTATCTTATCTGGGTAATCCAATACGGCGTGGCCCATCCGATATTGTCGTCGCTCGACCGCCCGGGGGCCATGGCCTCGCGCCTCACGATGGGCGTTACGATCTACTTGTTGGAAGCACCGTAAGCACCCGTTCTACTGATTCGGTATGAAACTAATGCAAAGGATAGGAATTTCATACCTAGTATCGTTATAATAAAGCTCAAGGGATGGTTTTTGACCACGATGATCTAAGAGATGGCGGGGCAGCAAATAATTTTAGAGTACCTACCGTTGCATAGTACACAGGCTTAAATCTCGAATAACTGGATCATCTAAAAGTGAAAAGGAGCGTATAGTTAAAAATTTACATTTCGCAATGTTCAATAAAATTAGTGATTAAACGAACTTACCTAAGTGAAGTTCGATCATAATTATACGAGCTCCGTCCGAATAGATATTTCACACATGCAGTTCCACCTTCAGGTGCTTTTAGCCACGTTTTAGAGACCTGTTTTTAAAAAAGGAGGAAGAAAGAAAGCTGTTTGTCTATGGCTCCAATTGACACACTCTGTGGTTTTGTTGATTGTGCCTGCCATTAGTATTCATCTTCTTTGTGCTAACTAAACTACAGCGTTTTTTGTTTTGTTAACTAATAAAAGATTGAAATTTAACAATAATTACTTGTACAATAAGAAATCAAAATTCGGTTTTTTTTGCGAGTGTTTTTAATCAAAATTCTAAGCGTAGTGAGCGATTCAAAAGCACGAGAACTAAAATAATTTGCTCTTGTGGGACACATGAGTACTACTTCTCACCTCATTAGCTAGAAAATGCTATAGATATGAGATAAATCATTGTAATTAGATTGAACAACACATTTATTTTACAGGTTTCCGAACAGATCTTTGCGCCTTTGGCAAGTTTCCAATCGTTAAATAATTCATAGGCTGTCAGATATTTTTCATGCGACTTTTCCGGACGAAAGTTTAGTTCAGCGTTACAAACTTGTTCTATAACAGTAATGGTGTTAAAATTACGATAAGAAATTCAATAATTTTGTTTAAATAATACAGCATAAAAATATTGCTTAGGAAATAAAATGTTATAGAATACAGAGTTTTGAATTCAAATGATTTTTCTTCCAGTGAAGAATCAAAGAGTCAAGTAATCGAGCAAACCTTTATGTCCATTTTGAACACGAAACTTTAAAGTACATAGTATATAATACATAGTACACGCTATGTTCGGATCGACTATAAACTTTTGCTTAGTCTGATAGGTAATATTTAGGTAGCCAATAAAACTTACAGGTTTAAATAACCAATAAAATAAGGAAGCAAAATTTAGGGGGGGAGGGGGTCGATTTCTTTTCCGCTTGATACTATTTTTGGATAACCTGTATAAATCACTAGTATTTGATGAAATTTTAGCATTTCATCGTCGCTTTCCCTCTAGTTTGGTTTGTGGTAGCTGAAAAACATTTTTTGTAATATTGATGAAAGGAACGATTAGATATTTTGGAATCATCTCAGTTACCTATTTCATTGACATTTAATAATCTTACTATCAACTAAAATCAAGACTGTACCTAAGATAGAACAGGAAGGTGCCAAAAGTTAACTGTGTCATAAAAGTTCTATTAAAACATTTTGTTTTCATAACCAGAAAGATTCAAACAATTAGTTATTCTAGATTATTGCACCGTCTTATATCTATATAGGATTTGGTTTTCGTAGTGATATTATAAATATATGATATTAAGAAAAATTTGCGCACACTGGAGGAAAATACGTAACTTGCCAGCCCATAATATTGTTCGAGAGCTGCTGACGCAATTTTGAGTACCTACGTATTTGAGGCAGTATGAAACTTTTTGTAAAACTTGTTTAGCAATGTCTGAGCATAAAAATAAGACCTGGTTGAAGGTTGGTGGGCTATTATGAACCTTGATTTTTATTTTTTTTTTTTATTATTAATGAAGTTTTAATTCAAATGACCTGTCTTTTTACCCGATTGCGGAGGGTAGTGTTTTTCGATGTATGTATGTATATTTCTTTGGCGCGCTCTGTAGCCTAAAGAGGTTGATGGATTAGAACAATATGGGTATTTAAAGTAAAGTAAATAGCTGATTCCATAGATTCCATATAATACACCTTGTTTGGCTAAACCTACTCCAAACTTATAGTACGTGTGGAGCTTACCAAATTAAACAAAAAGTTTCAAGTGATCAGATGGCGCAAAGTAACGGTTACCGAGAAAAACATGTTTAAAGTTTGAATGTTTATCATTTATTTTTTCTTGAAATTGTTTAAGCTCTACGCGCTTTATAAGTTTGGACAGCGTTCGCCCGAACGCGCGTATGTAAATTTTATAATACTTTCATACTACCATTTTCACATTAACTACAAAACGAAGCACCACCACTAGATGTTTCATTGTGAATCCATTTGAATATTAGTTCTATATCCATAAGCCGAGTTAAAACAATACAGAACATTATGATTTGTTTAATGTTTATAAATTGAAATATGCGTTTACGTGGCATTTTGATTGTTAGTATAAACACGTCAGTCCACGTTTATAAACTGCATGGAACCCACAGGGCTCGAGTCCGACTCGCACTTGACCAGTTTTTTTTCGAAGTCAACAACATTGTATTTAACAATTTTTTAACTGCATGGCAACATTTTAGACCGGATTTAATAATATTTTTATTTTCTATTTTATTAAATATTAAATTAGAATATACATTAAAAATTCTAAATGCGATATCAAATAAATATATAAATCAAGAACATTAAAAATGACATCGTAATTTCAAAATTTCAGCCAGGTGTTCAATTTTATGTTCAGACACTGCTAAACGAGCTTTACACAAAGTTTCACGTTGCCTCTTAATTCTTACACGAAATTGCGTTAGCAGCTTTCTTACTAATATTTCATGAAGTATGTGTACTATAATCCCGATTACACGATTGGATAATTATCGATGGATACACATACAGTGGCGAAAGATATAGCTCGAGAATAAGCCTCCGGTCGAAGCGTCCGACGTCCACAGTTTCTGGGTCGCGCCGATTAATTCACTTAGCCTACTTTTATTCAGTGCTGTAACACTTTTTTATACGTTTGACACAATTTTGCCGCACGAATGTGTTGTGCGATCTGCGATGCGTTCTTTTATTCGGTGATTGGCGTTCATCAACTTTGTCGCGGTCATGCTCCGGATTCGCGACACAGTTTATTGCTTATTGCCCGTTTAATCCTTTATTTCATTGACCTATTGTGTTCTGAATTCTTCGTTTAGTTAATAGTGTTTTGTGTTTATTAGCATTTGAGGAGGTTACTAAAATTGCTAATTGTGGACGAGTTACTTCTTCAGTTGAAAATGTATTTAAAATACTGGTAGTAGCGCTCAGAACGGACTTTAGCTATATATTTTTCTTGTATAGGATTAAGTTTGCGAATAGTATATATTTATCGATATTATAAATAAACAGAAAATGAATAATCCATAAATAATTAATACACCAGTGTATTATCATTCCCATTAATATTTAATTAGAACGAACGCAAGGCAATACGCCCGTGGTATCGGCGTGCGTCAGTGGGAAGGACCGACCGCATGCCCACGGTCCAACAATGATAAGCTTTATATATGGCACTGTGTATACGCAACATAACCGTTTCATTATAAATAAGTAATAATAAAATAACTACAATTATTTTACCTACAATTATTATATTTGAGATGATATTTTTAATTCAGTGTTTTATGATATGTGTTATATGATCTGGAACAGTCTACTATGATAAAATACACTTTAAAATTTTAATTTTTTTTTTTTTTTAGTAAGACATGTAATATTTTTTTGTTACACATAGGTACACGCACTCACCATTATGTTTTCGTGTAATTTTGATTATCCTACATTGTACACACATATAAAAGTATTCAAACTTTATGGAATCGTTTCTAGAAACACTTTTAATGTTCATCATTATTTACATTTCATTTACTTTGCTATACGACGTCACTTCTTCCCGAAACAGCAGACGAGGTAGGTGTAGGGTTCCTCCAATGTTGAAATTCGGTGTCACGTCCGTACACGACACGTGTGGCACACCGGGTCTTGCAATGGCCGACGCGGTCGGGTGAACGGATGTGGTGCTGTGATGAAACCGACGCAGATTCTAGGGCGGATTTGGTAACGCGATCCGAGAGTTGCGTGTGAAAGTCGAACGCTCGAACCTCGGCATTGTGCGTTCCGTACTCGTTTCATGCAAAAGTTTCTCTTCGATAGAAGGCGACTGTAAATAATAAGAGCGTTGGGAACGCCTCATGACGCTATCGTCTTGAATAATATAGGCGAGCCTGTGTACACCTCTTGCAGCTTCATACCGTGCGTAAATGTGTTGTATTGTATGCGCGGCCTAGATTCGGAGATCAAAACTGCGATCATTGATTGGCCACTTACGACGTTGCTACATTTTCGCCTTGCATTCAATTCTGTGAGAGGTTGGACTTAACTAACCACGGCCTGCCGCGTCGTCAGGCTGAACCTAACCGACTTCACCGACCTGACACACATTGCGTTATTGTACAGTTCGGTGTCGGTGGGCCTTGTCGTTTTAGATTAACGCGTTTCTTCGGCGTGTTGCGCCACATCTGACCTATACGTTGGTCTACATTCAGTTCGTACAAATTGGATTAACTATATCATCATCATCATTAGACTGTGCCTCTCCACTGCAAGATACAGGCCTCTCCCAAGGATCGTCACCACACACTAACTTACATTAACTACCCTTTTCATAATTTAACTAAAAATTAAAAGATATTATTATTTCCTACAGATTGACGCGAAGGTGAAATAGATTTTTGTCTACGTATTTTTTTTTAAATAATAATAAGCTCAAACAATTCTTACCATGTCTATATATGATAAACACATTTTGGTTTACTGAAATTATACTGTAGTCTATCAAAAGGCAGGGTCTGTCCTGCGATAACTAGAGCAGTAATTAATTACCTTAGTTTGAATGAACTTTAGGTTATGTTTGTCTAGGCTCGGGTCGGGCAGCGAGTGCGGCAGCGGGTCTGGTGGCGGCGGCGGCGCGGGCGCTCCGCAGTCGGCGCGTGTGTCGTCGAACGGCGCCGGCGGCATGGCGGTGAGCCGCGTGCCGAGTCCGTTGCACGACGGGAACACACCCGTCGCGGAGAACTGGTGTTTCACACAGGTACATACATACCTACCGCCCTATTGTCTATGATCTACCACAGATCATCGGAAGATCCACGCAAATAGCTTAGAGATTGTGTTCATGTAAGCGACCCGCTCTGTGCTGGAACTTGGCATATCAAGTTAAATTGTGGAGGTGCCTGCCCGTGCTTCTTCCGTTGATCTGTGGGTCAAACACTACAGTGCAGACCCTTTACGTCATAGAGATAGTGAAGCTCCCCGCCGCCTCCTCACTAGATACTTACACGGTAAGACATTCACTGTACGACACGAAGCGTTCCTCAGTAGGAATGTGAAACGCGTTTACGAAGGAAGCGTCCACACAATTTCGTACTTGTAACGTTGTTTTTTTTTGTTATTTGAACGTGTTTTTATAACATTTCACTACATAATTCTTCGTTTTCGCGATGAAAAATATAAATACTTGCTAACGGGCATTTGCCGATTAACGACGGTAGTAAGTATACACTACTAACGGGGTGTATGAGCGATCGCCTTTTCGATAGCGTGCTATAACTACTATAGTTCTACTGGGGAGCGAGGCGAGCTCGTTTCGCTATTTCTCTGCTTTATGTGATCAAATCATTTGGGGTTTTGATCGCATCTAGGGTCTGAGTAGGTATACATGTTCTGGACGTTTCGACGGTATTGATGTAAAACCATTAACATTAAATGCATTGATCTCATCATCATCATCAGCCCGTGTTTCTCCACTGTAGGATATAGTCTTCTCCCAAGGCTCGTCACCACACACGGTCCTCCGCTATTCGCATCTGGTATGTGCTTTAGGTCATTAGTCCGCCTGGCCGGGGCGTCCAACGCTTTGTTCTGACAACGAAATAAAAATATTTTGATTTTTCGCCCTATCCATAAACGGCTAAATTAAGAATCGATTTCAATGTGTTGCAAAATATTAAAATTACCTATACGACTGTAAGTCAATATAATTATTGTAGAGACAATCCTATACTAAGAGCAGATATTAGAAACGAGATTTAGCATCATTACTGCACATGAAGTTAGCGACCTACAATTTAACATGGGCCTCAAATGATCATATAGATTTACAATAACAAAAAGCCCATCGGTCAAGTACAGTTTGTATAATCACGACTAGAGTAAACAATACGCGGTTAAATTGCAATGTTTTTTTGGCGCGTTTCAGTACAATTTGATTATTATTTAATTTTTTTTTGTCACCTATTTAATACTCGTCCTGCTACAAAATTGTAAATTGTCAGTTTCCAAATTTTATTTTTCTATGATCTTAATTCGTGGCAGAAACATCCAATCGATGTGTTTCTTCAACGTATAGACATCTGAATAAAAACATCGAAATAAATTCCCAGCGGGTGCATTCTGGATAAGTGGTCGTAAAGTGGCCGCGGCGGTTGTCGGCAGTCGCCTCGTAAATAGTTTGAAGTGGTCCATCAGCAAACTAATGGATGGCATAATGTCTACAGAGAACCTGCTATTCGTTATCACACTGATGAACTTGGAACTCGTCGTCCGACCCATAACGACAAAACAGAAGCGACACTCCAGCGCGCGCTGTGTCTTTTTATACTTTTGTCGAAAGAGGTCCAAAAAAATCTGACCAATAAGATTGTGTTTGGAGACTGTAATGTGTTTATACGCACATGAGAGTAATGCCTGTCGAAAAATTGCGAAAAAAAATTACTGACATTTCTTAAAACTTGTTTTTTGAATGATTGGCAGGATAATTTTGAACAGCTTAGACTAAATTTCAAATGATGCACAAGAAGCACGCTCAGAACCAGACAGTTTTGTCATTGGAAATGACTTTCATATCGTTGGAGTATGGGGGGTCATTTGGGAGTTTTGTGAGACAGGCAGATTGCACGAAGAGTTTTCGAGATATCGGGATGAACTTGGTGTCAAAATACGTAGCTCGGCGAGCTCTACAAGATGGCAAAGACAATTTGGAAAAAGTTCAAAAACAAAAAAATTATCGCCAAAAAATGAAAAAAAATCGCAAATTTTTTCCCTGATTTTCATTTTGGGAGCCCGATATCTCGAGAACTAGGTCCGAATAAGAAAAAAATAAAAAAAAAACGGCTCGGGGTAATTAGATGGGGGATCGATTGAGACTAAAATTATTAGAATCGGTCAACCGGAAGTAGTGGTTAAGGGTGCTCTTAGTTGGAAGTCGGATATGCGTCGGTGTTACATTTCGTACTAATTCGCTTTGTTCGATCGAAATGTCGTACAGAATGTTATATTTCGAAGTTTTAAGCTTATTCATATACAGTTGTGTTATTTTTTTTACGAAAAAAAATTATTTCGAATAATATAATCCAAAATATGTGTGTTTACTTTATTCCGTTAGGTTCATTTCCAATGTCGTAAGAAGTTCGTGCGAAAGCAGGAGATCCGTTGATTTTTATTCAGACCATCTTAGCGATCGCAGAAATTCTAATGTCAGTTTATGCATAAATAAAGTGAGTAATTATTAATATAATCAAAAATCTTCAATTGTAAACCTATATGAAACTAAATTGTTAAAAATTAAAAGTTATAAAAAAAAATTACTTTTAATATTACAAGAGCAAGTGTGTTCGTCATCGGAAATGGAACACGGAGTAGAACTCCGCTACCTCAATCCATTCTAGATTTATATGAAAATGAAACCGACATATGAAATAGACAAAACCACCGATCGGTTAAAACATCAATTTTGGTAAAGAGCACGGTAATTATGTTATTTGTGTGAACATGTGAATATTGTTCGACAAGATTAACCGAATACAGAAACCATGACTTAACTAACCCTTAATCCATTCCAGAGGTATATGAAGAAAAGAAAGTATTTCAACGCGACCGAAACCACAGTTCTGCTCCATTCCATTCTGCTGCATCATTTCATTGCGCTCTGCAGCTCCCTCCGATTCTACGACGGTTCTCTAATTTCCGTTCGACTTTCGCCTAAAATGTAGATATTGGTCAGGCTGACGAAGACTTAAGATAATAATAAATAATTAATGTAAATCTGGAATGAGTTGAGGTAGTGGAGCCTTTGTAGTAAATTTTCGAGGTGTTTTGCACTGTTCAGTCTGCCATAGCTCTCATACGTTTTCTACTTCGCGAGGCAGACTTTGATATTTAAATTCACCAAAGATCTGTCTATGAACATATTATAGTCTCCGTGGTCCACTTAACTAGTTCATTTAGATGCACTTCGGATACTTATATTGTCCCGGGGTCTACTTGGGTGAGTACTTTACACTAATCTTATAGGTACTCCACATCTGTTATTTCATGTAACATTTCAGTGATTTTATTAAGTATGTTAATAAGTTTTGGTTTCAGAAGTAATATAATGAATATTAAGTTAGTAAAAAAATTAATAACGTTGCAAAGGGTTACCTACTATAGAAAATGAAACAGAGCAATAAACATACACATATGTTACAAAGACGCTACTGCATTTTTGTAGTATTTTCTACAGTAGTATTTTTATAAAGCTTTTCTACAATACACAAAGAAAAAGAAAAGAATATACGAAAATAACTTATCGAAAATTACGTCTACGTTTTATCAATCCAGATCTAAATAATAATATAACAGAATACTGAAATAACATTAGAGAACTGATTAGACAAACTGCGAATTTTTTTGTCGCCGAGTTTTTTTTTTTAATTTGGAACAATCAGGAACGGCACAATCTTATTGTTCAGAAAATGCCCTCTTGGACGACTGTCTATTTCGATAACCGAGATTACTTACATTTAAAAGCATCGGGTTTACAATATAAACGACTGTATAGATCTGATGAAAGATATACACACGGTCGCGAAAGTATGTTTAAGCTACTGGGAACTGTGGGGACTAATGCCTTCTCCCCTTTGTGTACCTAGTGTACAAAATATCACAAGTACGTAAACTAGCCAGTGGGGACAGCCAACTGGCATGTGAAAAGGTATATTTAGTTAACATTAAACCTACACCAGTTAACGCCGTTCCATACGATTTGAATGCCGCAGCCTATTTCGAACATTGATTACTTCATAGGTAAGTAACTATCGTTCTCGTCACGTGGCGATCTATAGCCACATAGCGTAAACATAGCCGTGCGTCTGCACGAGAACGCGCACGCATCCCCGTTTACTTGCCTACGCACTCGAAACGTAATTACTCTACGTAATATAACCTTGAATCAAGAACGTGCCGAACGTTTATTATTGTTGTTTAAAAAAGTTATCAGTTAACGCCCGTTTCCGCGTTAGATAGCATTATTTCATCTTATACACTAGTTACACTAGAAGCTAGGTACATTATTCGTTCTTAACTGCAACATATTTCAGTATCCGTATCAATGTTTCTTTCGATAGTTCGCTTCGTTCCCATACATACACCTAGACAATAAATCTAACTGTTAGTGTCTTGCGTAATACACACTGAACGTGTGTTTTGTCGGAGTGAATCGGCTATTCCATTTTAGAGTGTTTCTCTATAATTGGTCAAACACCGATAAGACAGAGTACGGGCACTCTTGACTTAGAGTATGTTGTTAAAGCGGCGTCAACAATCGGTCGTTATCAAATATCGTCGGTGGGTAATAATTACCTGTCTCGCCATCGCAGCCGCCACTCGGACCGTTGGACGACACGGTACCGAGCCGGAATTTCCTTTTTTCGATGTCATTTTACCGAAAAAATCTATTTGGTCCAAACGATAACGGTGCTCTCGATGTCGGTCCCCACGTACCGAGCGAGCTTATTAAGGCCTCGACCCGTGTGGACTTCGTTCAATTTCGGCACGTCTCGTGGTCACACGACCACCGTTATTAACGGAATGACTAATAGACGTCGCTGGCCGGCCGCCTCCTATATGTGATGACTTCTTACACGAGATAATGATATGACAGGTTCACGTTTTACGCTTTCGCGCGTTGCTTTTATTACCTTCATATTTCCTCGGTTTCGGTATACTCCATCCTGAAATGTAAACATAAATGGCGTTTAATCACATTTTGGCTAGTAAGCTGAAATACCAGAAATGAGCGATAGAGTATTTAACTTCCCGAGCCTCTGCCAGGTTTGCAAAAGAAGCCAACAGCATTTTGTCAGCGTTCGCCGCTCTTGTGAAGCTTTTCTTAATGATTCCGTGTAGCCCGTCATAATTAAGTAAACGTGGGCCCACCTTCTGTTCCGCGTTGCGGTAACATTCATCGGTTGCATACACGTGTGGCACGCAGCGTAGCGTACAGACACGTGCCGAAGCTCAGCTACGCGCAGCTGCTTGCGCAGCCGCTGGACCGATCTATCGTGAACAACCGTGATTGATACTGGGTGTTTTAGCATGTATCGCAATGTTGGCATCTTTATACGACGTTATTTTACGTACACCTCCCTGCATTTGAAAAAATACATTTTAAAATTAGATTACTTTAAAAAAATAAATAATAATTTTAGAAAAGTGTGGTAGTCTATATTTTTTCGCGGTGACTATACGTCGTAAATGGAATTTTAAATAATTTTGTGTTAGGGGTGACTGGGTTTAAGGTATACACACCTCTATTAGACTGGGATCCGCCGTATACAATCTTACGTCATATGCTATTAATACTAAACCGTTTTCATGAGATAGTAACTACAATAAATTGTAGCTACTATAACGATATAATTGTTATATCGTTAAAACTAATTATTTGCCGACCATCAATCTGGACAGTTTCAAGTTTAAAAAAAATTATGATTTTATCTACTAGAATGAAACTGACATGCTGACACACTGACAGAGCTCTAAAATAAAATTAAATATTCATGTAAAAATAATGTTTCTGAAGAGTTTATAAGTTTGACTTCCGCCTGAAGGGTTTGTCTGATGAAGTCCGCTCATACACGCCTAAGACTTTATCAAATGTCACATTTCTTCTTCCTGTCTTTTTACGTTGTTCTACGTCTTTAAACTACGAATATCGTTATTTTTAAACTTTGTCATATCTTATTTTAAAAGCATTGTATATTATATCGTTTATGTGTTCGGTCGTCTTCGGATCAACGTCCGCTTCACCGCCTCGTGTTATAGAGCGTTAGAAATGTAACCACAATATGGTTATACAGAGGCTGGTGGGGAGGGGGCTTCGCGTAGGAATCCGCGCGGCACCTCCGATGTCCATGTCCGCGAAGTGGCAGGCGCGGGATGATGCGGGCGGCCTTGGCGCGGGTCGCCGACCGGCCGTAGACCTCACCAACACCGCAACAAGCAACGGTTGAGGGCAACGACCACGACCTGGCGGCACTTAGATGCGCTCGCACCGATATCGCGGCCCTACGATATGCTAGCTATATATTATACTTATGTGTATTTAAACACCACTGTAATTTTCCAGTCCGATATCCTAAATCGGATCAAATCCTTGGTCCAGAAATGTTGGCGCAAAAAACGTCAGAAATGTTGGCGCAAAAAACGTCTCTTACGTGAAGTGTTACGTTTCGAAACTTACGACCATTCTTTTGTAAACAATAACCCAAATGAAATCGTTCCGAAAATTAATTTCAAAAGAAATGTTGAGCTTATTAAAAGTCAGTATTGTTCAGTCGTAATGGACGTCATAATAAAAGGGGTCTTTCAAAAAGGAACAAACAAGCCCATGACAATGCCGTTTGTTTTTCACGAGCCGGAGCCTGTCAGCGGGGCAATTAAAGCGATGCCACACAATGGAAGCTGTCGCTAACGAATAGTTTTTCAATCAGTTTTGCCGAAAATTTATAGTCTGCAAGAGAGCCGGCCGGTCACCTTGCGAAAGCGTCCCGCGTGCCGCCTCGAAGATTTATATCCCACCATTATTTATCGGTCGTCTGTCTGATTTCATGATAATGGACAGTTTTTTCGTGTGCATACAAAAGTTTCATTGGTATTTTAGTTTTATGAATTGCTGACGATCGTCTACTTTTAAATAAAATACAATTAAAAGGAGTAATAATTAATATCTTAACATCACAGCTTAACATCAAATGAAAATATGGGTTTTTATAAATTATCTTTCTACGGGATATAATTTGCAATCGTGCGTTTTTTGATCTGTATTATATATAAAATACCCGAGATTTTATTTATTTATTAGATATATATACAATACACGCCATTGATGTGTAAGACCGCCGGCTGTACACACTCTACTCGCCGAGCGAAGGCGACCGCCAGAGGCAGTGCTATGCGGGTGGCTTCTCTTTTACCCGCATAGCACTGGCCTCTAGGGCTCGCCTCCGCTCGGTGATTGTGTACAGCCGGCGACCTTTCACATCGGTGGCGTGTATTGTGCACGTCTATCAAGATATAGATAGATACAGGTCTGATTAAGGATGCACAAGTTGAATTAAAAATGTGCCTTTTTAAACTTTTCTCCTAAAATCATGGTGTAGTTTTAGCAGGATAACATAAAATAGTTCAATGCATTTTATCACAAAAACAGTAAACTGGTTCGTAAAGACACAGTGATTGTAGCAAAAGTAAAGATTGATACCTATCTTTAGTAGTTACGCCATTATTTCTATTTTATTTCACAGCATCATTTCGAATAAATGCCCAATCTCAAATCAAACCTTATTTAACTACAGTATACCCTACCTACATTAAAAATATTTCTACAAAAAAATGGATTATTGATCAGTGAAAATAAAAAGTTTCTAAAGTCAGTGAACTGGTTTTAGTGAAACTTGACCTGAGGTGCTCGAACAATTTGGACCGAACATTTCAATGTAAAGGAATAAATAGTATTTCAATCCGCGGCTTCGAATTGCTATCACTATCTCTGTTTCAATCCCTCTTCCCCGACCTATTCCCAAGGGACAGAGAAGACAAGAACAAATTTCCAAAATGACCTATAAAATATCCGTCGAAACATCTTGGGCGCCGTGACTGTTTCCACCCCTGAAATCTGTATGAATTGGAACCAAAATATTCAGGGTCATTTAAAAGGATGTATTGTAAATAATGTCGAATTTACGGCTCATTATTTTCAAAAACAAAGAACCGACGGAAATCATGTTTTTCAGGAATTTGTTCTAAAACAACTAAACAGAATAGGTATCGAAAAAACAAAAACATACCGCCCTGTGACAGTATTAAATTTGTCCTATTGCCTACATATATGTTTTTCTGTAAATATTAATATAGAAATTATGAACTCTCTTTTTTGTATGAAAAGCCTACCCACTTTTAAGTAATTGATTTAGTTTTAATGACAGATGTATTTCTCTGTTTCAGGTCAAAGTGGTAAAATTCAGTTACATGTGGACGATAAACAATTTTAGTTTTTGTAGAGAGGAGATGGGTGAAGTGTTAAAATCATCGACTTTCTCCGCGGGTGCTAGTGACAAGTTAAAGTGGTGCCTCCGCGTTAACCCAAAAGGACTCGACGAAGAGAGCAAAGACTATTTATCGTTATATCTTTTGTTAGTGTCATGTAACAAATCGGAAGTGCGTGCAAAATTCAAGTTCTCCATATTGAATGCGAAACGAGAGGAGACCAAAGCGATGGAGTCGCAGCGAGCCTACAGATTCGTTCAAGGCAAAGACTGGGGCTTCAAAAAATTTATTAGAAGGTGAGTCATTTTTAAGTACATCGATTACTTATACTATTATTGTAAATTATATATATATATATAACTGTGTGAGCTAAGGGCAATTTACGTCCATTACAAAATATGCCCCTCACGTCCTGACGATCCTCTCGTGCTTCGAAAATGTACTGAATTTAATATTCCTACCTCAGTCGTTTATCGCTTCTTTGTGAAACCTAACGGATGGTTTTGTGAAGTGATTTGTGTAAATTAAAATTAACAAGTAATTAACTACGAATATTTTTGCAAAAAATTCAGAAAATGCTGGTTGAATATGGGCCTAGAATTTATTGATTCAACTTTACTACCTGATTCAAACAAAGGTGATATTTTGCTTAATTCCAGTACATATGTATTATAAAAAATATCTGAGTATCACTTTTCTAGTATCAATAATACCTATAGGCTGAACCTATTGCTGAACCTACTTAGCTGGCCGTATGTGAGACGTCCCAGGCCTTATTATTGTTGTTTAAAAACTGTTAAAAATGGTAACCACAATATACGTATAACAGAGTTAATTACTTTTATTGGTGCACCCCAAAAATCTTCTGTTCTTATAGAAGATTATTATAGAAAAGTTCTGATAAATAATACTTTGACGAGCAAAATAAATAAATTTGAAGATATCACACACTTTTACACAGATTTACAAAGACCACTAACGATCACTCCATTCGGACGACATCCAAATGACATGATCAAAATATCACAACCTGATTGGCAGGCAATACCAGGCATGCCATCCAGGGAGGTGTGATATTTTGATCACACCATACAAACATCGTCCAATTGGAGTGATCATCGGTGGCCGACCTTAGAATTTGTTAATTTTATTGTCAGATTTGATGGTAAAACTTTTAAAATGGAAACTGTGACGAAGCCATTTCTGTCACATGAATGTGTATTTTATTGTTCACTACGACTTCAAAGAAATTGCACGTAGGTACGTTATAATCTTATTACGTAGTGCTTATCTAAATTGAAGTGACGTTTAGTATATTTATTAATATCATTAGTACCCATACTAACAGAAACTGTCTCTAGATATCACATTTCGGCTTAGTTTCCTTGGAAAATATCTTAGTTATATTCACTATTCAATTGATTGCAATAATAATATAATTAATGAAATCAACTAATTAACAAATATTATTCGTCCTCAATTATTGAATAAATTTCATAACGTGTAAAAGTTATAGCTGAGCTTTGCGATCGTTGAAACATGTTCACTTGCGTACTTTGATTATTTGCTGTTTCTCAAAGTATTAACACAGATTACTGAAAAAAATTTCCACAGAATTCAATCCCTAACCGCCATCTGTTGACAGCAACCGGGACCGACTGCTTAACGTGTTTTCCGAGGCACAGAGTTAGTGACAGTGAATGTACTTAAGTCAAAAAAACTCATTGGTACACGCCCGGTTTCGAACCACGGCCACATGGTCTTATAGATTTAAAACAAGTTTGCTGCGGCTCGGGCTATCACGACTAAACATTTTCATTGGTAGCATATCCTCGTTTCCGCTTAATTTGTCCTGTTTTTGAAAGTGAAACCAAAACTAGGTTTGTATAGATTAGATAATGATGTGTGATGAATTATTTTAAAAACAGAATAGATTCCCATTTAGAGGCTATGTAAGACGAAGATGATAAGTATTCCAGTTCGCATTAAATGTTAAGAGTTAAAGTCCTTTGAGTATTAAGAAGTATCATTGTTATCGTACGACTGCGTGTCTGCTCACTTCTTATTTTCATCTCACGCCCGTTCACCCCACTCATATTAGGGGTTTCCCCTCGGAATGAGGGATAATAAGCTGGAAACTCGTATAAGTACACCTTCATTTTGGCGTTGTAAAAGCTGTCTTAAAAGTCTCATAAAATCTCGTAATATATAATAAATATAATAAATAATATAATAAATAAAAAATAAAATATGTTTTGGTTTAAAAATAAATGCATGTTCCTGATTTTATAATTTTTTAAATAAATTACTAATTCTTTGCTGCTAGTTTCCATTAAAAAAAAAACTACCTATAGTTACTTCATTAAATACATCCTGATATATGAAAGTAGATCTCACTAAATACATTTATCTCTACATTTTGCTCTCCATTTTAATATGAATTCAAGATTTATATTAGAATAATTAATTAATTGAAAATAATAGACAACTAAATTCTTTAATCATGGGTAAAACAGCAGTACAATTTGTTCCAGTGTAAAAAGATAAATTTAAGTCTATTTTCTTAAAATTTTTAAATAGTTTTTATAACGTTACGAATAAATAAGTAAATAAATAAATATTTAGTCGTTATTCTGTACACTGTGATTTTATTTTTATAAAGTTAAATCTTTTTTCGCACTGTTTAAGGGAAATTCACGACATACGTTTTTTTTGTGGTCTTAAAAATCAACTGCATGGTACATAAGGCTTCTTGCCTTGTACTAAAAAAAATAACCGCCATTGAGTTTGTAAATAAACGTTCCTTTATAAGTATAGTATTATAAAGACTACAGACAATATAAAGAGCTATCATCTCCTCTTACCTACATGTATTGAGCTATATTAACAAGTTAAGAAGTTATTAATTTTTTTCTGTAAAAAAGAAACTTAAATTGCTCTGGTGTAAAATTTACCAAATGGCGCTTACGTCCTTTTGCTTTTCAACCGTCGATATATAAAATTCACCATATTGTAGGCGTGAATCTCATTTTATTAAAATACATTATCTATAATAAAAAAAACTACTTTGTCACTGAGAAGTTCTTCAAGAAAAAAAGAACTTGTAGATATTTGATTCATAAGACATCGGTTTTTGAAACGTGACAAGTATTTTCCTATGTACTGTACGCGCTAAACTTTTAGCTCGCTCTAAAGTCGAAGCGAGTAGCGTCGTAGTAGGAAAAATAGGTATCAGAGGATCGAGAGCGGGCCCCGCAGCTGCGCAAAATGCACCCGCGTCTACTTCAGAGCGAACTAGAAGTTTGTCACTAGTTGTATTTATCTCTATGAATAATATAGGTATTAGGTTGTCACATATGAAATTGACGTTTTATATAGAAAAAGTAAAAAAAAAATATGTAATTATATAATTGATTAATCAAAGTATGTTATTGTTATCTATGCACTTCCGCCATTTTGTAGGTAGTTCATTGATTCCTTTGCCGAAAAATCATGTGAGCAAGAATCAATAAAATCTATCTTTGAAGGCGGTTTGGACTGCCTCATCGGAATTTTTTTTTCCTTGCTAGAAATTGTCCAAATTCCGGAACAAGTGCTGGTAATCTGTTTGAGCAAGGTCCGGGGAGTATGGTGGGGGTCGGAAACATTCCAATCGCAGCTCTTCTTATTTAGCCACCGACTGTTGTGCAGCGTACCGTGTAGTCTAGCGTTGTCTTGAAGCAGCAGTGGGCTAAAGCAATTAACCAGTATCGGTTGTTTAACGGCATAGGAATTTATTACATACCTAAGGATACCCTATTTATGCTTATATTAAAATGCGGTTGTTGCACATATACGGTTCTGCATTTCATAGCTTAGTGGATATTTTCATCACTTCACTTCATCAGCCCATTTTACCCCACTGCAGGGGCTTAGGCCTCCCCCAGGGTGAGGAAGCGGGCTTGGAGCTTACATCCACCACGCTGCTCCACGGCGGGTTGGGGATTGTAACGACCGCCATCTATTGACAGCGTCCGGGACCGACTGCTTAACGTGCACTCCGAGGCACGGAGTCAGTGATAGTTATGTACTTAAGTCAGAAAAAATCATTGGTACACGCCCGGTATTTTCATATCGCTCAGAAAATGGAATGCTTTTATTCGCTTTTCATATGTGAATATTCAAGCTGTACCTATATATAGCTTTGAAACTAAAGTTTGCTGAGCAATGTAAGATGAAGAGAACGTACATTATAAAGTGATGTCGTATTTGAGACACAAAGATATTTATTTTTAATACAATAATCTTGCTAGAAAAGTCTGTTTAATCTTGCTAGAAAAGTCTGTTTTGTGTACACATCCCAAACGACGAATAAAATCCAGTAATATTTTCCTCAAATCGATTTTTGTATGATTGTTCTATTTCGAGTCATAAGATTTACCTAGTGCATCTTACTTAATTTAATACCTAATCTATTTATTAATCGTTTTCAGGGACTTTCTACTCGACGAAGCCAACGGCCTTCTACCCGAAGACAAGTTGACGATATTCTGCGAAGTGTCAGTAGTCGCGGACAGCATTAATATAAGTGGCCAGAGCAACGTAGTCCAATTCAAAGTGCCAGAATGTAGACTATCTGACGACTTGGGAGCCTTATTCGACAATGAACGGTTTTCGGACGTTACGCTTGCTGTTGGAGGGCGGGAGTTCCAGGCGCACAAGGCGATATTAGCAGGTCTGTCTGGAGATTTTGTCATGATTTTATGTATCCTTCAGACGATACTACATCTAAGTAAAAATTCCCTTTTCGTCATAAAGAAAGTGGTAAAAGTACCCAATAACACCCGAACGAGTTTTACAGAATCCCCGTCCGAATGTGTTGGGTACTAAAACCCAACTGAGGTATATTACTGAAAAATTATACCATTATCGATACATGAATAAAAGCATCCTTCAGTTATGCGCCATAGATTATTATTCCTTTATGTTATTTTATCAAATATACCGTTGAGGTTTAGTTTTGAAAAATACTTGCCCTCAACAAAGGAGTATTTCAAAGATGTTCAGCTTCCTTTACGATGCAACATTTTACGTTAATTTATAAAAAAACTTTAATTTTTACTTATTTCAACTAAAAATTTAAAAAATCTATTGATTCTTTTTTGCACTTGTTCAAATAAGTCTATAGGTAGGTGCCCAAATTAATTGAAAATCAGGCTCTTTTGATTTACCTCATTCTCAAGTATTTATCTGTTTGTTGTATACTAGCAACCGTCCACGGCTTTGTCTACGTGTATTAACGTGTGGAAAGTTAAAGAATTCTTAATTTTTCTTTTTATTTTTAATCATAAACAGACACTTTTATTTTATTTTATGTATAGATAAAAATAACCTTGACTGCTTTCCAAAAAGTTCTCTATCTGTCGATGAAAGTCGTATTAAAATCGATTCAGCGAATCCGGAGTTTGGCTCACACAAACAAACAGACAGGCGCCATAGTATATAGCCTGTGTTCATCGTGAAGGTCCATTCTGAATATTGTTGAAAGAATTTTTGTAATCGAATGAGTACTTTCGATTACTTTCTACGTCCAAACAAACTTACAAACTTTACTTCTTTATATTGTTAATGTAGATACTTTAGAGGCCGGGCCGTCTATGAAGTACATATTGCCAGTGCGATGATGTTTACAAGGAAGGTGTGGGATTTTATGCAAAAGTACGTAGTAAAACAACGAAATATGAAAAATAATTTATATATAATTTTCACATCATTTTATGGATTATCAATGATCGTAATAAATTATTTGTAGCACACACCACATAGGGTTCGTCCAATCAGTCTTACTATCGAATAGATACAACACATAAGGCACAAGTAACTAACAAGTTTACCTACGCAATAAATAATCTATGACAATTTCAACCTTCTATCGTTTAAGTCTTGTCAGACGGACATTATAGCAACAGCACAAAGGGCTCAATTGGATATTCCTGTCCTAAAAAGTTGATGGAATCATAAGAGTACTTCTTAATTATTCAGCTGTTATACAATATCTTTTTTTTGAATTTGTAGGGCATTCACTAAAATCTAAAATGTGTATGATCAAGCTAACTTTAGTATTGATTTCTCTATACCTATAGTTCGCATTTAACTTTCCACGAACATCCGTTGATAGAGTGACACTAATTTTATTCTTATAATGGCATTTTATGAATATGATACCAAAATAATGATATTTAATAAAAACTGAGATAAAATATGAACATTAACGACTTGATTGTTCTTTATTCCATGGTCGAGGTTATTGCATTCCTTGTGTGCTGTTATCATTCATTCCTTTCTTTGCGGAATCTGTTAATGATTATTGGACTACTACTGCATTTACTTAACACTTACACAATATTTATATAAGTAAAACAGTATAATTTTAAACTTTAAAAAAAAATAGATGTAAAGAACTATATATAAGCCGCTAGCTGTAGGTAACCGATTTTATAAATTTTATTCAATGATTTGGACATCTTTCTAAAAGTGAATACTCTTTGATAGTGAAATTTTCGTAATTACAGTTAAGTACAGCCAATAAATTAACTAAATTCTACCCATACAACACGGACACATGTATTTAGAGCGATTTTAGTTAAAATGTATTGTGTCTCTTTGTTACGACCCAAGTGCCACGATCGAAAGATTAGGACAAAATATGTTATAACTAAATTGGGTTAAAGTGTACGTTTTTAAATTGGACAGTTAAACGCTTAGGTAAAAAAAAAACCATTGTTATAGAAAACATTGACTCAGGGAAATAAACTTTACATCGCTTTGAAAACACATAACATGATCGCAAATTGTATACATTTTCAGCTCGGAGTCCTGTGTTCGCGGCGATGTTTCAGCACGAAATGGAGGAGCGGAAGCGGAATCGAGTCGACATCACGGACGTGGACCACGAGGTCTTGCGCGAAATGTTACGTTTCATATACACAGGCAGAGCGCCAAATCTAGACAAGATGGCCGATGATTTACTTGCAGCGGCAGACAAGGTAGTGTTACTTTTGAAAAACCATTGTGACTTTGGAATTTAAAAAAAAAGTGATATTCATGTGTGTTTGATTATATCACAGTAAAATAAAGATTTTGTTACTGCACAACGAATTTATTATAATAATTTATATTGGAGAGCACACAATATCGACTTATCGTCGTTGAGGTACGTTGAGAAGAGAAAGGGCAGTGTTGCCACTACATAGGAAATACATTGGTTCGCATTTATTGCGAACATGTGTATTGGATTATTAATCACAATAACAGAAAATGTACGAGTAGATATATGTGTCTATCCCCTGACCTGGTGAAGCATCGCTTTTCTATCTAGCCGTTATGAAGTCTTCTTGGTCCCGTTTACGTTGTGTAGTTCTCTGTATTCATTTATTAATTCTAAGATTCAGTACTGCTGTAAATGACTTCATGGTGTACACTAAATATTAAGATATACTATATCGGTTCTATCGCACTTTAAAAATGTAACACTGTTTGTTTCACTTGATTCATGCCCGCGTTTAATATTCGTGCCGAATATGTACGGTATTCACATATTTTTAGCTACTTATAACTCGCCTTGCGTTAGACTATGTAAGTCTTTTGATTCCCGCAAATATCCGAACGACTACGTAGCGTCACTTTGGTGGCTGCCCGCTGTAATGTGTCGAGTCAATCACCAGCCGCGTACTACCGTAAGTGTGTGAGACTCACGCGTCGCGAGCCGGGGTCGTTCTCCTTTCCCGCGCATATCAGACATCACATGCCGGTTGTCCCTTTAGGTTTCGTTTATTTGGGAATCTATGTATGATAGGAAATTGCGTGAACTTCATGATAGCCCAAAATCTACTGTCCTAAATATTTTTTTTTCGGAGCTGAAGTCATCACTATAATCTCTAGTAAATAATTATCGTAATTATTTATATTGATAGATTAATTTTTTTTTATTTCAGTACGCGCTGGAGCGACTAAAAGTAATGTGCGAAGAAGCGCTATGTTTGAGCCTTTCGGTGGAGACGGCGGCTGACACTTTAATCCTGGCCGACCTGCATTCTGCCGACCAACTCAAAGCGCAGACCATCGACTTCATTAACACGTCAGTATTGTTACGGGCTATCGGTCTGGATGTATGGGATGCACTAAAACACTGATTAAACTGAACTTTATTTTATTATGAAACAAAATCACAAATTGGTTTAATAACAATTCACACTGAACAGAAATTACACTGTTGTCGCACTTTATACTTCGCACTTAGTCGCACTTGACTTATTCGTAAACTGACTATCCGATGTCGCGTCTTAGCCCTTACATACTCTCAGAATTCCCCCACCAATCAGGCGTCCCGAATATTCCATCCTTGAATATACTATTTAAAAATTACACGCTATTTTAGTGTGGGAATATTCTCGACGCCAGGCGCCAATCTTTGTCAGTAGTCAAAAATGCGTCTCAAAATATGAAATAACGAGAGCGCTATTTTGCTTTGTCGATTATAATTTGTAGAATTTATTTTTTTATCTCGATGTTTCTGAATTTATGAATAGCCGTGTGAATTTCTCGAGTAAATTCGATAACATATCGATGTGCTTCTGTACGTACACTTGTAGTATTATATTTTTTACGATGAATAACGAGTGAAGCCTGGTGCCATACATGCTGTAGTTGAGTAATGTTCTGTTGACCATTGGATGGGCTTGCCAATATCTGCGAACTATAGACTGTCAAATCTAAACAGAACGATACATGATGGTAATCATATATAGGCATGAGACTGCGCGATAAATGCGATAGAGACCATTTGAATGCCACGTGTGCTACTCTTACATGACGTTTCTTATCTATTCTGATTGGGCATATCATGATCGTGGCATTAGCGTGGCGTGGATTGGGCATGATGTCGTGATAGTCCAGAGCGCATTGAACCTGTCTCAAATTTATAAGGCCCCATAGGGCCATGGTTCGAATCCGGGCGTGTACCAATGAGTTTTTCTGACTTAAGTACACAATATCACTGACACCGTGCTTCGGAGGGCACGTTAAGCAGTCGGTCCCGGACGCTGTCAATAGATGGCGGTCGTTACAATCCCCAACCCGCAGTGGAGTAGCGTGGTTGATATAAGCTCCAAGCCCCCCTCCTCACCCTGGGGGAGGCCTAAGCCCCTGCAGTGGGGTAAAAATGGGCTGATGATGAAGATGATGATATGATAGATTTTATAAAAATATAGTCAAAACGAAACGTATACCGTATAACGTTGGCCTTTGCAGCGGTAGCCGTGCGGCGGTATGATTCCGCACTATCTCCGGTCTCGTACTGTTTATTGGATCAATGGACGGCGCGCAATTTCTTTTCACCCTCACTTTTCAACATTTTAACACACCTTTATTTACGGCTACGAATATTTATAAATGTATTAAAAGCTCTAAACCTTAATACATTCAACGAAGATTTGTACTAGATAACATTTTTCACAACTTGCCGCCATATTTGCCCAACGAATGTTACTTTCAGAATTTTGGTGTATGTCTTAATTTCACAGGAATAGGTATATGAAACCGAGTGCTATATTATTAAATTTTAAAACAAACAAAATATTTGATATAACCTTGTAAAAATGAAATAGTACAAATCCAGAAGTGCGAGTTTAGCTTTTCAAGTCGGCAGATACAATATTCTAATCAAGATGCATAATATATTGTTTATCAGAAATGGTTATTAAATTAATAATTAATACAACATTGTGTTTTTGCCGTTTGCAGGAGTCATGCGACAGATGTGATGGACACGGCTGGCTGGAAGAACATGATCTCGTCTCACCCACACTTGATAGCGGAGGCGTTCCGTGCGCTCGCGACGCAACAGCAGCAAATCCCGCCGATCGGGCCGCCACGCAAGCGCGTCAAGCAAGCCTAGTGCCCGCCAAGCCACCCCCCGCATCATACCAAAGACGCGCTGGCGCCGGCACCCAACCACATATTCGAGTTCTACGCCGGCTGACCCTCTTACATTAGAATATATACGATACAACAAAGACGCCAGTGTACCACACTGGCCACCTCAGTGGCGGTCGACGTGATTTCAATCCTGCGCCCCTTCGTTTACTATGAATGATCTCAAGACAATATTCGATCCTAATATTTTTTTTTTTCGTGTCTCGCGGATTAGTGTGCCGCTTTGTATTTGTAAATGTATAGGTTAATGTACTATGAAGTGATTGGACGTTGGACGATTTTTGCGCGTTGTAGTAGTGTCGAACGTAGCGAGTTTTTATCGGCGTAAGGCTTCGATATATGTCGTCTGCGTGGACGAGTTCGTGTAAATTATTGTTTTGTGTATTATAAACGAAGCTCACGTGTACGAATCGTTTGTGTGTTAAAGAAATTTTGCTTTTTGTCCTTTTGTATCGAAATTAAATTCTATTTGCATATATTGATGATTTCACAGTAATGGCAAATGCTTTTGTTTTTGAATTTCGCTTCGGCTTAACCGACTTCAGTTTCGAAAAAGAAAACGACGGTAGCAGTGTCGAGTAGCGGTTATTGAAATAATGAATTAGCGCGATGCTTAACGATTGGCAAAAATCCGTACAAAATATCAGAACTTTGTACAGAATTTATAATGTGGCGTCAATAAAATTGGCGCAGATATCCAAGGAAATGATGTGAATCTGCGTGTTCGTGATTTAAATTCTGTACAAAAATCCGTGACGTCGTAAATTGTAGGTGACTCGAGTGAAAGTAAACTGAAATTGTTGGTATTGTAAATAGATGAGCTACGATCCCACCATTTTAATATTTCTAAGTACTAAATTATAAGTGGTGACACAGGTCGATTCTGTTGATGTTTTCTTTGTAATAAGAATTTTATTCCATTCGATAATATTGAGTTGTGTTTTATTTTCTGACTCAATCAGCATTGTCTGTTATTTATATCGGTTTGATGTGTGTTGTGTTGTCAGAGGACATGTGTGAAGTTTATATCAGTAAACGGGTTCAGCCCGTCTTTCTTGTTGCTCACTTGAATATGGAATATTTTTTTATCAGATTGTCTATGGCTCGGTATCTGCTACCCGTGACGCCTGTTGTGTACTCGAATCGCCATTCACCACGAATGTACTCCATTTATTCCATAAAATATACGTCAATTGCCAATACTGTTACGAATGGTTTAGCGTATAGCGGAACAGGTATCTGCGGCTTGATAGAAAAAACACTCCAAATTATTTATATGAAATTCTTGTCCGTTGGTGTCATAATACAATGTTTTTTTCCTTTGTAATGTATCATTTGCATTTACGCGTTCTCTCGTCTAATTGAATATTTTTTGAATTTATCACGCGTAAAATGTGAAAATAAAACAGATTTTGACCTATAACCAAATTATAGTGAATACTAAATATGTACAGAGGCCAATAAACTAAAATATTTGTAACACCATTTTGTACCCATTTCTCATTTACATAGGATGTCTGTTATTGTGTAATATTTATAGAATGACGACAAAAGGGAACTGTCAAAAATAATAACTGTGATTTCAAAATTGTCAATAAGTTGAGCAAATAAATGAAGTAATGTAATATAATTAATTCTTTTATTATGTTTGATTTTTAATAGGTTGTTATATATATATATATGAGCGCGTTGGTGAAGACGACATTAAGTTAACGGTTTGGCGCAAGCCTGGAAACGTCATCGCAGCGGGCCTGTACAAGCTTCGTGTAAACGTATGAAGTGATTCCATGAGTAGAACAAGCCTCTGACTTGGACGCCGCTCATTAGCTTTGTCCAAAGTTCGCTAACGTAGTATGTATTAGGCATGAATCGTATTATAATGAATCTGCATGCCATTACTTTTCATTAAAAGATTTCTCTGGTAAAAATATTTTTTTAAAGTTAGTGATATTGAAGTAATGAAAAAATGGTCAATATTAATTCATCAAACTTTTAAATATTTGTAATACACATACCAAAATGTATTCTTGTAGAGCACAATATCACAGGTTATAAATAAGACACCTTATTTTCCAGTAAAATTATGTACCCAGGAATGTTTAGTCCATAAAACTCCCAGGCTAAGTTACGGGATATACGTTCAAATATAGCTAAGAACAGTTAAGGAGACAGTCTCATTCCTCTACAAATAGGAAACTCGTTTTCTAGAAAGTCTCAAGTTGAATTTTCGCTTCACTGTTTGCATAGATATTATAATGTTAATGTATATCTTACTTGTCCCTTGTTGATTGTGAGCCACTTGTTGGAAATAGGCATATCAGTAAACGACTGTTTTTGTTTCCTGAATAAATTAAAAAAAAAAAAATCAGGCACTATGCTTTGATATGTAAGTAAACCATTGCATACAATGCAATTTGCCCAGGCAGGTAAGTCCCATGAAACATAGGTGGTCAGTAAGGCAGAGCAGGCATTTCAAAGGAAATATGCTGTAGCAGCATTCATGGATATTGAAGGAATCTTTAACAGAACAAAGTTAAAGTTTTTTATGCTATCGGAAAGACTTTATTCTAAAATCTATTACATGTCTTTTAGAGTAGAGTCTCGTGGAATATTACAAAACTATCACTGACTCCGTGCCTCGGAGAGCACGTTAAGCTGTCGGTCCCGGGTGCCATCAACAGATGGTAGTCATTAAAATCCACCAACCCACACTGCAGCAGCAAGGTAGATTAAACTGTAAGCCCCCTCACTGTGAGGGAAGGCCTACACCCCTGCAGTGGTACATAATGGGATGGTGGAATGGAGGAATATTTGCAATGAAAAATACTTTCTTTAATAGTTTCTCGACATCAGATCTCATTTAGGGATGCAAGACGTAAAGTGAGTTGGGTAGACCGGATCTGGGGGAAGATTGTTGATCGGTTACGTTTGATTTGTGAAACCTAGGCGACCTGTATTGCCAATTTCACAATTTTATTATAAAATAGCGTCACTATCTGTTTTAATAATACTTGTAAAATTGGCAATACAGGTCGCCTAGGTTACGAAAATTAAACGTAACCGATCTTCCCCCAGATCCGCTCAGGTCGCCTAGGTACCGCAAATTAATCATAGGTAACCGATCTTCCCCCAGATCTGGTTTTTACTCTTTGCCCAATTTACCTTATTTAATGTCGATATAAATATCGAAACCAGGTAGATATCGATATTCGTTATATCGACCGTCAAAATATCGATACTTTAATTGTTATAGTATCGAAATTTGCTTTTGAAATAGAACTTGATCCATTGGGCAGGCTTAAAACAATCTTAGAAATAGCATTACTGTAATTAGTTTCCAATAAGTATGCAAACTTACGAAGACGTCGAGATCTTTTAATTTGTTTATAATAAAGTTCTTTTTCAATTTAATTGCATTATAAATTTGTTCTAAGACCTCAATACAGATGCCAGAACTAGACATCATAGTATTACTATGTTATTATAGATGACGCTACACACGCAAAAAAAATATTTTAGGGTGACCAGATTAAGTATTTTTCAACTGGTTTAGTATATTTCAATTACTAACAGTCGTCTATGAAGTATAGCTTAAATAAAATCGACTCTAAGATAATGGTTAAATAATTATTGAACGAATTCTCTAGCGTCTTCAAATGTCATTAATATAGGTACAAGTGCGTGTCGGCTCACTCGCAGTGTGGGGTTCTATAGTTGCCCATCACAATATCCTTAATTAGAAGGGACCGTTTGTTCGATTTTGTGAACATATTGATTTTATAAGTTTTTCGCTTATTACCTACTCGTTAACTTGTAAAGCCTACTTAGCTGTGATATTTTTCCTTTTAACTTCGTTATACTCAAGGTGAAATTTTAACAACTATCTAAACATTAAAAAATATTGAGATATGACTATACAAATCTTTTCCGAAAAAAGCATGATGTGCAGTCACCATTCACGGCCGCCGCACGCTAGTTTAGCAGGTTGTGTCATCTCGATCTCAAAGTCTCGGACGCGTCATCACAAGTAAGGCAACCAACCGTTATAAAATAATAACATTGTAGATAAAATAATTTATTATGAAAATGTAACCTATATTTTTTATTTACGTAATGAGGTCTATTGGTGATACCTAACATTTAGAAAAAATAAAAACCGACTTCAAAAACATAAACTAAAAAGTCAAAAATAAAATTTTCACTTTAAAGAAAGGAGCATTAACAGGCGGCTTAAAGTTAATGAAGTCGGTGCCTACTCACTCAGACACTTTAAATTGTGTTCTATTTTTGTTATAGTTATAAATATATTGTTGTAATTGTTATTACCTGGTAAGTACCCATTTAAAGTGTCTGAGTTGGCACCGACTTCATTAACTATATGCCGTCTGTTAATGCTCTTTTTTTTTTTTTAATTATTTTATTTTTCAATTTTTAGTTGAACGCATCTGTAACTTATTTGTATTTAGTATAAATGGGGCTTCTAAACGCGCTACTCGAATGAGACAGCACCGCAATTACGCAACGTAAATTCAGTGTCAAATTGACGCATCAGCATGCCTAGTAAGCAGTGGTATTCCTATGTAAAACTTCAATCTTAATTATTATTTTTGTGCAAACTGAACATTTTGGCATATTCAACCGTATGAAGGAAGCCCAACAAAAGGTAACTGCTGTAAATCGTTGAGGAATTCCCCCGACTGTTATGGTCTTCATCATCAGACCTGTAATGGCACTTATAACCCATATGAGTGCAAAGTTCTCTTCAATAGAAATGAATTAAGTCCAAACACCAGGTAATTGCTGTAAATCGTTAAGGAGTTCCCTCGCTCGTGTGTGGTCTCCATCATCAGATCTGTAATGGTACTTATAACCTATATGGGTGCAAAGTTCTCATTAATAGAAATGAATTAAGTCGAAACACCAGGTAATTGCTGTAAATCGTTGAGGAGTTCCCTCGATTGTGTATGGTCTCCATCATCAGACCTGTAATGGTACTTATAACCTATATGGGTGCAAAGTTCTCATTAATAGAAATGAATTAAGTCGAAACACCAGGTAATTGCTGTAAGTCGTTGAGGAGTTCTCTCGACTGTCTTTCAGCTCCATCATCAGATCGACTCCCGACCTTCATTAAATAGTACTTGTGTAGTACTTTATCAAAATACTTAAAATACGATACTTTAAAATACGATTTTCGAAGGTTGCCTTCGATTTCTCTGGGATGCCATCATCAGATCCTTGTTTCCTTATCATGGTACCACTCCGGAGATATCTCCCTTTCACAAAAAAAATCATCCAATTCCGTTCATAAACAGCGAAGTTATCCCTGAACACACTTAAAAAAAAAAAAAAACATTTATACAGTCGAATTGAGTAACCTCCTTCTTTTTTGAAGTCGCTTAAAAAGGATGGTTGTTAAAATTTCTTCCTGTATAGTACTGCCGTGAATTTTTTCATATATCCAAAAACAACCGTTTAGTTGGCAGAGGGGACGGAAAAGAAATAAATAAATCATTACCTTATTAGTTTATAGGAGTGTTAAGACTACTTTTTCTAACATACAGTTTTTATGTTTTCTATGGAGAATATAGTTCAAAATAAAAAAAAAATTCGTTTATTTAATTTAAAAAAAATGTGGTTTTAGTTATAAATTATTCAAAACTTTTGATTGGTGTCGATAGGTGATTGACAAGACGAGATATAACGACATATTAACTAGTACATAGTGTAGAGTTGAAATGTATTTTATTCCAGTAATTGATTAATTGATGCTTGGTTAAGAGATTTTTCAAATTGGCGCACATGGAGGTCATGGAGTGACTTAATTTTTGTCATTATGAGAAAAACTCCATATAATTACATAATAGAGAAGTATATGAGTGTAAATAAAATACATAACAAATCAGAGCTTTTTCACATTTTGCTTTTGACAAAAAAAAAATTCGATATGGTCAGTCAATACTAACAAAGTTATCCCAAAATTATCCACAATTAGCCAATTTTTTTTTTTTAAGCATTAAGTGTATGCTATCTAAACACTCCAATTTTAAAAATAGGTAAAAAAATTTCACATTACAATATTTATTGCAATATTATACTTAATACAACTAGGCAATCGCGAGTGTAACGACGAGGGGTACCTACCCACCATAATTCAGTTACATAATTTTTGAAGAAACACTAACATATCATATAACATGAAAGTTTGACAACCATCCACTTTCTTTCTAGATGTTAGGTATCACCAATAGATCTCATTACATAAATAAAAAATATAGGTAACATTTTCATAATAAATTAATTTATCTAGAGTGTTATTTTATGACGTTTGGTTGCCTTCTTTGTGACACGTGCCCGAGACCTTGAGATTGAGATGACACAAACTGCGAAACTAAGGGCCAGCGCGCTCTAGCGATTTTGTAATAGGCCGATGGTTTGATAATTCAGGGAATCAGTATGGAGGTATTATATAGTAGTGCGCGCATTCGCGCAATTCGCGATTGAAAATCCAACGATCGAACTATTGAAAACTACTGCCAATCCCTATTCAAATAAATTTGAACAATTGATCGCCTCTTAAAATACACAGTGTATTCTGGATCTTAAATTATCGATCCACCGATATCAGTTGTGGAGAGCAGTGGACCAAAACTCGTTTGTTTGTGTGTCGACTTAATTTGCAAACCGAAAGCGGCGCCCGTAAATTTCATAAGTTTGCAATAAAAATAAAACTAAATCAGTGAAACACATAAGGATCTTGACTCACATTAGCTCAGAATATTAAAAACAACCTTTTAACAATGCGAAGTGGTGCAAACACGATGTAATTTTCGGGGCGGAGCGGAGAATAATAACTACACATAATGCCTTCGCTGTCCACATAACTATTGGTTTTTTCGGGAAAGATTTGTCTGGTCATATCTCAATATTTTTCTATTGAACGGTGCCAAAAAGAAACAAGACGGCCATCGGTTTTGTACTAAAGGTCATTACACTAAAATTTGGATGGTTGTTGATGAAATGAAAGTAATGAAATTAATTTCTTATTTAATATAGGAATCATAAAAACGGTACACTAGAAAAAGTGGCCCTACCCAATTTACTACTGTATTACTAAAACAATAAACACGTATGTATCACAGAAGATTGCATATAATAAGTATTTGGCAGATGGTGAAAAAATCATTTCGTATAATTTTTTTCGCGTTAGTTGGTAGGTCACAGATGTAACTGAAAGATAAAAAAAATAGCACTATGGAAAATTGGTATATTAATATTATAGTATAATATATAAATATTATAATAATATTATAATAATATCTATATTGGTAATATTGATAGGTAGTATTTGCGTGGTGTTTGCATGTAATGAAGGTTTTTTTTCGATTTAGCATTTCATAGCATTGTTTTACACCCTTTAGGTTTTATGCTGAGGGCTCATACGGGCAGTATTTAACTAATTATTTTTACTGTTTCACGTTAGATGGCACTATATTTAGTTCCATAACTCGCAAACTTTTATGGCGGATTAGTTCCATGGGATTTATAGACGGAATACTAGGTTCAGGATAGTGTACGCGGCTTTGCGAAACGAGGAGATGAAATAGCGATGTCCATGTCTCTTTGTCTCGTTTCTTCTAGGGTGACAATAATTTATTTTCATTCTTATTTTTTCTTCTCTCATCTTGACTTTTGTTGCTAGTGCTCTATAATAACATGTTTACTTACTAAAAAAACGAATAAACTAAAAAAAATGACAAAAATATAAATAGCGAATGTGTGTGAAGGAAAGTTGGCAGGTAAGACCTGAGAAAAATCATAATTAAAATGAAATTGGCCACACATTAAAAAACAGTGGTGTCGTAGCCATACCAAGAACAAAAGCTAATCACAATTCACAAAGTCATCAAAAAGTACATCGAGTCAAGTCAAGTGCCTATTACCTACTCAAGTACCAAATAAAAAAAATCATAAATCAATAACTATGATCAAACTTATGATTTTGGTACATCATAAGTTTTTGTACATAGTATTTACGCTATTTTATATTAAGTATTATTAACTTTTTTTAGATTTAAAAAAACATAAGTTCCAGAGGGTTAGTCACTAAAAGCGGCCACCTGCATAAAATATGATCCGCCGGTAGAAAATTATCACCTCCAAAATAAATTGTGAAGCAGTTAGAACTCTTAAAAATCAAAGCTTCAAAGATGGGTACCTTAATCACCTTATTATAAAATTAGCTACAGGCTCCTCTTATATATAATATCGCTTTGAATACAAATAACCGATTCGATCACAGAAATAAAGTTATCTAAATTGTAGTTTATATTTGGATGGCGGGCCGCCTCTATTTACAAAGTAATTAGTCCCACATAAGTAAGTAGCCAAGCGTGATAAGTTATGTAATTTAAGTTACGTAAGGACCTATCACTCAGGAAATATCTCGTTAAAACGATCCCAATAAGCTTAAACACGCTGCACAAAAGATTAGGCATTTCTTAAATATAAATGTTTGAAATATATTTCTCATCAATTTTGTCACGCTTTAGCGCCTTAAGTGAATGTGGGAACCTAAAAAACATAACTTTTTACAGGTGGCCAAGTTTCTTTCCTTTCCAACAAAAACCGACAATCCCAAAAATAATCAAGGATTCGGTGAATAAAAACAATACTCTAGGTTCCGAAACATTATTTCTAAGGCCAAAATGGCTTGCTTTTGAGCGCTGGTGCGAGACCCAGAGGTAAGAAATATTAGTTAGGTGGGGAACTATGAACTTTTTTCTTTTGGTTGGCACCAGAAAATCCCAAAAATATGGTAGGATGGTGGAGATAGGGATGGAATCGAATTTTTGAGTCCCGTCCCCGTGGAAATCACACACTGGTCGTTCGAATTCATGTATAACGTCAAATTCGTAACCCGTATGATGTCCTGTAACTCGAATTATGTCTGTAACTAAATTAGGCAAAAAAAGTTTTTCTTTACAGAAATACGTAAACTTCCATATTTCACATTCATTGAAATATTTGGCAATTTATTCCTGCGGCCACATCATAAGCAACTAGGAAAGAATTCATATCAACATATTGGAATATTATGGACACCTCCGTAATATGACGTCAAAAACTTCAACTGTGACAATTCATACGTCAAAATTGCCCAAATTCTCGTTTTAGTTGCCATTATAAAATCATAAATTAAAACATCCTTTCTTAATAATACTGAAAATTAAAAAAAAAAGTTTCAAAAATACTATTATCCTACAATACCAAGACATATAAAAAACCAGAAGTCACAGAAAATAATTATTAGACGAGTATCGTATTTATAAAAATTGATAATGGACCCAAATGGATCTACTAGATGAAATGTTTTTTTCTAATGGCAAGTGTTAGAAAGAAACAAAGATACTCTCCGGTTGCTGTTTCCCTCACACTCGTTTTGCCTCCTTACTGTTTACAACCTAAAGTGAACCTTATTTATAACGTTCCTGAACTTATTATTACGTCCATGCACATCAACGCTTTAAACTTAAAATAACTACAAAGTACTCTGTGACGGTTGACGCCAGATTGATTGTCACTGGTGGTGAAAAAATTGGTCAAAATTGGTAAAAGTTATAGTCTGTGGTAAAATGTTGATTTTTGTATAGATTCAGTCACAAAATACATAGGGTACCTACAGAAGCGTCACTCGTGGCCTTTTTCCGTAACGCTGCTAGGTTGATGACAGGTCCTGAAAGAAGGCTGCCATCTTGATCCATAGAGAAAAAATCTATATTTTGCGTAGATATTTTATCTATGATGAACATATGTATACATACTTTTTACATATATATAGATACACATGCGTTTGTGTATACGTAGGTATCTATAATACATGCTATATTATACTATTCTACATATGTATCTCGATATACATATACATAGTATTCTTATATAGTAGGTAGGTAGGTACTGTGGCGTTTTACTATTTACGTACTATTTTCATTACGATTTTATGAATTTTCGTAATTGAAAGGTACAATTACGGTTTATATTTTGATTAAAATACAAATATCGACAAATAGCTTTTTTTTCAAGGTTATATTTTGTAGGTAACAACAAAAAATAACTTTAAAAATTTAAAAAAAACATTTAAAAATACAATTTACCTACTTATTGCGATAGCGTGATTGCGTAAACAGTATTAAAGACGCGGATGCCTATATCGCTAATAGGTATTTAAAAAAATGTTTTGAACATTGTCTAATAGGTACCTACCTATTATCTAATAGGTCTGTCCCATTCATAAATAGATAATACTTATCCCAATTTGGTAAGTACCTACATAAAATACAATTTATTTATATATTATATTATTTATATATATACAATACATAAATACATAAAATACAATATATACAAGTTTATTGACTTCTTTATTAAGAACTTACCTACCAACCTAAATAAACTAACTGAATTAGGCGTTTGTTTAAGACATAGATATGTTTAAGATCTACATTTCACCTTAAATTTTTTGGCGGATCGGAATACAATGCTATAAACGTGCTTGCGCAGGTAGTCATATACCCCTCGCTCCACTGCGTCCCGCTACACCTAAAAGTGGTTACTACGACGCGACTTGTGCCTATGTTCACATCCACCATAAAGTTTGATTGGGACTGTACCAATGCTTTACTATGTACATGTCACGTTCTTGGTCATTTCAAACTATGAGACTCTCCATCCTGATTATTATAGTATCTAAGGTCAACAAGTAGAATTTAACAAGAATCTAATTGGTATCGCATATCAAGCAGATACTTGAAGATAAAGTCTTATACTTTTTCTTATTGTGGGTAACTAATAACGAGTTGCAAGAAAGCTACATAAACTTGGCTTCTTAAGGAAACTATTAATCAAGTACCTACATGGACCTTTACCAACTGAATATATGACGATTATGAAATTATTAAGAAAATGGCTTGAAATGAATGATATGAATTAAAATAAAATAAATTCTTTATTAGGCACATAAGCACTTACACTAGAAAAATATACAATGCTTTAAAAATTAACGCTTTTGAAAAGCACCAAGAAACTCAATAGTACTATATTTCCAAGTACAAATTACATTACCTAATCGGTTCATATATTGTGTCACTGGCTAGAAAATTTAAACTTGGAATCTAACTAAAAAAATTGTGTGGTAAAGCCACTTTAGTATTTTCTCTGTTGCACCAATTTAAAAAAATTCACTGTTGATAGTGCAGACAGATGTTAGGAGATAAACCCACATTGTTCCTCCACACATTTCTTCTTTCTTTGTTAGAAGGAAATATATGATAATGTATATTTCCTCCTATATTATTGCAAGTACTCACACAACACTTTCTTTTCATGTTGTAATATATTCTGCGCAATTTCTGAAGCAAAACTTGCAAATACGCGTTACTTTAAATGTTTTAGATTTTAACTTTTAGTGTAATTTACTTATTTTTGCAAAACACGCAAACAAACCGTTAATTTTTATTTAATATTGTGACCATGTGACATTGGGTATGACATTGGTTGACATGACACTTGATGAGCGACATGAAGTGTGTTGCGGGAGTAGGAGAGTCACGTGATGGTCACGTGATCTGTCAGTTTCTTTCAGGACCGGGTGCTATTGGCGTTAGGCATGTCTTGTACGTAGTGAAACACCCGTGGATTCAGTTAAGTATATTTAGCCTGAAAATAATATTTAAATCTGAATTTCTTGCTTTATAAATGACATTTAGTAAAAGTATTATAAATTAGATTTACATTTGTAGTTGAAAAGTTCGTAATGTCTGATAAAACTCTCCTAAAAAAAGTTCACTCACAAGTGATCGAACCCGAAGTTGAATATGATTTAAAACAATGTTGCGTTCTCTTAGAAAATTTAAATACAAATGATCATAACAAATCTCAAGCAAAGTTATGTGTCACACCGAGAAAGAGTGATAGAAGTAAAAATATGCCGAATAAATACAATAATTTCTATGGTCCATTTTCTCCGAGGAAGCAGAAGAGAGAACAATTAAGTAGTGATGAAGGATCAGATCAAGCAAGTTCAACTGGTTTGTGCATCACTATAATATCGAATTAACTAAAAATGCAGTCATAAAATGAGAACTAGTTGAAATAAAATCGTCTATTTTCATTTATCCATCCATATATAATATAATCCATATTTAATATAACGCGAAAATTTACTTTAGACATTTATTAGGTAGGTACACTAGTTGGTACAACTTTCCAAAACTACCATCCTAGAAGTATTAATAAAAATTTAGTAGTTGGTGGGATGAGAACACAAAACCAACTTTCAGAATTTTTAGTAATGCAGAATACGGAAAAAAAAACAATGAAATGTACATACCCGTTAACAACGAACTTAAGTTCGCTCCTTGCATTGACATAATCAAAGGGTTGATTATTGAAAAAGAGAATAGACTTCAACATAAAATAAATTGAAAACAGAAAATAAGTTAAGAATTTTCTATCCTAACTTAAGTAACAAGTGAAAATTTGATTTACATTTTTATGTTCCTAGTGGGTTGGAACCATTGATTGTTGGAACAGTAGTTGGAGTGCTCATATTATATTCGGTTTTTATTGTATTTTTTTTAAACTAACCTAACCTAGGTATCTACTGATTAAGAAATGGTGGAAACATAACTTTGACCAAATTTCTTTTGAACATTCTTTTATGTATGTAACCTATGTAGTTGAGACTTATTAGAAGAGTGGCTGGCCATTTATTGTTAGTTTCAAATGTTTTGATTTTAAAGGCTATCTAAAATGTCTTAGTAGCAGGTATGTATTACTCATTTATAATTTATTATTTTTTCATATTTCCACATTTCCTAAAGTTCTAAAAGTTTGCTTAATCTTTTCACCTCGCCTCCCTTTTTCTTATTATTATAGGGTGGCAAGTTAGTTACAATTGTTTTTTCAGTATATGCATATGAAAAAAATTGTGCCCATATGGGTCGGTAATCTTTTGATGGAAATAGTTTTTATTAATAGATTTTATTTCTATTCACAAAATTTATAACTGTAATTAATAAGTTTCTTTAAAGTTACATTCTATAAATACTGCTCTCATAATTTCATCCACATTTAGGTGAAAAGTATAGAATGCAAGACACTACAAACAGCTTTGAGTCATAATAACTTCTGAAGGGTCTTAACAAAAAGCCATATATTTTACAATTTTGTATCATTTAATTACAAAAAAAAAGTATTGTAGATCGAGACATATAATATATTTCACATACAGACATGACTAGATTTATTATAATACAAATTAATATATGTAATGTTTTTAATAAATTCTAGTTAATACCACAAGAGAAAGTACTTCAAAAAGTGGTACTCGTCGTATGCTGTTAGAATCGGCCAACAACACTCCTTCGGCAACCCGCTCTTGGAAATATAGAGGTCAAAATCAATGCCATAGCATAGACATAACGCCTCAAAAACTAATTAAAAAGAGTAAGTTTCAATTCAGATTTCAAATCGGTCAATTTTTTTAATTGTTTTTGATATACAGATCGCATTAAACTTTATGGTGCATCCGAAAGTAGGCACAAGTCGCGTTGCGATAGCCAGTTTTAGGTGTCAAAGGGATGCAGTAGGGTTAGTGGGTGGGAGGTCCCTCTCCAAACCGTACCTGCACATGCTCATATATAGTGTTGAATTTAGATCCATTACAAAGTTTGATACAATCTGTACCTAGAAAATGCTATATGGCCAAAACTTGGGCTCAGAACCAGTTTTGAAACTAACAGTTAATAACCGGGTTTGAAATCAATTTCAATAAAAATGTTGCTAAGAATACAAAGTTATAATGAAAGTGTACTCTAAAACCCACATAAACTACTTAAATATCTCGCGCGAAAAATAATTTGCCTTGACTGCCAAGGAACACCATTTAAAAGAAAACCGATATAGGTACTACAAACTTCAATTATTTTAGAACTACTGCAACGGGGGCTACTTTTTTTTCGGGCTCACTAGATGGCACTGATGGCACTAGCCGCACTGAAGCCAACTGTCGAAAGTAATTGTTGTCTAAGGTTATTGTCATGTTGTTTTTAGATAGGTATGAGACAATACTTTACGGTTTTAATTTTTATTGAATGAATTATTGAAAACTGTTTTAAAATTTTTAATAGTATCTGAGCCTTGGTCAGGGTTAATGCATTCAGTTATTTACGTAGAGTTAAAACTTCATATAGCAAAATCTTAAAAAAAGACTATCATATGCATTTACGTTGATAATATTTTTTATAGAAATAATTGACTCTGACAGCGATCATGAAACACATGACTATTCGGATAGTGGCAGTGATTTTATACCTGATAGCAGTGATGATGAAGTTGATACTGATGATACTGAGGTAAGCTCAAATGTGTATTCAATTACTTGATTTTGTACCCTAACAATTAAAAAAAAAAACACTTTTATTTCAATTTTATTTATAACAGACTATCAGCAGAAAGTATTTTCAATTTATAAGTGATGGTTTGATTTGAATCATTTAAGCTGGTATCATTAACTCACACTCAAGATCATGTTGAGAGTGGTATCAGCAGACAATGCATACTGAGTTGCTTTCAATTGTTTTTTCAATTCATGTTTATTTACTTTTACTGACCTGAGGTGGTGTTAAAATCAATCTCAAATTTGAGTATGATTTATTAATATAGTGTTTATTCATACGGTCTAAATGATTTAGTATTTTAATATATTTTTCAGACATCTTCCTCAAGTGAAAACAAACGAGGTGAAAATAGTGAGGATGAATCACCAAAGAGTCATGAATATATGAAAATAAATAGCACTAAAATTAAACCAAAATCTAAATCCGATTATGTCTTAACACCGGATAATTATTTTCTAATGCATTCTGGCAAAAAGGTCAGTGAGATACACAGACATATAAACCCTTTGTTCTTTAATTTGTCATATTAATAACCTACAACCACAGGAAACATGGAATTCACATTATAAATATTGGGTAAATTTAGTGGACTACAACATGACACGTCAAGCGCAGAAATTGGATTAGCTAGAATGTTCCACACCACATGTAACATTAAATGCTATCATATGTAGCTATTCAAACATCATTATGTCCTCCAGCTTCGATAAAAATTTAAGTAATTTGTTTTTATCTAAAAGTATAATAATAGAAATAATTAAAATCTGTAATAAATATCTGTACTTGTAAATTTAAATAACAAAAAATATTTAAATTTACAATGACAGATATTTATTACAGATTTTAATTATTTCTAATATACTTTTAGATAAAAACAAATCACTTAAATTTTTATGCATAGATAATGCATAAAAATTATGAAATTGAACAGTGAAAAGTTAACAAGATAATATAACTTTGTTGTTATGAAAACCATAGAAAATTTGTTTAGAATCTATAAAAATCGAGGGTTAGTTAATTCAGAATAAACAGAATAATTTCTTTGACCCTAGACAACCTGCTGGTTAATGATCTCTATATTAAAGCCCACTTAATTGATTTTTAAGTCCCAAAAAAAGAACCATTTCAAAAATCGAAGGTTGAACTACAATCTCAACAATTCAAGATGAAATTATGTTGCATAACATTGGGGCTTCAGCTTCATCTGCCATCATTTTTCAAGGGCCAGGCCCCTCCTGGAAAATGATTCTAGATACACCAATATATTTATATCAGACCAAGTATGAACAATCCTTTTTAGCATTTAGCAATTTAAAGGGAGTATAATGCTATGCTTAAATATTTCAGAATCCAACATCAATTCATACATTGGAAAAATTGAAAGAATTCAATATTAAACAAATTAAACATGAAGAAATTCATCAGTCAGAAGAGCATGAGACAAAAATTAAAGAACTCAATAAATCATACAAGCGCTTATTTTCGTGGTGGTACAGCAGTCTGTTAGAAGAATACAATCTCATATTTTATGGCCATGGCTCAAAAAGAAATTTACTTAATAATTTCGCACAGAAAAAGTTAAGCGATCATCCTTGCATTGTGGTCAATGGATTCTTTCCAAGTTTAACTATGAAAAGTATTTTAGAAGCTATCATTGTTGATACTTTAGAATGTCAGCGAGTTCCTAGTGATACAGCGGAAATAATAAATACAGTAGAAACAGAATTAAATGAACACGATGTAGATATGTTTTTGATTATTCACAACATTGATGGTCCAATGTTACGCTATGCTAAACACCAAGAAATGCTGTCTAATTTGGCTCAAATAAAACGACTTCACATGATTGTATCGATAGACCACATTAATGCACCTCTGTGTAAGTTACATTAATTTATTTCATAATCCCATTGCTGATACATTCTAATGATATTGATGCAGAAATTAATTTCATGTAATATATAACATCAATTATCAGGAAGCAAGTTTTAAGTAGTTGTACAAATTCTTCATATCAAAAATGTTAAACTTTAGGTACAGACGCCTGCTCTCATATCAGCACACCGTCCAAAACGGTCAATGGGCGGACAAAGAACTACATAGCACCAACAAGTCTAACATTCTTGCCATGCACGCTAGTTGTTGCAGACAGACTCGGCACGCGCTATTTATGTTTTTTTCATGATTTTAGCTGCTATTTGAAAGTTATCAAAATATAAAGTGTTCAGATTTCAGAACAGGCGTCTGTACGTGAGAGAAATTAGTTGATGTCAAACTGTTGAATTGAAAACACATGGTGCTAACGTTTTTCACATACTTTCAAAATAAGTCAGCAAGCCAAAGACCTCAATTTAAGTTCTGGAAATATTTTAGAAACTGGATTTTTGGTAGACTAGAACCAATAATAATTAGTAATGAATATCAAGATATAATTTTAATTTACATTGAAATTTATATTTACATATTTTCCTTGTTAAAAAATACGACTGTAATAATAATATTTAATTAGGCCCTTTTAATAAAGATGTCAAAAACATTAAAAGACATGTAGTTACAGTTGCATTATATTTAATATTTCCTGAGATTTTGTTTTGTTTGTGAGTTCAAATTCTTCTTGTTCTCCCCATGCATACCGTGACATACTCTCATTAAGACAACCTATAATGTTGAATATTATCTTCATATAAACTTCTTGTTTACACAAGAAATAAACCTGAAAGACATCAAACTTTTTAGGTCGACCATCGAAAACAACAAAATCGTAGTATGGAATGCTTCACTAGATTGTTTATAAGCTAATGTATTTATATGATCTGTGGCTTTCAGTATGGGATCACTCACTACTAAGCAAATTCAATTTTCTATGGTTCGAGACCAGCACATACCTACCTTACTCAGTCGAAACTTCATATGAGACTTCACTCACTCGCACCGGTGGGAACAGTCAGCTCTCGTCTTTACGCAGCGTGTATCGCTCGCTGACAACAAATGCGAAGGGAATATTTATGATTATAGTTCAACATCAAATTGACCATCAAAAAACTCATTATCAAGGTAAGTTTTAATATTGGTCAACTTAATATAATAATTCTTTGACCTGTCCTCTCAGTGCACTAGTTTCAGAACACATATGTTTCAATTCCTACTCTTTCTCTACTTGTCTCTTTCTACTGTTATGTCTGTTTTCCCTGTGTTACATTTCTTATTGGTTTTTCAGAGCAAAAAGCAAAATTGAAACCCTTATAGTTACATCATTTCAGTATGCCCATGCATCTGTCTGTCACACCCACCGACTTATATGTACCCAGGTACTAGACTGTACAAACCACAGTATGAATCTCCGCATGAAAGCTAGTCCCATCGCGGTGCGAGGACTAACCTTGAAATAGTTGCTTGTGGACAATCTGTCAGTGTAGTCGATTGACATTATTTTGTATTTTGGAAATATATCTCAGAAAAATGCCATGCTGTGCTTTTAAAAAGTGCATAAACAATACCTGAAACTCTAAAAAGGCATTCATAATATTTTATTAATTTAGTTTTTACTAATTTCGTTTTTGACAATTACGAATTTGACAGTTGCACATAAATTGAATTACAGGGGGGTGATTCTCAGACCACTTGACTTTATGTCTCGTAAAACATTTTCAATGAAATTCAATATTTTTCTATTGAAAACGTAATTCTGATTCTCAAAAGCCATATAAAACATTACAATTTTCGAGAATCATATGAGACATTCCAACTTCCATGATACAAAATTACGTTTTGACTAGAAACAAAATATGCAGGGGCTTAGGCCTCCCCCAAGGTAAGGAGGGAGTTTGGAGCTTAAATCCACCACGCTACTCCACTGCGGGTTAGGGATTGTAACGACCGCCATCTATTGACAGCGTCCGAGACCGACTGCTTAACGTGCTCTCCGAGGCACGGAGTCAGTGATAGTTAATGTACTTAAGTCAGAAAAACTCATTGGTACACGCCCGGATTCGAACCATGGCCCTGTGGCCTTATAAATTTGAGACAGGTTCGTTGCGCTCTGGGCTATCACGAAATTGTCTTATGAGACTAAAAGTCAAGCGGTACAAGAGTCAACCCCACAAAAGTGCTATCGACTATCTTCGGACGCGTTCGGTCATTTTCGTTTGCTTTCCGTGCGCCGTACAATGCATATCGTCGCGTCTAGTACCTTAAGTATATATAAGTCAGTGGTCACACCCTTGTAGTTTCTTCATTTATAGACAAAGGAAGATAAAATGAGTTGTATGGACCAGTGGCGTTGTTTTTTTTTAGCGGCCATCGATTTTATACCGGCCACACTTTGTAGCGCTACCTAAAACTAACATATCTATAGTCAATCAGGGTAAATGGAAACAGGGGTAATTGGAAACAGTACTAATATTTCCTATGGTATGGCGATTTTGATCGCGTGTTTCAAATATATTTTAATGCTAAAATCATCATACCATAGGAAATATTAGTACCGTTTCCAATTACCCCTGTTTCCATTTACCCTGATTAGCATAAAATAAGTTTTGCCGTAAATAATATCAGAGCTTAACTATGGCCTTTCAATAATGTCATGGGGCCGCCAAAATTCAAAACGACGCCAACTTTACTCATACTCATTTGGCATGTACGTATATTGAACAGGCAGTGTATTCTATTAATCAAAAAAGAAAGATTATTTTTTTAAACATCTCCCTCTACAATGATAGTTTATTTTTTTTCTGCATACCTATTCCATAATGAAGGGTATTAGGTCTTAACCTATGAAGAAGCCGTTTTGTATGAAATAAGTTAAAGTATTTTTTTTCAAGCATCTTTATTTCTGTTATTCAAAGTAATCACCTGTGCAATCGATGCATCTTTGCCAACGCAGTGGCAGTTTATTGATGCCCTTCTTGTAACAATCAACTGGACGCGAGGCAACAAATTCTTCAAAGGCATTTTGTACTGTGTCGGGAATTGAATTTTTTTCCATTAAAAAGTTATCCAAATTTTGAAAAAAGTAATAGTCAGTAGGTGAAAGGTCTGGTGAGTATGGCGGATGAGGGAGAACTTTCAACCCCAACTCTAGCAGCTTGGAGACATTAATGAAAAGAAGTATTAGAAATTTTAAAAATAAAATTTATAATAAAGTTTTCTGAATAATGGCGGATTTATATTTGCACAACCTGATAAAATAAAATTAATTTGAATTTACAGAAAATCGAAATTTTTTTTTCAAAATGGCCAGTACTAAACGGCAACTTTATAGGTTAAGACCAATATTATTAAAAAGTTCTTTTAAAATGAAATATAGGCCTTTATAGTGCCCACATTTTATTCTAGTTTAGTTTCTGAAATACTGAACTCCAAAGTAGCTATTCCCATGTGTGTCCCCTGGCTTTTGTTAACAAAGTCATTTAAAAATCTGGAAATATATGTAGATATTGATTAGAATGTTCTAAAAAAAATTGTTTTCAGTATCTTACTTTAATATTCATAATAATTTGTGTTTCGGAGTAATAGAATTTTAGATAAATTGAGAACAAACTATGAAGTAGAAACAAGCCCAAGGACCAGTTGTCGGTATGACTATGGAGTGTGCGGAATTTCCGGTTTTTCATTTTCTTTTTACTCCTACCACTACATTTGGCACACAATAATACCAAAACAACCTAGTTTGAAATCAGCTTCTCATGCTGTTGCTGGATAATCTTTATTGGCATAACACTTTGACATAGGAATTGCTTCTATGGGTGTTACAAGTCTTTCTTAGTTTTTATATTACTTACTACTTTATGTATTTGAATAGTGGCAACTTATTTTTATTTCAGGTATTTCATTCAAAGAGTTGTATTCGAGATCGAGAGAACAATTCCTGGCAAGTTCAGATGCGGCTCTGCGCGCGCAGCTCACTGAGTTTCTGGACCATAGGATTATGAAAATGAAACGTACTGTTGACGGCAGCGAAAATGTCGTACTCCTACTTGACAATAATGTGCTGCAGCAGTTTATGGCTGAAAGTGGTCCTTAACTAATTTTGTAGATTTATGGAAGTGACTGAATAGTGTTTGAATGATTTTTTTAGATGTACAATAGACCGATATCAATTTAATTCTGACTTTCAATCAGACATTTCAAATGTTCTTCCTCTTACGTAGCCCTTATGTAGTCAGTTTTCGTAGCTCCCTTAGCTCATATTATTCTAGTTAATATTATTATTGCTCAATCACACTCGACGGAATATCAATCGGCGATTATACGCTGGGTCTTCGGTTATTTTTTTAATGTATTAAAAAACGATTGTTTTGCGAAAATGAAAAAAAAACTGGTTTTTTTTTTCATTTTCTGTGATGCGAGCACGCAGTTCATCCAGTGTTGTTGAAAGTGAAAGTTTTGAAAACCTGCATAACATTCTGACTTACCCTGTATAACTGAGGCACTTTTCAAAACTAGATTCCACTTGTATTTACAGAAATTGAGAAAATTGCTTTACCTAGTAGAGTAGTATTTTACCCAAAATTTTGGAGGATTATTCGACAAGGTGAAAATTATTGTAAGTGGAATAATCTAGGTTTGTCGCAGCCGGTCGAAACAATCAAGTTTATTATCTACTTCAAAACCTCACGTCATTTGTCACTCACGAATAGATCGGGGAGGAGAAGTTGAAACGGAGAGAGCGATGCCAAATCAAAGCCGCGGAGAGAAAGGTTATCCCCGTAAATGAAAATGAGAGGAACATAATATAAACTGTATTCAAAAATTATCCAAAATTAGTATGAAATAACATTTTTTCAACATAATTTCCTATTAAACTGCGTAGTGTTTCATCAGTACTCTTGCACCATACCTACTTGAAAAAAAATCTTATTCTTGATCCTCGAAAAATGCTTTTATATAGCACTCGTCACCCAAAAATCTTTTTTATATTCTATTCTAGATTGGTTTTTATCATTCTTCATAAGTAATGTTTTGTTATGAAACTAATTTTGAAATACAGCAGGGCCTCGATAATCTGTACCACAGCTAGTCTAAACGCCTCTATATTCCGAACGACGCCCTTGCCCTTGCGCAACTGCTCGCGACGCTTCTCACAGTTTCTGTCTCGCAGTGCGTTTTAGATAATAAACATATCGCTTTTTATTGTGTGGGCGCCTCAAATTTGCGCATTTTTGTATCATTGCTTCAACATCGAAGAAATTGGATAAAGCATTTTCTATGTCACTAAATACTACTCGTCAAAGCACTATATTCGAATTCTTTAAAAAAGTGTAATTAATAGCATTGTATCTAACCACTATCTAACAGACATACTAAATAAACACACTATAATGTAAAATATTTTTGTTTTATTTCGAAAAATGCCTTCCAAAATGTCTACATACGTGGGGCATACTAAAAGTTTCTGGAACTGGCCACTTACAATAAAAAAAATTAAAATAGAAAGCCGTTTACGAAATTTAAAAATGGAACTCTCTGGGAACACGTTACTTTTCAAATTGCGAGATGGTCATTTGTTTCTTGATTGTGGCGTCGGTTTGAATATTGTGTGTCGGAATTACAATGAACTTAACTAGAGAAAATTTTCGCGCTATGATTTTTTAATGATTTTCGCGGAGGCTTAAGTCAGTTAGAGAGTTGCCAGAGACTTAAATCGACATTTGGTAATAACGCTCCATCTCGTAACTCTGTGCATACTTGGTTCAATGGTTTTAGACGTGGATGCATAGCGTGGATGTAATTATCTCCATGATGATGCACGTGCAGGTCGACCAGTGACTGCGGTTACTGAATTTAATATTGATACCGTACGTCAATTACTTGAGATTGATAAAGAAATTACATATCAGCAAATTCGTACTGTATTAGGCATTGGAATGAGTCAAGTGCAAAATATTTTACATGTGCATCTGAAGGTACCGTGAAGGTGTCGTGATAGCCCAGAGCGCAACGAACCTGTCTCAAATTTATAAGGCCATGGTTCGAACCCGGGCGTGTACCAATGAGTTTTTCTGACTTAAGTACATTAACTATGCCTTGGAGAGCACGTTAAGCAGTCGGTCCTGGACGTTGTCAATAGATAGCGGTCGTTACAATCCCCAAACCGCAGTAGAGTAGCGTGGTGGATTTAAGCTTCAAACACCCTCCTTACCCTGGGGGAGGCCTAAGGCCTTGCAGTGGGGTAACATGGGCTGATGATGATCTGGAGGTACGGAAGCTTTCCACTCAACGGGTACCGCATGATTTGACGGAAGACCAGAAACGACTGCGTGTAGAGTGGTGTCGCAAAATGGTAGGAAAGTTTAATGGAGGGCAATCATTGGTTGTCTAAATATCGTGACAGATAACGAAACGTGGGTGTACTGCTTTGAACCGGAAAGAAAAACTGAATGGGCAGAATGGGTCTTTCCATTTGAAGATTTACCAACGTAAGTTAAGAAAAGTCGAACTGTTGGCAAGAAAATGTTTGCTTTTTTTTATTTTTTTACACAACAGTGTCACTTGAAGACCAAAGAACAGTAACTGCAGATTGGTATGTCAACACTTGCTTGCCCAGAGTCTTAGAATAAGTTCGGGAAAAGTGTCTTCGAAGCAAAGTTGTCCTCACATACCGCAAACCGATAAGGTAACAGAAGCGTTCAAATGTAAAACTGATGACGCATCCGCCATACAGTCCAGACCTCGCACCATGGGATTTCTTTTTTTGTTCCCGAAACTTAAAGATAAACTTAGAGAGGCATACGTTTTACGAGCCCTGAATCGGCGGCGAGTGCATTCCATGAAGCTATTGTAGAGGTCTCTAAAGATTGGTCCAACTGATTTTTACAATGGTTCTACCAAATGCAAAAATGCGTCGATTATGGCGGCATATACTTTGAAAAACAATAAATGTATCATAAGTAAAATATCAGGTCTTATTTATAGAAATCCAGAAAGTTTCAGTATGGCCTACGTACTAGAATCCTAACACTTTGAATTCTAAACAGGATATAAATTTTCGATGTTCAGATTATCGAGGCCATGCTGTAGACATTTTGGAATGGAACAAACATGAACCACTTTCACGATATCAGGCATTTATCTTTTTTGATGGATGTGTTATATTTTATTAAACTTTTTTTTAGTGGTGTATAGATTCGTTTCCAATTCTAACAAAAAAAAAAAAAATCGTCTAAATTCACTGCAATCACTCTCTTAGAAACTTATTGAATTGCCGCCACAAACATATTTGTTTATAAACTTGTACTATGAACAAAGGTTTACTCTCATAGTTTTGACTGGGTAAGTACACCATGATTCCACGACTATAGGTCATGAATTATGAAATGCCATCACATTAGGAATTCAGGATGTGCCTTTTAAAAAAAAGTTAATGGCACTGTAATTTTTTAATGAGAAATAACAATAAAAACAAGAATATTTCATAGTTGTTTTTATTTTACAATCCCAGAAATAAAAAATCTTAATAGGATTATACATAATATAATTATATATCAACAGGACAAGTTGTAAATTACTTAAACTTAATAACTTACACAATATCATAAAATCATTAACTGAAACTCTCCTCAACAAACTCTGGCACAATCAACATGACGCATCAATCAAACGCCTTATTGAATTAGAGTAAGTGCATTTATTGGGTTTAAGAATATTGTAGAAAAATACCTCTTTCTGAACTCATTAATTGTGGAAAATTTAATCTAATATTTTAGCTAATTTAGTACGCCCGATCGAGTGGTTGTAATTTTTTGACAAAAGTTATTGACATACCTTTAGTTATCATTAGTGAGATTAAAAAATAGAATTTTTATTAATACAAGAACTTTGTGTCATTTCATTTGATTGGGTCAAGCGAGTGGATTTTTACTGAAGTTCTCATTTTATGAGTGTGGTACACTTTCAGATATTTGTTAATTTTCAGTTAAAACATGTAATTGTATTTTTAACCGAGTTAGTTATAGTTTGTCGTTCCTATGAAGTTAAAAACAATTTAAGAAATTAGACATTTTATTAATGGAATAGAAATAAATTACATTCCTCAATAGTAAAAAATACAGCATGAAATGTAGCACAGAAAGTAAGGCAGCAAAGGTACAAAAGAAAGATATTATTATAATCTTAGTAACGAAATTAAAAGCTATTTTCTTTTATATATAAATATACTTAAATTCCGAATACACATAAGAATCATATAATCATATTTACTCGCAAATGTTTAGCGTTAATATTGTGCCATCTTGTATATTATATTCAATTTGGTGGCAGAAAACAATATTTTGACAGACCTAGAATGGCATCAGTGTTACTGAGAATTCTAAAAAGTAGTTGACATACATAGGGGTGTCCCAAATTATTGCCAACTTATACCACCAATTTACAAAAGCAGAGAATTAGTAATCTAAGATATATTTATAAAATTGTATTGTTAGTTTTCAATTCAATTTCATTTTATTATGAAAACGTCGGACAACATTTGACTGTTATCAATAAATTATAAATCTATGTGAACAACATTAATTAATGTCAAATATAATCAAAATTTATCACTAAATAAAACAATTCAAACGGAACAGCAATGTTTCAGACAACAAACTACTGAATTCACAAAATACACCATTATACATAACACATCCCAAACTCCAATGCAAACAATTTCTCTCCACTACATAAATTGACATCAAAGAGTTACTATCACCACTATTACTTTGTCAAATTCTAAACAAGCTGAAATTATTTGAATTCATAAAATATCCACAAATACATTTGATATGATTTAAATCATTCATTTAATTACAAACCATTTTTACGCGAAAAAATCAGGTCTTTCGCGATGAAATTAAATAATTATACTTTCCTCACAATATACAATCTCACAAATGACAACTTTAATGTTCTAGTGCGTAGCAAACGCCATTGTTCCATATATGTGTTTTCAATGGGAAAGCAAGACCACAATATAACAACTAAATAAAGAATTATATGTTCATTTGCACTCTTATGGTGAGAATTGTAACTCAAAGGAGCTTACGATCTTCAGGGCTGATTTCAAAACAAAGTCGGGAACTGAAACCAGGGTAATCAGTATCCAGGAAATTAAACACCAGCATATCCTAACCGTTGGGAGCCCACAACTTCGTATTTCCGACGAAACGCATGGACATTACTGCACTGGCAGCACAAGCAAGCACCGGTCGAGAGGTAACAAAAGCTAGTATCTTAATACTCTCCGACAGCAGTATAGTACTTCAAGCGCTAGAAACTCCAATAACATAGGGATTAATATATGACTATCACCAAACACAGCCAGATATGTAATTACAATAATGTTACAGTCCAGTGGGCGAAGGGACACTTGCTCTCGTGGTAACGACGCAGCATACTAGCTGGCAAAGAGAGGCTCAGAAGCCACAGCAGTGGGACCTAAACCTATTCAGCCAATACCATTTCAATGGACTCAAGCCACACTAATACGACACATACAGGTAAACCATATGGTATGTGGACAGGCCAGGGCAGCTGTGCAGGTACTCAATACACATCTGGCATGTAAGTTGCTGTGACTGAGAAGAGACCAACTACATTTTGTGGTCGGAGCTCTCATCATCATCAGCCCATTTTTACCCCACTGCAGGGGCTTAGGCCTCCCCCAGGGTGAGGAGGGGGGCTTGGAGCTCAAGTCCACCACGCTGGTCCACTGCGGGTTGGGAACTGTAACGACCGCCATCTACTGCCCTCCGAAGCACGGTGTCAGTGATATTGTGTACTTAAGACAGAAAAACTCATTGGTACACGCCCGGATTCGAACCGTGGCCCTATGGGGCCTTATAAATTTGAGACAGATTCGTTGCGCTCTGGGCTATCACGCCATTGGTATGAGTCAGTACTTTTAACAAGCACCCATAACACTATAGGTATTACAGACAGTCCTCTGTGAAGGATCTGCATAGAGGCTGAAAAAGGCTGCTCATATACTTCTAGAGTACGACGGGGTGGCCACTTACCGGGTCAAACACAAACCGTCAGGCCAGGCGGTCGCTTTCAGATGTCATTTGGCAATGTAAAGGTCTGCTAGGCTTCCTGGTGAAGTTGGGGTGGCAGGAGTGGAGCTCCACTAAGCCCACCACGCAAAATAGGCCCTTTGAAGTAGAATCGCGAAAGGGAGTTCGTCATCAAGTATTTCATTTGCATGTAACTAAATCCCTAACGGCTGAATCAATTTTGATAGGATTTTCACTGGCAGGTTAAGAACATTTTGGAGGACATTACAGGCCACTTTTTATTTCGAACATATTTTGAGTTCCTTAGTAAACTTCAAAAACTGTATAAATTATAAAAACCACGCGAACGAAGTGGCGGGCGTTCGCTAGTTCATGCATAATTTTGGACAAAACACATTGAAAACAATTCATTACAGCAATAATTTGGACAAGGTGATTGCAATTTACAATATATTTTCACATTCATAGTGTTTGTTACTACCCATTGTAATGTTTGGGCTTGCTTTCTCATTATATCCACATAAATATTTCTGTAGTGATTGGAGAGTGGTAAGTGTGGGTATCCCTGCGGGAACTTTCTCTTGGAAAGCTCACAAACAGATTGTGATATTTTCCACTCTAGGGAAATTAAGTTTTTGTAAGTATAATTACCGAGCATGAAAATCAGTAGTATAGTGATGCTGTTGAGACCTTATCAAGTGCCTTATAGCTTATTCAATGCTTTATTACAGATGCCTTTGTAACTTGCATAAACTATGCATAATGTAAATATTTTAAGGACATATGCATATATTGGTGTTAAACAACTTGTGGTACACTGTATGCAGTATTGACAAGCAGAGCAAACAAGTAAACAGAGTACTTTGCCTCCACCTCCACCATCTAGATGATTCAGATGGATATTTATATAGATATGATATATCATGTAATAAAGCTTACGATACTGTGTAATTTTTTCTAGTCTGACCACTGGTATCACTCTCCCTATGAAAAAGCACTTATATTGCCAAAATTTTAGTAAGTCTTCAGTTTAAATTATGCTCAGATCAGAGTGTACCCACTAGTAGAGAAAGGTTCATGAAGAGTCACCCACACCTAAAGGGATGTACGAATACGTAAAGGTGTTTTATCATATCAGCAGCGGTTATCATCCGAGGCCTCGGATCGCTGTACACTTAAAACTACCGCGGAAAACGCACTAAGGCAACACTCAATTCTCGTCGTCCTCATGTTTCCGTTTTTTACCCCGAGTGCTCTCCTCGGGGTGGCCGTCGGCGTCGGCATCTGTAAATTAAAGAAATATATGTGGATACAATGCATTATTTACATAAAGCCTCTTATAATCAAATAATCATTATTTACATAAAGCCTCAAAATAAAAATTTCCCCCACGCATTCCCCGTGCTTCTAGACATTTTGACCAATCATAAACGTCCGACGGCGCGTGTATTGCATGCCGCGCATAGCTACCTCTATGGACTAATGAGGGGTCATCCACAAATTACGTCACACAAATATAGTTTTTTGGTCACAGAACAAAGAAGAAGAACACATCTATAGCAGCGCTTCATGGTAAAACATAGCTTGTAGCACTCAAAAATAATGTAGCATATTATTTATTCAAATTTTTTCAGTAATTTCAGAGAATACCTCCTACATACATATATAGTTACAAATATACAACTTTACCACATTGTTGTGTAGATACATTGTTTTAGAGATTTTACAACTTTTCTAAACCAATTCAGCCGCGAAATACATAAAAAATTGTCCAATTTTTATAATAATACTTAGGACTTCTTACAAACGGCAGAGAAAGCAGAAGTGTCAAGATTTTGTAAGTCTTCGCAGTGTGTCGAAATGCAGTGAAAGACTGGTGGAATTCACGCCGTGAGCATGTTTTGAACGTCTATTTACATATATTTCGAAACACTTACAGGGGAAGTATCCTGACACCCAGACCCAGACAATTAGGAATATACATTACTGACATGTACCAACATAGGAATGAACCTGCACTTTCTACAATGCAAGCAGCAGTCATTCAACTGCAATACAGAAGCCGTTAAAATTTACATGATCTGTAGATTGCAGACATATTTGGGAAATATAAGTGTACTTACGTTCTTCTTATAGAATCAGTAGAATAAAACTAAACAAATTTTGATATTCATTAAATGCATGGCGTCATTAAGTTTTCATATGCTCGACTATTTCATTAAACATTTTTAATGTCAAATTATCAAAATGATAAATATTAGTATACACATTGATTTGCAGGATCACCTCTCTCACCATTAGTCCTCTTGTTTGTTTTAGAGGCGTCGGCGTCCTCGTCTTCGTCGCCATCATCTCCGTCATCATCATCTCCATCCTCTTCCTCTTCCTCCACATCACTATCCAGGTACAATGAGCTGTCTGAGCTCTCCTCCTCTGGAACATATCATTTTCATTTTGACATAACAATCAATATTAATGTAGACTGCCATTTCTCCCTACCAATGAATGCAGACTTTTCCAATTGCGAGGACAAATTAAGAAGCAAAGAACTGGTTGTGAGTGGAATGACCAGATTGAACTATCCTTTTAAGTCACATATTCAACTTATATATGCGCTGTAAATGGTAACCTCTGCATTTGTATAACCACCCACATATAGGGTAGATCCATAATTTCATTACATGTCCCAACTGATCTGTTTTGCATGCAATGCAGATTAACCATTAATTAATTTGTTAATTCTTATTATAGTTAATCAACATTATGATTCTCGAATAATGTTAACACCATGAAACCAAGGTTATTTATATTTTCTAAAAACATAACTCACCAAGATTATCATTGTATACAGCGCTTAGGGAGACATCTTCATTTGGAGACCCATCCTCCTCTTCTTCTTCTAGATCAGAACCTGGAGAAACATGTCGGGATATATATAGTAATCTGGTAGATATAAATGTACAGCAATTTGTTTGTGTGATCCTGGGTATAATAAACCAACACTACACTAAACAAAATAATTTATTTATATAGTTCCCTAAAAACATTTTTAACTTAAAATGTAGATAATAATAATAATAATATAATAACACACACACAATCACAACAACGCCTAAGTCCCAAACTACGCATTAGCTTGTATTTTGGGTACCAAGCAAAGACACCACATACATATAACAACCAAGACCCGGTGCCAGTATTAATATTCATCATATAAATACTGACCCGACCTGGGATTTGAACCCGGGACCTCCAGCTTCGCAGGCAGGGTCGCTGCCCACTAGGCTAAGCAGTCGTCAAATGCGGACACTAAAAAAATATCATTTCGCTTGTTACCTAAATGAATAAAATAGTTTTCTTGTTTTATCTGGATATGTGTACATTGATAGCCTGATATTAACAGTTAACACAAACGTTATTTATCTATATGTCATGTATTTTTTAGAAAATATAATTATGATGGTTTGATATCTATGTATTCAACCTATTTTTGGAACGATGCTTACTTCTCAACAGATAGCCCATGTGAAATATCAAACCATAAATTGTGTATAACAACACTGGAAGAGAGGGAGTCTCCTCAGGAGGCCTCTCCAATATCCCACTGTCAATCTGCAGTGTCTCCATTGCTAGGGCCATATCTGTAACCCATGTAGACGGACATTACTCATTCCTTTACAGTTTTTTGGACTACATAATACCATTCAATAGAAAATAATAATATAAATTTTGCAATGAAGGCAAATTAGTTATAGGTATGTGCTTATTCATCCATCCATCAACCCACATTCGTCCACTGCTGGATATAGTATGTACTTATATTACAGTGGAATTAAAAAAAAAAATACTCTGAAAACAAGGGCTCGTATTCCTACTGCTTAGTGGGATCACCAATCGTAGCTATAAACTATGACTTGTGATCCCACTATCATGAAGAACATTATAGAAATTAGTAGGTGACAAAAGAGAGTTAATGTTAACTTATAATAACAATACTTATAACGATGGGATCACATTGTTAGTCTTTTTAGGTGCATAAATTTTTAAGATTTATAGATTATTCAGGAATTTATTTAAAATATTAAGAATAAAATAAGGTAAAATTTTGTTATAAGGGATCTATTAATACTAGACTAAAAAAATGGTCAAAAGCGAGTCAGGCTCTTGTTGAGTCATATAAGTAGGCTACCATTGTAAACACTAGAATAGTGCTTAGTGAAATTGCATGCACCACATTTTATAGGTATGCATTTTTTCATCATGAATATTTTTATGCAGGCACTTCAAGCTCGCCGAACGGAGGCGAGCGTGAAGTGCCGGTGTCAGTTGCCCATGAGAATTTAAAGACAGGATTTTCATATAGATTTTTCTGTAAACCAAGAACGAGGCTCTAAATTAATTAATTTAGGCTCAGTAATTGTAAAGATAAGGCGCAATGGTCGATTTTCATATATTTTCTTTAACTATTTAACTATCAACTATAAAATAATACATAACTATATTTGTATTTCTCACAATGGCAACTTCATCACAAGTGCATTTACTAAAAGTATGTTTTTTATTTTTTTTTAATTTTCTAATTTGTTCCCCAAATTATTTCTTTTTGCTTTTTTCTGTAAGTGCAGCCCTATACTCAGGTTTTTTATTTTTTATTTTAGGATCAGCAGTTTCAAAAATAAGAGGGATGCTGAAATTTTGTTTATATATATGTTTAATATCTTTTAAATTATGTAAAAAATTTATTTGTATCTACCAAAACAATATCATTAGTCAAACGATGCACTTGAGGAACAATTTTTTGAGGTTTTTAAAATGGTGATATACATCCTTAGTCTATAAACTTATTAAAACCTTGTCAGAACAATCTGAAAACTTATAGGAATATTAAATCAACCCCAAACTCATCACAGATCCAACTGAATCTTTTACAAAATCATCTTAAACATCAAAATATCGTTAGTGTAACCACGAGTCACTACCTAACCTTTTCATCGTGTGCACAACTCTAGAACACCAGGACAAATTGAATTCTAATTGTTCAACTTTTGTAATTATAAAGGAAAAGTCCCAGAATGTGAGTGTACCTGGAATATTATTTTTTTTATTAAAGTTGGAAAACCAATGAATTTTAGTATTGACAGATTTAATTACCTAATATGGAACATGGAAGTCTAATTATACGCATAGTTCACTATACATTTGCTAATATAACAACTCCTGATCTTTAAATAAAGGTCATCATAGTTATTATTACTTACTGTGCAATTTCTCATCGTCACTGTCATTTCCATTCATCTCTTCCTCTCCTTCAGTAGTGTCTTCAGCTTCCCGATCTTCTTTGTCAAAACTGGAAGAGAAAAAAAATTACAAATCATTTGGATAATCTTTATACACAACATGCATTTTAATAGTGAAGTACATCACACAATATAATCCGTGTGATTGACTAGTGCAGGGTTTGAAAATATCTGATGTATATTAAAAATATGATGTATAGGACAATTTTCAGAATACCAATTTTTTCGCAGCCCTATTTCCAGGTGTATTCGTTGAATTTGCGTTACTTTATGTTGTAATTACATTTTAATAAAATAAAGACGATAGGCATATTTAGCATATTATATAGGCATATTAGGCATTTTTTTTTATTAATTTAACGAAATCAACTCCAGACCTAAGGCAAGGCTCAATGATCAGTCATGGTCATCAATATTACTAATCAGTCATATTCAGTTACAATATAACAATACAAAAATCATCCAAGTACCTACCAACTAAGTACTCATTAAAAATACTTTGGTAAAAACAAAATAATGTAGTGATTTTCATTTCACTCACATTGTGAGTCAGAACACGGAAGGTCATCTTCAGAATTTGAATTGAGCATTACTGCAATCTGATCTAATGCCATACCGCTTGCATGATCAGGATCTGGTAAAGGATACCCTTCACTGTCATCCCAGACCCACATAAATTTTTTTTTGGTTGTAATCTGGTTGAGTAGTTTGAATACATTAATTTGTTGACTTTTTCGTTGCTCAAGCAATTAGGCAGCTTAGGTTCTACAAGCCCAAAACTTGAAAATATTTGTTACATCCTACAGTTGATGCAACTGCAGTCAACAGTCGCTCGCACAAATTCAAAATGTCTTTTTTTTCATTCCCACTGTTGCCATTGGGGATATCTAGTATTTAAATCTAAGAGTTGCCACCGCTCAAGACTGAAGTTTTTCAAATTGAAATTCTACTCACTACTAAATAGTACGTACCTACACATTGGTTGCAGACAGAAAGTGCACTACATGGTATTAAAGCAGAGTATATGAAAATTGTGAAACAAAGCTATAGCACATTTTAAAATATAAATAACGCTATTTAGTAATTATTTACAAGTAAAAGTTAAACATGAAAAAAGCAAAGGTTGAAAATCACTATGTGTTATCAGAATACTTTGAGGTTTATATTCTTTGGTTGTGATATATATGTCGCAGGATGATTTGATAATTAGAATTTTCCCAAAAACTCTAGGGATTTCGCAAAATCACGGATAATTAGACAGTGGTGAAAACATTTTTCAATCTTACTGGAAAAAGTTAGGGTTTTCACAAAAACACTAGTCTCTACAGAAATACTGTGAAACAAAACTTTAGCTATTATGAAATAAGAACGCAGATTGACCGGTTGGAGCACCCAAATCTAGACCTCCTCTGATTGGATGACGTTTTAAATGTCAATCATTCACACACGTTGTTTTATGTTTTTGAGAACAACTCAGCAGTCTTTTAATTGTGGTTAAAAGTGTGCAAAAGTTTCTATAAATGGATATTGTTATTTCTAACCTTTCATAAATCAATGCTCTAATACTTGAAAGGTAAAACTAGGAAACAATCAGAATAAGATTAAGGATATTCAATGTTACTAGAGCGATTCGAGTTTTTGCAAATTTTTCCAGTAAGATTTGCAAATGTTTTCGCCACTGTCTAATTATCCGTGTTTTCGCAATATACCTAGGGATTTTGCAAAAATTCGAATTATCAAATCACACTACAACATATATATACATATATATAAGTCTCGCAATCAATAATGGAAATATATCATGATATATGATGTTGTAATAGCCCAGAGCGCAACGAACCTGTCTCGAATTTATAAGGCCCCATGGGGCCATGGTTCGAATCCGGGCGTGTACCAATGAGTTTTTCTGACTTAAGTACACAATATCACTGACACCGTGCTTCGGAGGGCACATTAAGCAGTCGGTCCCGGACGCTGTCAATAGATGACGGTCGTTACAGTTCCCTACCTGCAGTGGAGCAGCGTGATGGACTTAAGCTCACAGCCCCCCTCCTCATCCTGGGGAAGGTCTAAGTCCCTGCAGTGGGGTAAAAATGGGCTGATGATGATGATATATATTCTCAAACCATGAGAAGTACTTGGAAAAATTGATAAAAGGATTTATGGTTGAATGACATATTTATTATATAGATACATCGTGTACTACTAACCCATCCAAAAATCTTAATGAAGGGTGCAAAGCAAACACTTTATTCCTGTAGTCTTCAATAGATGTAACTTCATTGTTGAACAAATCTAGATTTTTTAAATTTTCAAAATCTTTCAGTGGCTTGAGCGCCTCGAGATCCTTGATTTTGTTATTGGACAAATTCAAGTGTGTCAGCTTTTTGCATACGGTCAGGAAGTTTAAACCATTGGATATTCTGTTATCGGAGAGTTCCAGCTTCCGAAGTTTTGGCAGTGTTGGGAAGCCTTTGAGTGTAGTCAGACCCACATTGTTCAAGCTGAGTGTTTCTAAGTTGATGTACTCATCAGTGAGGCCCACTATGTTGGTGCTCCTACAATTGTCCAGGTTCAGATCTTTTATCTGTAAAATGAGAAATGGTTATGAATTAGTAGATTCAATTTTTGTCTGAAACTTAGTAATAATTTCATTCATATTTATACTTTTAATGTAGGTATAATTTGTTTCTATAGAGTTGGAAGAGACTGAATTTTCTTAATGAAAATAATTTTATAGCCTGACCAGTGTAGCTAAAATACAAAGTATGAATCAATTATGATTCCAATTACAGGGTATCCTTTCAAATTCACCATGTATGTTCATCTCTTCATTTATCTTCTGTCAGTGTATCATTGTATTTTATTTATTTTAGTCTGCAATATTGTGACATCTGCTATGTCATTGCAAATAATTTAAATGTCTAGTAGATGGGCAACTATATCGTGGCCGTCGAGAGAATGTGTTCCTGATAGGTCATAATTAGATGGTTGATGTGAATTTGTACTGTTGGACAGTTCCCGTTTTTAAATATTATTATCATTTAAATGCATGAATGACACAAAATTAAATTAAAAATGATATTACTCTAACAATAAACATGATGGTATAGTTATAAATTTCATGTGTCAGAAACGCATTCTCTTGACGGCCATGATACCTACATGAGCTGAGCTAAGCTCATATGATTTTTAACCCATATATTTATGATGCATACAAACACACACATACCTAGTTTGTAAATCTGCATGTTTAAAAAATGCATTATTACTCTTCATCTATAATTTATGTGGGCAAAAAACACCAGACTTTTTAAGTGTTCATTTATAATTTTTAAAAAAAGGAAGAGTGAACCAAAACATTACACTGGATGTCAGTGTTAAAATTTAATATTAGGTATTATTTCAAAATCTGTAAGAACACATGGATGCAGCTTTGGGTATCTATTTTCTAGGAACATATTTGATTATCAAAAAATTATTTACGTGAGACATGAAAAATTGGTTTTAATTTTAATAATTCATGAAATTTAAAATGGAACCGGGCGGCGTATGTACTATTATTGATCACTCTCATTTCCTTTCTGCCTCCTTGGGAAGTTCCGTTACGTTACGTTACAATAACCTATATATTTATATGCTAGAAAATATTTCTATAATAATGTCAAACAGTAATTATTTGTAAAAAAAATGCATGGATTTTAGGTTTCTAACAGAAAAACCTAAATTGACGCTGGTTAAAATATCAAATTACGAGGAATGTAACTGGCTTGATTGTATTATAGAAATACAGTTAGGTACAAGCCAGACCATTACGTCAAAAAGCTGTGAGGTGTCAAAGAACTTGCGCAGTCTCTAAATTCTTTCACGATTAGTGTTTATTTTGAAGAAAACTAACAATAATATAGGTCGGAACATATTTAGCGTTAGATTCAAATGTATAAATTATATTTCTGTGGCCTTGCATTTCGTAAATATGAGTTTTGGTTCACTTTACAATGGCGGATGACACGAATCATCGCGACGCAATAAAAATGGCCGCTGTTTTGGTAAGGCGTTGCGTCAAGTCAATATGCATCTGCACAACATATCCCTAATAATAGGTAGTTGCGATGGTTTTACAATCGTCTAACTTATTCAATAATATTAAAAAATATTTACCTTCGTTAAATATATTGGCAGTTATATCAAAGTATTATTGGAAGTGAAAGGGCGCGAAACGTTTTAAGTACCTAAATACTACATATTTTTTGACCGCTAATTTCACCGACACTGATTTACACAAACACAAAATATTTGCTTTACATCAGAAACTACTCACAATATTATAAACAATCGAACTGGTAACAATTTGACCGATATTGGCAGTATGTAATCATTGAACCCTACTTTAGTTCATATTGAAAATTATAAAATAACCTTACTTGCAAAGAACTCAAACAAAAAAGATTGACACTCAAATCAACAAAATCTTATGTAGGCTTATTAAATGATTTACTTGTCTCGAAAGTTAGTTACCTACATAGGTATGTACTTAACCTCATAATCGAATATTTATAAGATAAAATGGAGATTGCACTGTTACATATTACGTGTGTATATTGGTGTTAATGAAATTATAATAGGTAATTGTTTAAGTTCTGTAATACCTAACAACAAAGTTAAACCGATGAAAGCACATGAAACGTAACAATCGGTAATGGCCAAATTTTTGTATACAACAAATGCTCCACGTTACGAACGACTTAATGCCGTAAATAAAACTCCAAGTTAATCGAGTAGTCAATTAGTTTTACAGTGATTACGTTAAAAATATAGGTTTTTCATATTCATACACACAAGTACTTTACGAAATACGTATCGATAAAACATTCCAACGTATCAAAAAATAAGAGTCGTTTTTACCTGTGACGGCGTCTTCCCTCTAAGCTCCAATACAACCCTTTTTTCCATGTTGCTTGATTTCCGTGTCTTCGGCGCGAACACTTATCAAATCACTTTAATAATTCTCAAGGAACTAAAATTCTCAAAGCTTGGGTTTCAAAACAGAAGGAAACTATAGATACACGAGTGACGTCGTACAACTAGCGCTGCCTGGTGGACAAATAATGTACCGGATATGTAATCAAATGGATTACTTAATTTATAGTTTCATCATATTAAGACTTTTTTAATACTTTAAAAAATTATAATAAACTATTCAAAAATATTAAAAAATCTTGTAAGTAAAGTTAAGTTATTTTTAGTGTTTTGCAAAGAATATAGTTTACATAATTCCATAAATTGGTAGAACTGTCCAGTTGTCAACTTGATTAATTTAGAGCGCGCATTTACGAATTTATAGTATAATCTAACTTGTAGCTCAATAGATTGACTTTTTGTTTATTGATTTTTGTATTAAATGTTTTGATTTTGTTTAAACCATGAAATCCCACAAAGTACTACTTATTTTAGTGAGGTATGTTCTTCCAAATGAATTTTAGCAACCACGCATTTGTAGCGGTAATATTGATTTTGTGGACTGGGTAAGTTATTGGTAAGCTGTTTTAATTACATGTTCTACATAATTTGCTTTTATTACGAATTAAAATTAATACTTAAAAATTTTCAAATACAATTCTTGTATACATAATTATTAATGGATAAACACGCTGTTTGTACGTTTTTAGTATTATTAATTTGATACATTATTTGATATCATAAACTCGTGCATTATGATCCTTTGTGACTGGATTTTTAGGGTTCCTTAGTCAAATAAGGAACCCTTATAATTTCTGAAAGTCCGTCCGTCTGTATAATGTGACAGCAAATGTGACAGCAATACCCCTTCGAGTCGCTTATTGAATGGCTGTGGTCTCAAAATCGCTATAAGGTTCTTTGACGGTTTTTCATACCTAATTAACTCCCTCTAATCTTGTAGTTAATTACAAAATAATATTAGCACCACAGTACAATTACCATACCTACAGTAGGATGACGCTTTTGATATTCCGGGAAGTATTGAGAAACGTTAGTGACACTAGTAAATAGAGGTCAGGGTTGTTGCTAAAAATTTTATATACTTCGCTAATCTTTATTTTATTGGTTATTACTGAATATTAATAAAAGCTAATATGCCGCACTAATAATAGGTAGGTACCTCCGCAACTAAACGGATTATAAATTTTTATCTCAAATTAGTACCCAAATTAGTTGTATGTGACCACGTGATCAAATTTTTGAAAGTTAGGAGCATCGTATTAATAATATTTTTTATGAAAATAATTAAAATGATATGAAATTCCTTTATATATGCGTGAGTAAGAAACATAATATAGGTAAATGGAGATTTTAGGGAGACTTGGTCGCCCAGCGGTCGAAATTCGACCGTACTTACTTTTTGAAACCACCAATAATAATTAGGCGAGAATAAGTCAATGTAAACTGCTTGAAACGATAGACTATTAAACTCGTATGAATGACAGTATTTGTAACGCATATTAGGTGTATATAGATTTTAACTTTTGGCACTCCTTTTCCATATATGAAATGTACCTTTGCCAAATCTCACACTCCGTATCCGCGATATGATTGAAAAGTACAAAGTTTTCTCTTTACGTATAAATATATAGATTATCAAATCAAGTGGTTTGATCCCCTGTTAAAGTAACAGATTTTTCAAATATTAAATTTGCAGTTTAGTTTTCTCAAAAATAGAGCTCATGACCCCTTGGAACACTTTTCGCTATTTTTCATAATTTAAGATTTGACCATATAATCCCATCTCAAAAATTCACCGGTTTATAGATTTTAGCTTTCTGCACTCCTCCTCCACATAAACTATAACTATGCTAAATATCACACTCCTCCGTCCGCGTAGTATGCTTAAAAGGGGGTCTAAAACTTTTGCTTCACGTATTTATATAGTATAGATATCTTGCAAATTTTTTTGTTGTATTTGTCAATTGTCTTTTATTGCGCAAAATGGGTCTTCATGTCCGCTATCTTTTTACGGCGAAACCGCTGAATTGATCTTGACAACGCGGCTGGAATATAGCTTATAACCTGAAGACGAATATGGGCTCCTTTTTTACCACGAATATTTAAAGCAAAGGGACAATTTTGTACACAATATGTAGTCCACGCGGGGGAAATCGGGGGCGGAAGGGTAGTCTATTTTTTATGAGGTTTATAAGATAGATGATAGATTATAGGGGTTGTTTAAAAAAATTAGGTTTATAAGAAAAATATTATTCGTCTGTCATGGTCACAGCTTATTTTCTCCGAATCTACTGGAACAAATACGTTCAAGCTTAGTATCCACCACCCTGCATAGGAGCAGCGTAGTGGATTAAGCTCGAAGCCCCCACATCTCGAGGGGAAACCTAAGCCCATGCAGTGGGGCATAAATGGGCTGATGGTATGGTATGGTAACTTCTGTAGTTGTACATGCAGTTGTGGCTACCTAATTAGAAGCAGTAGTATTAGAAACATTTATTGATTTTGTTTAACTTTTTAGTTTGATCATGTGCAATTTTAGAAATTTTTTTACTTAAAGAAATAGACGTTCAAACTTCGATAAATGCGCTGTAAAGTTCATATTGATTAGAGTACCTTTTATCAGATAAAGTTCTTTTAACTATGCACCACAAATTTTCTACCTGATCGGGGGGACTATTTGCCGGCCAATCGAACACCGATATCGATTATTTTACTAAAAATTGTTTTACACTGTATGCTGTATGTCTTGGTCGTTGTCGTGTTAAAATACCCATGTAACTGGCTAGCTTCAGCGTGAGGAACCATTATCTCCTTTGAAATGCATTTCTACTGGAACTGGTTTAAAATTCATTAAATTTTTTGATAGGCCCCACACGAATTCTTGAAAAGGATCCCCAAAGAATGAGAGCCACCTTCTATACTATTTTTGCCTTGTCAAAATGATTCAATGATGGGTTCAATGGTGAGGGCGATGGACCAACTGATGCGTATGAAATACCTGGTTCTTATAAAGAAATAATCTAATTATAATAACAATATATAATGTGGGGTTTTATAGATATTTGAAGAAGAAAAATCATGAAATTCATGGTTGATGATTGACATGACAATTATTAAAGAAACCCCATTGTAGAAATCAAAACTGTAATCGTATTATATGTTGTTACCATGTATATAACTCGTTAATTACCGTTAAGTACCGAAAATTAAGCATCGCCGTGACTATCCCGTTTACACTTGATTTTTCTAGGCAGATTTGGCGGTCATTTTTTGCATATTTACACCGCCGCGCCGTGTTTTACTATTTTTCTTGTATTTAATTTATTATCCAATGAAGTATTGATTGGCCCCACCATTGGCCCCGTAGGTACGTATTGTTTGCCATCAGAACCATATTAATTTTAGTTTCGTCTGAATTTTTTGTTTGTTTTCATTCTCATTTTGTCCAACAGCCATATTTTTTTGCAAAAGCTGCTAGGCGTATGCTGAGACACAGGCGGCGCAGACACGTACGGCACAGGATGGTGCAGCTTTTGTAATCTATGAACTTGTTCCGACCCGCGTATGCTGCGACACAGGTGCGTGCGCCGCAGACACGCGTCTGTCCTCATGTCCTGCGCTACGTCAATCTGTCGTCGCGGCACACACTGTTTCATTTCACTAAAAAAAATTCCCTATGCTGTTTGTCGCATAAATCGATTAAGAAATACTTTTTAAATGCAGGAGTAAAACACCCACCTGTCTATTTAACATACTTTTAAAAAAAAAATAACTTGTGTGTCGTGACTTCGACGTAAAAAAAAGATTAAATAAATTCTGTAAGCGTGTTTGATCAAAATATATCTTTTTGATTAATATGGTTTGATGAAGGACCTTCAGGCGCATATTTTCCAGTTTTTATTTTTTAAAGATCACTTTTGGTTACCGAGTTATTAATTTTTATTCAATTTTTTGTTTTTATTTTTTTTCTCCCAAAAACCGCAAAAGTGCGACTTGTGACTGGCACTCAAAGATTCCTCATAAATGCATCTATCAGTGATAAAAAAGTCAAGTCGCACTATGGAAGCGTTTGGGAGTTACGGATAAAGGTTATATAGTACATTTTAGGGTTGTCACTAAAGGTCAAACAATTGTAATATTTGTAATCAATAAAAAATTTAAGACTCATACATATAATTTTAGTATCAGAGTATCAACATGCTGTCGTCAACATTATCATGTTGGAACTTCGTCAGCCACTTCTTCCAACTGCAAGTTTTCTTCATTAACCGGCTTCAGAAGTTCACGAACAGCTGCTGGCAGACAAATCCTATTGGACAATCTTTGGCGCTGTCTATAGTGTGCCATAAACACACAAACGGATCCGACGATTCAAGTGCATGGTGGAAGAGGTCAATCATAGTTTTTTTCCTGTTCATTTTCCGGCAGTGGCGTTCCCTATCTGAGCGCCAAAATTTATTGTGCGATTCAGCCGCTTGTTCTAAGAGCATACCTACAGGAAGAGAACATGATTCTACGATCTCTTTACCATGGACTAGAATTTTGTGTACCGTCACAGTCATCGACTGCCAATTAAATGACTGGATGTACTTTTCCGCGAGCGTGCGACAGAAAATGCCAACTTTACAGTGTCTATAGAAAATTAATAAAAAAAACTAATAAAAGTTAAAAAAAACTTCTAAAGTAATTAACGAAGTAAACGATGAAAGGGTAGACATTACAAAGTAGAAGCCACTTAGTGATAAAATATTGTCGACACTCTAATTGTAAATAACTAATATGCAATTGTAATTTTTTTTAAGTAAATAAATGCAAATAAGTAAATAAAAATAAAATAAGTAAACAATATACAATTTTGTAGTTGAGGACAAAATTGAATTAATTTGAACAAAAATAAAAGGTCAAGTTGAGTGACACCCCTAACACCATATTTTGAAATTCGATTACTCGTAAACGCTTCCATAGTGCGACTTGAGTTTTTTATCAATGATAGACGCATTTATGAGGAATCTTAGAGTGCCAGTCACAAGTCGCACTTTTGAGGTTTTTGGGAGAAAAAAAATAAAAACAAAAATTAGAATAAAAATTAATAACTCGGTAACCAAAAGTGATCTTCAAAAAATAAAAACTGGAAAATATGCGCCTGAAGGTCCTTCATCAAACCATATTAATCAAAAAGATATATTTTGATCAGACACGCTTACAGAATTTATTTAATCTTTTTTTTACGTCGAGGTCACGAAACACAAATTATTTTTTAAAAAAAAAAGTATGTCCAATTGACACGTGGGTGTTTTACTCTTACATTTAAAATGGATTTCTTAGTCGATTTATGCGATAAACAGCATAGGGAAATTTTTTTAGTGAAATGAAACAGTGTGCGGCACAGATTACTGGCTACTGCGACCTGCGCGCACGTGTGGTCTTGTTTTGATAAAGTTTATGTTTAAAATGCGTGAAATATTAATAGAATTATTAAAATATGAGCTTATATCGTTATGATACAAGTCATAAGGATTATAGTCAAAAAATTAAATAAACACTTTGCCATACAGATTTTTGACGCCTTGTTAAACTGTAAAGCAGTACCAAATTTTCCGTTTCGTAGGCAGATTCAGAAAACATTTTCACAGTCCGTTTCGGTTTGTACTCGTGAAATGAGACGTTATCTGTGCATCAGCATACGCCCGTCGGTTTTTCTGCGTGGCATGCTCTGCGTTGCTAATTTCTGCGCCGCATGCGTCCCCGGTGCTTCACGTGCTGCCTGGTAAAAAGAGATAGGTACTTACTTCGCGAGATATTCTATCAAATAATTCTGATTCGCCTAATCGTCGACGAACTAGTCTTGCTGACACTCGTATAGGGTCTTCCTGAGAAAAAAATTCTTATGGAATTTCGTTTAAAAGGTTCTTTTTTAGAAAGACAAGTGATTTTTTTGTCTTTATAGACTGTCGTTTTCCTTGGACGAATTTTTCTTAGTAGATTGTTCGTGGTTCTATTTTGTTTATTCTTATAAACGAAATTTTTTCAGCAGTAAATTTTTTACAGAACATTCCAAATGTTCGGCTATTTTCCGATATGACCAATTTCTGTTCAAATGTAAATTTACTATAATATTTCTTTAAATTCATCACAGCTCTTGTCTTTTCCCATTTTAAAAATAATTTTATGTAGGTAGTTAGTACCGACTTACTTTTAAAAAGGGTACCAAATGTGGAAACAGAACGTTATGAACTGTTGGTCCCACAGCTTAGTTTAGTTCCACCAGTGGGTCCAGCAGGATTTCCAATTCCTCCTGGTTCCATTTCGGTGGTGGAACTAACAGTCATAGTTTTAACGAGTAAATTTTTGGGCTTGTGGCCCCACTGACGAGTTTCAACAATAACCTCTTTTATCACACAACAGCGTTCTGCGCTCGTCATGAATATTTTTTTATAAGCAGTATGAATTCTAAAATATGTAAATATTTTTTATTTACAAAAAACAAATTGTAGAAAATGATTACAATGTGTAATGTCATTGAACGTACGCTTTGAAGCTTACATACACCTACACCTAAATCAATGTATACACCATTTTTTTTACGATCTTTGCTTTAAACTTATTTTTATAATTTTTACCTACCGACCGACGTTGTATATAGTGGGTACCTATAAACAACATCGTTGCATGACGTCGTTACCTTCTAGCGTCAGGACGGACTGAATGAATTTTAATGAAACCAAAGCTATTTTATTGATCCATATCAGGGGATAGGTTTAGGTTACGTTACTATCTAAGTTTGCGGTAGGATAATTAATAAATAAATACAGCAATAAATTTATATTACTGTTTAACTGGATATTAGTTTTTTTTCATTATTGACATGTTACCAAAAAATTTTTACGTAAAACACCACGTAAAATTACAACTTCGTGAAATCTATAGTCATTGCCGAAACTGAGGCAGAATGGTACCTAAATTAGAATAAACGCAAATTCTTGCAGCTATCCGCAATCAAATTAATGGGTTCCTACTATTTGATTAATTTTTCACTATTAATATTGTTCTGTGCTACTGATATGACAGTGCCATCAATGTGTTTGGTAATTTTGGCAACGACCAATATTTTAAGTGTCAGTGCACTTGTACGGCCAGTATCTACCACAGGAGTGGGTCCAACAGGATTCACAGATCCTAATAGTTCCACCACTACCTTGTTCCACCCATTTCGTGCAGTGGAACTACGAGGATTTGAACATCCTGCTGGACCCGCTGGTGGAACCAAGCGGTGGGACCAACCACGGACCAACAGTCGGTAAGTCCGTAACGAAAGATAATACGTCATAATTTATTTTTTGTAAAAGAATCTAAAATAAAGCGCGTTTCTAACTACTTGTCCAAAGGCCAGTACTATAGAAAATTTCTCCTAAACCGTTAATTATACATAAAAAGAAAAATTGCGTCTACATTAAATAACAATTATTCCAAATTTAAAGATCCAAACTAATGTAGACCTCCGTGAGTAATTATTATGTTTCTTTATTCAAATAATTTCTTAAGTATATTTTGGGTTTGAATGTTAGATGTTCTAATTAAGTGGCCACCACTGTGTATCAAGTTTAGTGACCCAACAACGGTCGTATAGTGTCTGTGTATAGTGTAAATAAACGAATTTTTATTGATAACTAAATAATTTCGGTCAAATTAAAAAAAAAAACTTTTCTCAAGTCATCGCGTTATATCAGTATACTGATTAAATAAAAGTGCTAGTTATGAGAAATACAAAAATTTATATATAGTTTCAAAATGTAAGAAGGTACAGTTTTAAAAATATTAAAGAAAATATATGAAAATTTACCACCATTTATTGAAAATCTATATTAATAAAATTGAAGTGTCTGTCTGTCTGTCTGTCTGTCTGTTCCGGCTAATCTCCGAAACGGCTCAACCGATTTCAATGAAACTTTGCAGACGTGTAGAGGGCATTACCGCGGGTGACATAGGCTACTTTTTGTTTGTCTGTCTGTCCATCTGTCTGTCTGTTTGCGCTAATCTCAGAAACGGCTGAACCGATTTCAATGAAACTTGGCAGACGTGCAAAGGGTATTATCAAGTGTGACATAGACTGCTTTTTGTTTGTCTGGCTGACCGTCTGTCTGTCTGTTCGAGCTGATCTCTGAAACGGCTGAACCGATTTCAATTAAACTTGGCAGACGGGCAAAGGGCATTATCGGTGGTGACATAAGCTGTTTTTTGTCTGTCTGTCTGTCGATCTGTCTGTCTATTTGTTCCGGCTAATCTGCGAAAAGGCTGAACCGATTTCAATAAAACTTTGCAGACGTGCAGAGGGCATTATCGGGGGTGGCATAAGCTGTTTTTTGTCTGTCTGCCTGTCGATCTGTCTGTCTGTCCATCTGTCTGTGACCACGTGACCAGATTTTTAAATGCATACATTTTCGACACCATCAATGGTACACCTATCGTGTTGGTATTCAAACTTGATGTTTTGTCGAGGTCTATGTAACCACGTGACCACATTTTTAAATGCTTATATTTTCGAAACCATCAATCGCAGACCTACCGTGTTGGTACTCAAATTTGTTGTTTTGACGAGATCTATGTGACCCCGTGACCACATTTCTAAATGATTATATTTTCGAAACCATCAATCCCAGACCTATCGTGTTGGTACTCAAACTTGATGTTTTGGCGAGATCTATATGACCACGTGACCAAATTTCTAAAAGCTTATATTTTCGAAACTATCAATCGCAGACCTATCGTGTTGGTACTCAAACTTGAAGTTTTGGCGAGATCTATATGACCACATGACCAAATTTTTAGAAGCTTATATTTTCAAAACTATTAATCACAGACCTATCGTGTTGGTACTCAAACTTGATGTTTTGGTGATATCTATGTGACCACGTGACCAAATTTCTAAAAGCATATATTTTCGAAACTATCATTCGCAGACCTATCGTGTTGGTACTCAAACTTGATGTTTTGGTGATATTTATGTGACCACGTGACCATATTTTTAAATGCTTATATTTTCGAAACCATCAATTGCAGATCTATCGTGTGGGTACTCAAACTTGATGTTTTGACGAGATCTATGAGACCACATGACCAAATTTTTAAAAGCTTATATTTTTGAAACCATCAATCGCAGACCTATTGTGTTGGTACTCAAACTTGATGTTTTGACGAGGTCTTTGTAACCACGTGACCACATATTTAATAGCTTATATTTTCAAAACTATCAATCGCAGATCTATCGTGTTGGTACTCAAACTTAATATTTTGACGAGGTCTATGTAACCACGTGACCACATATTTAATAGCTTATATTTTCAAAACTATCAATCGCAGATCTATCGTGTTGGTACTCAAACTTAATATTTTGACGAGGTCTATGTAACCACGTGACCACATATTTAATAGCTTATATTTTTGAAACCATCAATCCCAGACCTATCGTTTTGGTACTCAAACTTGATGTTTTGATAAGTTCTAAGTTTTCATTTTTATCGGCAGTCCCTATAACTGCCAACAAATTTTTTGTCTGTCTGTCTGTTCCGGCTAATCTCCGAAACGGCTGAATTGATTTCAATGAAACTTTGCAGACGTACAGAGAACATTACCAGAGGTGACGCAGGCTTCTTTTTGTTTGTCTCTCTGTCCGTCTGTCTGTCTGTTCGAATTAATATTCAAAACGCCTGAACTAACTTCAATAAAAAGATTATCAGGAGTGAGATACAACACTTTTTGTTTATTTGTCTGTCTGTCCGTCCGTCTCTTTGTTTGAACTGAACTCCGAAAAGGCTGAACTGATCTCAATGAAACTTTTAAAGATGTGATTAAAAGATTGTCAGGAGTGACATACAATACTTTTTGTTTATCTGTCTAACCGTCTCTCTGTCCGTTCGAGCTAAACTCTAAAACATTTAAACCAATTTTAATGAAGTTTCGCAGATGTGAATAGAGGGTGTGAGGAGTGAAATACGCTACTTTTTGTTTGTCTGTCTGTCTGTCTTTATGTATGTTTGAGCTAAACTTTTAAAAATTTTAATGAAACTATGCAGACATTAAAATAGGTTGTCAAAAGTTATATATATACCTTTTTGCCCGTGTGGTTATCTCTCTGTCTTTTTGTTCCGGCTAATCTCCAAAATAACTAAATTATTTCTATGAATCTTCGCAAACATAAAAAGGAGGTTATCAAGAGTGACATACTTTGATTTTTGTCTGTGTGTTTGTCTGGCTGTTTGTTAGGGCTAATCGTTGAAACGGCTGATCTGATTTTACTGAAATTTTGCGAACATGAAGAGGGCGTTGTCAAGAGTGAAAAACATTTTTTTTTTATTTACATATATAAAATCGTAGTGCCTGTTAGTCGGTCTGTCTGTTCCGGTTAATCTACAAAACGTCTGACTGATTTTGGGACCGATTTGTGGGATAGCAATTTTTCATGCTAAAATGGCTAAATGGATTTGTAAGAAATGAGGTATAGAGATTTCTTAGGTAGTTAAGTTTCAGAATGTTTTAAAAAGTGTTACAATGTTCTGGAGCGTCGCGTTCCTGTACCTGTCCCGGTACAACTGTGTAGTCCACGCGAGCGAAGCCCGCGGGCGGAAAGCTAGTTTACAAATAAAATTCTTGAACCTCACTTATGTTTTATAGTATAAAGCGATAAACGAATTCTCATTTCAAGGGTTTGTTTCGCGGGACAGACTAGAAAATAAAATAATAAACGCTTTTTAAGTGTACATGTGATATAGCAAATAATATGTGATATAGCATATAGAAAGCACCCGTTAGGGGCCGTCCATTAATCACGTGATCTTTTTTAAGCATTTTTTAACCTCCCTTCCTCCTAGGTGATACATGGTGAGGTTTAAGACTACCTCCCACCCCCCACCCAGCATCACGTGTATTTTTAGTATCTACAAAAAATCTAAAATTTTTAAGAATATTTTAGAATATTATCTTAAATACAGGTATAAAGTATAATCTTATTTTGTTCTGAAATTAAGGACCATGATAAAAATGTCTAGACAGAAAGGTTGCAAGTTGTTTTTGATTGGCATAAAAATAATAATAAACGAATGGTGTAAACTACACGCCGCTTTTCGATTTAAAAACCGCGCGTTTGAAAAAATAATGAAAAAATAAATACACGTGATATTTTACTACACCCCCTTCACCTCTTGTGACATTTTGTGATTTTTGTCAAACCCCTCCCCCCTTTCAGGCCTCACGTGATTAATGGACGGCCCCTTATGAGAAATACAAATATATTTTATTTAAACTTCAGATAAATCAAGTAGCATTTTAAAAGGGTAGTTCTTTCATACAAAAAAAGGAGAGTTCGGCTAATGTTTAATCCTTGCTGTATTTCTACAACAATATGTGCAAAAAAATTTATGTAATAGGAAAAATACTGTCACAGGGCGGTACGTTTTTATTTTTTTGATATCTAGTTTAATTGCTTTAGAATAAATTCATGAAAAACATGATTTCCGTTGGTTATTGGTTTTTGAAAATAATGAGCCGTAAATTCGATATTAATGGGAATAATAAAAAAAAAACAATACGTACCGCCCTAGGGACATTCTTTCTTAATGACCCTACACATTTGACCCTGTCAAAATTGACCCGATTCATACACATTTCAGGAGTGGAAACAGTCACGGCCCGCAAGCTGTTTCGATAGATATTTTATAAGTATTTTTGGGAATTTGTTCTTGTCATCTCTCTCACTCAGGAACAGGTCGGGGAAGAGGGATTGAAATGGAGATAGCGATGCCAATTCGAAGTCGCGGATTCAAAGACTTAAAATGCAGGTTCTTAATTGATATCGCTAAAATGCTAAAAGGCAAAACAAAAATAATCGAAAGCAATTTTTGACAGTTTTTATATTAACTTTTTAAAAAAAATTCTAATAAGAGTATTTCAAATCAGGAAAGAAATCCTACATTTTTATAAAAATGAAAGAATTAAAAGGTACTCATACCAACTTTTAAAAATGCTTGCAAACTTTTTATATTTTTATAACTTTTCTAGATGAAAAATGAAAATTCTATCCGTTGTTCCAGTACATGTACCCAATAGCGATTGTAACCGCATCATCGATTATAGCGTATACGTAAAATAAAAACCGATTTTAATTTATGTCCACGGCTTCAATCGTTACAATGAAATTTTCAAATAAGAAAATTCCTTTGGAAATGAGATGTTTCCGTCCGACTTCGTGCAAAAATTACGTCATTTCTTTGCTCAGTTAAAAGTGAAAAAAAGGACAAACTAAAATGCACGAGATCTCATCATTAGTTAGGGGTAAGTATACGTAAGATATGCGCATGCATCTACGTGCGGTATTTATATTTTCTAAATACCTACGAATTTCAACACGCTTTTTCATCCTTGAAAATTGGTATAGTAAGTAGTTTCACTATACTCATTTTAACACTTTTTCTTCTTCTAACAAATTTGTTATAGTCAGGCAGGCAGCCTGTCAGTTAAATTTACTTTTAAAAAGTTCATTCATAAAATGAAGATAATTTTAAAAATTTTAAAGAAGTTTTTTCAATAAAACCAAATAAAATATGCATATTATTTTACTACAAAAACACTTCACTATTGGTTAGTCTTTATTATTGTGTAAATCAACATTGTTGCTGAAAATTTAGAAAAAGAAACCTTTTAGCACTCTCGATCATGTTAAAATTTTCCATCGTACTTAAAATCTTCATATTCATCATTTTTACCCCACTGCAGGGGCTTAGGCCTCTCCCGAGGTGAGGGGGACTGCCATCTGTTGACAGCGCCTGGGACCGACTGCTTAACGTGCTCTCCGAGGCACGCAGTCAGTGATAGTTATGTACTTCAGTCAGAAAAACTCATTGGTACACGCCCGGATTCGAACCATGGCCCTATGGCCTTATAAATTTGAGACAGGTTCGTTGCGCTTTGGGCTATCACATTAATCCTAAAATGCAGCTATATAAATAGTATCTATATCACTACATATTATAAAAGAAAGTCACCCCGCCGCGTCTGTCTGTCTGTCTGAACGCGATAAACTCAAAAACTGCAAAACGGATTTTCATACGGTTGTTACCAATGGACAAAGTGTATTAAGAGAAAGGTTTATGTGTGTGATTCATTGATGTTGTGTGTAGTTTGATTGAAAAATGACGATGATTGCTGAAGATATCGGAAAAAATCAAACCGACTTTGGAGCTTTCATCGGAAACGCTGCCTAATTCCCTTGAGATATAACAGAATAATGTACAGGAGATTTGTTCCCCTTTTATAGGTCTAAAGAAAAGTACTGATTGACATATGTTTGCCTTTTGTAAGAATAGCTTACTGTACTTATTTTAATGTTAAAAAATGTACATATTTTAAGTGTAAACAAAAATGTTCACATATAATGTGGTAATTGGAAAGCTATTTACACGGATACGACATTAATTCTTATCAAATGAAATGCATTAGTTACCTTAAGCATTTCATGCACATCATAATTACCCTTTAGAAAAGACTATTTAAATTAATATCTTAGGAGTTATCGTTAAATTAAAACTATCGTGAGGCAAAATAAATTCAAGCAGTCCCACATCGACGCGACACACGTGATTTGATTTAATTACGCAAAAGTAATCAATGTTGTATACCTACAGAGAAATATAATATTACAGTTTGTTTTTATGTATGTCACTGTAAGATTGTAAACTATAGATAGATTGTGAAAGGAAACTAAAATGTGCAATTTTATAAGTTAAGCTAAGTTTTGCTTGGGTCAGTACGAGGAGGGAAGCAGAGCAGAGGAGCGGAGTGATGAGCCACCCAGAGAGGAAAAAATGTAGGCAATTATGCTCTACTATCCGTGGTAAATCTGTTGGCTATGTCTGTTCATACAATTTTTTTTGCCAAATTTTGTGATAGGTGTTCATTTTATGATTTTAATTATACCATTTTTGAAATTTTTATCTGTCTGTTCGTATGTCCTTTTATATAAATGAAGAACGGCTTGACCGATCTTGATGAAAATGGATATATAGTAAAAACTTGTTATTGCGCAAATGATAGGCCATTTATCACTTTAAGGAGTGAAATGGGGGAGGGAACTTTGTGTGAAAGTCTTTATTCTTTAAAGTTAGAAACATGAAAATTTAAATTATTACAGATACCTATTGAGTAAAAAAAAAAATTAAATAATGTATGTTTCAGGGTTTTCTGTTTTAACGCTTATTTCTTCTAAACCATGCAAACAAGATTTTGATACGGTTTTTAGTCATTTTAAGAATTTCTCCCGGAACGTTTACATGTATAATGTTTATATGTATACTAGCTTTTGCCTCCAGCTTCACCTGTGCAATTGTAGGCTTTGTAATATTTGTCGTATTTCAATAGGATCGTAAAAATGTATCTTATTTGATATAGGAACGCCATACGATGGTTTTGTAAGCCCCCATGCGCCATTCCCACCTATCATTGCTTGATCAGAATGGAACCAAAATGAGACGGGATCGGGGCAGGAACAGGTACGGTAATGGCAATAGGAATAATTTCGTGTCCTCTCTCCTCCCTTCACTTCGGGCGAATATTCATCTGACGGAAACGAAAACGGGAAAAGAAAGGGCGGGAATAATATAAGACTGAGATAAAAAGTGAATCTTGTAATGATCTAATATGAGAAACAAAAAGGTACAGTGCGAGCAAAGTTACGGGCAGGTCGTCGGTATATACGTATAATGGCTGCATTTTATGTAAATCAGTTTAGCAGGTACCTATCAACAATTCGGTTATATATATATTAACCCAAATACATGCATACAAATCAACAATTTTATATAAAAGTATAGATTCGATGGCCTAATTGTAACTTCGCCAGTGCATTATTTTTATACGACGACGACGGACGGCCGCATTATTGAGTTTCGGCCGATGTTCGTAAATCTGTTTGTTCAGATGTATGTTATTCCTTCGAAACAATTTGTAAAATGGATAATATTACCTACCCAACTAGCAAAATAGTCATGGAGATCGGAGCTTAAAATGCTCTAAATCTTGTACAAATCACATAAGCGCTTTAAATGCTTGTATACTATTGTAAGAATGCATGTTACAAAGCTGTTACAAGACACTTTCAGGATTAAAGATCTTGGATTTTATGCCCAAACACTTGCCCAAACCGGGACTTGTAAGACACTACAAACCATACAAAATCTCGTAGCATTTTCTCGTAGCAATAGTTTTTCCAGGCCAGATTTCGAGACCCCATAGATAATCTATATGTTCGTCAGAAGTGCGAAGAAATTAAATAAATCCTTTAGCATCGATGCCTCCAGCGAGTCGAATAAAAGCATTTTGACGTCACTGTTACTGGTGTTTGTTATTTATGAATTATGTTATTTCCTTTTATAAATAGGGAGTCTGACAACCTAACCTAGAGCGATGTACAGGTCGACTGACGAGTAGTACATCATCAGAGACAAGACAATGGACCGCGTGGGTGAGCGTTCGCTGGACGCTAGACGCGTAGAGTAGGTATATACTTCTGACGATAATGCACCCGACACTATCCCTATGCAAGTGTGATATTGCCTGTCGACTCTTGGGATTAATTAGTTCAAGGAGTGTTCACGGATGAACACATTACCAAGTGTCATAATTGTAGTTTAGTGGGTAAAGAGGACTTGCAGCGGGAGGGGATGGTTGTTTGCGCGCGCACCTAGTCCCGGCCGCGGTCGGAGCAACAGTCTGCTCGCGTGTGCCCGCCGCTCGCAGCCCGGCCGCGCCGCGCTAACATGACCCATGGTAAGCTCGTTTCACTTTCACATCCCGAACTTGCACCGAGCACCGAACCCGCTATTCCTAGCACGAAAAAAGCACAATTTAGAAAACGTTCAGTGACAAATTTCAAAACTCACCAATATTTATTCACATCACATCCATCCATGAATGGTAATTATGTCTGAATACTTTATTTGTCTGGAATAAAGGACCAACAACGGTAGAGAAGCATTAAAAATATGAGAGAATATCTAAGTATAAAAATATGTATTTTGTGAGATTCTGCGGATTAGCCGCGAGTATTTTCTGCGTCAGAAGCTAAATTGTAATGAATGCACCAACCAGTGTGTCGCAGATTGTCGCAAATTTTCAGATTTTCAAATATTTAATAATTGTTGAATGTAAACTTTTTCTTATAACATGAAACCTTTTAAGATACAATAAGCTTGCTATAAAAAATATATTTTAATCCCTATATTTTCATAATTTTTTGTCGTACTTCAAAAAAAATTAGAAGATTTATAAAACTTAATTAGCCAAAAAAGTATTGAAGTAAGGTCACTATGTCAAATAATATTGCAATCCGAGCACTAACGAAGTTTGAATTGTGAAACAAAGCCAGTTACTTTTAATTCGAAAGTTTTCTTTTAACCCACAACACAAGCATAACACTTGCTTACTTTGGGACTAGATGTCGCTCACTTATTACTATTATTTGTATACTGACGATATTCAAATACAAAAATTCACAAAAATATTAATGTATTACTAATTATTATTTATAGTAAATCAAAGCTAACTACAGAATTTTCGAGGAATTTTAATAAACTATTAAATTCGCCGTGCACGTTTCACCGCGCCTGTAAAGTCTTGCGTTCGAAATATGCGAACAAATAAATCACTAACATTTAATTATGAAAACTCCACAGTCGAACAGTATTTATGAAAGTTTGTGAATTTCCCAAGTCGGTCGGCCCTATTTCAATAGGAAGTTGGGAATTTTAATATTTGCTATAAGCAACTTAATATTTTATATGTATATATTTAAAATGATTTATTTTATTTAAAATTTATTTTGCAAACTCAACTGTACAAAACTATATAAATATAAAAATGTCTTTATATTAATTCTCAACGAAACAATTCACAACTATGGTTGTCGCTGCGAACTCCACGCGGGAAAAAAAAGTAGGTATTAAATATTAGCAACAGCCCATAAAAGGTAATTTAGGTTTAAATATTATGGGTATTTGGAAATAGATAATCTGTCGTTTTAAAATCATCATCAGTGTTGTGTAACCAGCTATGTTTTCGTTTCATTATGGAATACGTTTGCGTCTATGCCTCAGTTCTCATCCCCGTTCTCGTCATAATAACTGGTGTCTTTCATTTTCTAAATATGGTAAATGAAGCATGGATGTTTGTGTGTGGGTACGTTAAACTTTTAGGTATATCTGTCTGTAAAAATCTAAAAATTGATACAGTCCTGTCTGGTATTGAAACAAACAATAGATGTTAAACAGATTTATGCTGATTTTAGTCTCAGAATATTTGGGTATAATTTTGAATGTTGAATATTTGATGTAATAGTTGGTTATTGAGCCTGTCACGCAAAACATCAGTTGACAAGTTACTCGAGTTAGCTTAACAATTTAAATAATTTCTATGGGGTAACTTTCTTTGAACAAACTGTAACAAACAATGAAAAAAGCTACCCTAAAAGAACTAATGAAATAAATAGGAAAAAACAATGTAAATAAATATTGTTTTGAAGAACATTCCTAGTGAATATATATGTATATATCTACCAAATATTAACAGACGTTATAGTACTTTGTGGGTGCGCACAGACCTAGTCAAAGGAAAGCGATTCACGAACAGATATCTGGGAGTAAATAGCTTGTATCAACTTTTCTTGGTCTACCTATATCTATATAAGTACGTTATAAGTTATACTTCTAGAATATTCATCAAAACGATTATTAATACAATATAAAATCCTCACTTGTAAGATTTTAACAGATTTCAACAGCTTGAATATAAAAGGTTGGAATAGATTTCGTCTGATGTTAGTTTGTGATTTTCTAAAGCTATTTTCTAATAAATTGTTTTGATAAGGATCTCTCAATGTGCGAGAATCGACTCGCACTTAAATGTTTCTTTGAACGTTCTTTGAGTTTCCTTCGGTCTTGATTATATATGTCAAATGGCCTATAATTTACCTGTAGTCGGAATTCTGAACTGGATCCGTTCCCTGCCTGAATTGTGAATGAGCAAGAAACTTTCGACATCGTTTCATTTTTGGGATTCCGTAGTTTTTAGTATATAGTATGTCAAAATCATAAGGAACTGTCCACCTGTCACAGTTTGTTAGCATTTGCAATGTCATATATGTGTTAATAAATAATAAAAATGAGTTATTTTTGACTCTTTTACATGGACAGAAACAGTCAAGAAAATTATGCTCAGGACATTCTCATTTAAAGCATTATTTACTACCTTTACAAAATCGTCAGCAGTGAGATCCCATTCCATATAATTATTTTAATTCACGAAACGTGTGAAGAATTACCAAAATATCTTCCATAAATACTTTTGATGAAAATTATTTTGATAGTTTGGCAATACATTTAGAAAATTTAAAAAAAATTTCGATTTTATACGATTCTACCTGCAATGTATTCAAAACCTTTCGAAAAATCGATTTATTACACGTGAATAAACAATGAAATCCCACTTTGAACTCTCATTCCACTAGGATCTACCGACAAAGCTCAACCGGTGGATCTATGGATATTTAATTTCCTTTTCAATCCACCGGTTTAGGCCAAAAAGTGGATCTAAATTAATCATATATTTGTTATTCCACCTCGATCTACCACTAAAAGATACGTATAGCCCAACACAGAGAAATTATTTGGACGAATAAAAAAACCAATTAATTTCGCAAAAGCAGATGATTATCTGTAAACAAACAGGTGGCAAAAGTTCGTTCACAACTAAGTTCGTAGAGCTAGAAAGTATGAAAATTTCTGGAGATCTGGAGATCTAAACAACTGGAGATCCACCGGAGGATCGAAGAGGAAAAAAATATCCATAGAATCATCGGTTGAGGCTTATCGGTGGTAATTAAATAAGTGCTTCTAAAAGTAGATGTGCAATGATATTAAGCAATTATTATTTTAGTTAGTTTTTTGTCATGACGCGCAAACTTGGGCATAAAAGTCGTTACTTATAATATCACGATATTATATGCGATAAATATACTTATTCATAAAAAAGCTATTGTTTCTAATTCGACGACGAATAAAAATTACAGACAATGAAGCAGAAATATGAAATGTCTGAGAGATTTGTTGATAACAGCGGGATGGCTCGGTTATGGCGCGGGCGCCTCGAGTTTTTCCAATTAGCGCAACTTTTCTGATGCAATATAAACAACAACCTTTTTTAAATGGGCTCAAAGATATTTAGCGGGTTTTCTAGAAAGACGCCATTCTTTTGTTAGGTATGTTTACAAAAAGAGAGAAAGAGAGAGAATTTTTTTTTTTCGCCTATCGATACGAATTCCTGAGGACACTTAGATAAGTTAAAAAGATCGTCAAAGGATAAACGATCTTCTATTACGAATACAATCAGATCGTCGTTCATCATCGTTTAAATTTATCCTCAGAAGGTAAATTACGAGTGGCGTAAGATAACGTAATCCGTCCATAGATCAATCAGACTTTAATCTATTCACTTCTGGAACATTATTTTCCCAGAAATATTTCATACGTAATACATAATTAATTTGCTTTCACTATATAACGTTCGCATGTTTTATATGTTGACTGACCGGTTGGCTGAGTGGTTAGAGACCCTAACTGCGGAGCTAAGGGTCGCGGGTTCGAATCCCGCCCGGAACAAATATTTCTGTGCATCAACATGTCTATTTGTCCGGTGTCTGGGTGTAAAAGTATCTATAATATTTAAGTATGTATATCAGTTGTTTAGTACCCCATAAAACAAGCATAAAACTTGCTTACTTAGGGATTAGATGGCGCTGTGTGGGATGTCCCAGAAATTATTATATTATTATGATATCTAGACGACATGCTATGGACAATTTCCTAGATGTGTGATTTTAGTTTTTTCCTTCAATATTTCAAGCAATATCTGTAACGCAACTAGAGTATCTATGACAAGTAGAGGCAACAAAATCATACAGATGCTGCGGCTTATACTTTCAAACGATCAAAAACCCAAGTAAAATGAATGACAGGCTAGGCACTCATAGATTAAATAGAGCATACGTTATTACGAGTATTGTTGAATTTTTTAAAATATTTTGTTAAATTACACATGAATTAATACAGCTCTAGAATCTGTATTTGTGTTTGCAGTGCGATTTTTACTTGCATGTTAATGGACCGAAAAAGATAAACGTAGGGGTCGTGATAAAGAGGAGCTGTATTGAGGGCGTCCTGGAAAAGGCGTCTATTTATCAATTCTTTGCCGGTTCGTTAAGACGCATCTACAGTATGATACTTCTAGCATTTGTACTTGTAATGAAATTAATGTGATACGCAATAAATACATAAATAAAAATATTTTCGTCACCTTTAAAATATTAATAGTATTACTTTGGTGAAAATAATAAGATACGTGTTTTATCTTTTATTATCACTTAGTACAGTTCCAATCAAACTCTATGGCGGATGCGAACATAGGCACAAGTCGCGTCGCAGTAACCAGTTTTAGGTGTAGCGGCACGCAGTGGAGTGAGGGGCATATGACTGAACCTGCGCTAGCACGCTTATAGCGTTGTATTCCGATCCGCCATAAATTTTGATTGGAACTATACCTCATCATCATCAGCCCATTTTTTACCCCACTGCAGGGGCTTAGGCCTCTCCCAGGGTGAGGAGGGGGGCTTGGAGCTTAAGTCCACCACGCTGCTCCACTGCGGGTCGGGAACTGTAACGACCGCCATCTATTGACAGCGTCCGGGACCGACTGCTTAACGTGCCCTCCGAAGCACGGTGTCAGTGGTATTGTGTACTTAAGTCAGAAAAACTCATTGGTACACGCCCGGATTCGAACCATGGCCCTATGGGGCCTTATAAATTTGAGACAGGTTCGTTGCGCTCTGGGCTATCACGACACTACACGTGCTACAAAGTTATCGTATTACAATGGGGATGCATGAAAGATTGACAATTACGTCGGTCGGCCGTCACCGGCGGGATACCCCTCCCCTTTACACCTCCCTCCGGTCGCCCATAGTCTAGTCTAGTAGTATTCATGTTCGACTGTTTATTGTTTATTGCGTTCATGTATATTAGGGCTTATAATAGAATAACAGCTTCAATCCATGGCCTTAACGTAAGCCCGGATTGGGCTCAGCAATTTCAATTAACAAGAAAAATGTGAGACAGGTTAAAACAGTCAGGTCCACCTAAATATTAGGTGTCTAATAATAAAAACCTTACCATACCGTGCTATATCGATAAATCTTTCTAGAAAAATATTTTATTGTCAGAATTTGATCTATCCTATCGTACTACTCCTGTTATGTTTCTATTTCCCTTGTTTTGCTGTCGAATTTCACATCCGTTGCATGACCGACCTCTTTAGTATGACTTAACCTGACTTAACTTATATTTTTCTGAAATCGAAAGAGAGAGATCAGCGAATGTGATAGAAGTCGGAGAGAAATGAACTGAAATGACGTTGAAATAACATAATTAAATATTTTCTCAGTGTCATTATCTAGTCTAAAATGCTGCGGTATCATGTCGTGATTTCTATTTACAAGTTGTTGCGATTGTTACGTATTTGGTTGAAATTTGAATATGTAGTCAATCTGAAAATTTCATGACATTGCCAGTTTAAGAAACATTTAGCTCTTCGAAAAACCGATATTAATACAGAAAAGGAGAGATGAAGACATGCTAGTTTTCTTCGATACTAGAGACGCCACTTATGATAACGATCAGGTCTTTGAAAAATACGTCGCTTCAGAAATCTAAAGTATTAAAAAATATATGACCAAACTGACACTTGATACAAAAGCCGTAATTGATATTGAGAAGCAAGATGAAAAAATGAATATTGATATGAAGATAAATCGTCTCCCGATACGAGGTTTAGTCATCCTAGTTATTTACCCGTAAAAATTACACTGAGAAGTTCTGTCCCAGTTAAAGTCTGACCTAATCAAACAATAAAAACAATGGTCTAAAACTTTAAAGCTCTTAATTAAAGACAGTTTATTTTGTATTTTTTTGTTATACAATTAATTTGGTGTTATCAATTATTAAATTTTCTAAAAAAAATAAACAAATTATCAACAATTACTGAAAATTTTTGAGCGTGTTGTAAAAAAATGACAATTATTTTTTAATATTGTATCAAAAACCACATGTAAAACCAAAAAAAAAGTATCAGAAAAGCTCTGTAAGATGTTTCACCATAGAATTTATTTATGAAAAAGAAGTTTTTGACTGATTAAACTGAAAATATTAAAAATTTCTTGATTTTTTACATAAAAAAATTGTGTTAGTATGACATAAAAAACATATCTTCAGAAAAATTCATTAAAATTAAATTATTTTTGCCAATATGAAAAAAAATTGTTTTTTGCATTTTTCTCGGAAGTTTTGAGGTCATGAAAAAAGGGATCCCAGCAAAAGTTGTAGATTTTTTATGATCTACAACTTTCTTGTGATACATTTTTCTATAAAACGTCAAGTTTCGTCGGAAAACGCAATACTAATATATTTTGCAGCCCTTTTCAACCCTCAAATTTACCCTATACTACCTCCCGGCCTTGCATTTAATCCTAATAAACTGTTTTTTTTCTGCACTATAAGTAACCAATTATTTATTACGGAGATTAATTAGTGCAAGTTATATAACAAATATTTTTTCCACCTGAATTCCTGTACTTACTACATTAACGAGCACTTTATATCTTTACCGATGACTCGACATCTAATGGTCACAAACAAAGTAATATATTTTACTGTAGTATTGATGGCTCTCTGGCTTAAGGTTAGGTTTATGTGCTCGTAAGAAGTTCAGTAATAAATTGTTCAATGGATAAACACGTAGACAAGACAGACTCGAGTTTTATGTTCGTTTTTGGGATGCCTTATGAGTTGTAATCTGGTTATAAGATATTGCGATTTAACTGAAATAGCATGTATGAAATACATTTTCACGAGTTCAGCTGTAGAGATTAGTTTTCAAATAAAAAATAGACAAACAATCGAGGTTATTATAATTTTCTGTATACGAGTACATAAAATAACGTATTACGACTGACTGAATTATTAACGCGAGCCAAAATCGCTGAAGCTAAATACGTGAGATGATTTCTAAGAAATGGTTATTCAAAACTCAATCTCTATGGAGGTGAAAAGAGGCGTTAAAAGGGGCGTCAAGTCTCGTATTAAAATCCGTAATTTATTAAGTTAAATCTATAAAATTAAGTTTAGTCTTTCGGTTGGAAATTAAGAAAGCCATCTTTCTGGATTTTCGTAATTTCATAGAAGAGTTCCGTTATTTCTAAAGTTAAAACCATGAAAATCGTATTTAACCTTGTTTATGTTTGAAAAATGTTTGAAATGTTTAAAAATAAAATTCATGTATCAGCTATTTCGAAATGCATAAGAAAATCCATAAATAACTAAAAAGAGAAAAACAAGTTCTATAATCCGACAGGACCAACATGGTCTAGGCACGGTCTAGGTCATAAACAAAGATTAAACAAAATAACAATCTAATGCAGTATAGAATGTCATGATGGCAAAATAAAATTCGGTAGTTTGTATGGTTTGTTTTTCTCTTTTAATTAATTTAATTATTTTTATATAGTCGGGCGCAGTCGTGATTTTCTTATATTCCTGTTTTATTTTGAATTAAAATCTAAGCTTGATTGATCCTTTCAAACATACGTGGGCCAAGATCTACAAGAGCTGATCCAGTGTGGTACTTTGTAGTTTGTGTGGCCGATACAGTTGTGATCCAGTGTACAGTATGGAACTTTTTTGTGTGCTTAAGGGGGTTACAGCCTAACCAAGAATTTACTCATTGTCTTTACATTAAACACATAATTTCGTCGTTATTTGTGTCAAAAATGCATAGAAATTTCAAATTAGCTATTAACTAACTTTTATTTTGATACTCATATTGTTTTAGAAGGTACCTCACATTTCTTATTCCTCCCTCAGACGCCATATTTAAATAATATACCCAAGCCCACAATTAAGACAAATCTAACGACTCCTCATATTTTAAAATGCATTAGGCCACACATCCTCACACACGCGCACGCACGCACGCACGCACGCACGCACGCACAGACACGCACGCACACACACACACACACACACACACACACACACACACACACACACACACACACACACACACACACACACACACACACACAAACAAAATGAAACTGAGGACAAAATTGAAATTTGTGATGGTCCCTAATTTACGAAGAAATGTAATTTGGCCCGCTGGAGTAGAAAATACTGAAAATTATAGATTTCAGCATGACTTAAAAACACAGCCTACCACAACAAATTCAACTTGCGATGATAGTGACGACTCGCACGAAAAAGTCATAAAGTAGCTTCTGTTCAACACTGAATTTTAGTTCATGCTGACTCTATAGTCATACATTTTATGTGGAGTACGATTTTTGTGATACAAAAATACAGCTAAATTATATTACACAATTATTTTAGCAAATGAAAATTTTCATAAATTCAGTACATGTAAATAAAACTGTCTATGCGGTCGCAGCAACGTCCTTTCAATTTTAAAATTGTGTTTATTTAGTAAGAAAATATTGATAGTGGATAAAAAAAGATATTACAAATACAGCCAGTGATTGAACGATCGCTGGTTTTGACAAGACGATTTCTCAGTTGTGCTTCATGAGCTTCAAGGCATGTTTCAATTTATCTGATGTTATTTATTTAGGTATAAATCTTATAAAAACGGTAATTTAAAAACGATTACAAATCAAACATTATAACAAGTGAGAATCTGAGGGTGGTAAATCAGGGCTACATTGTGGATGTATTGACATTTCCCAGCCTTAACACTCTCAATTTTTCCTAAGTGGCTAAAGATGTATGTAGTCTGGGGTTATAATGATGAAAAACCACACAATTTCTGTTGATCGACTCCGGCTGTTTTTTCTCAATTGCATAATATAGTCTTTATCAGTGTTAACAGTAAACATCCAATGGTTATTCTCGGCAGTAAAAGCTCATGAACGATGCCCTGTCAATCCAACCTTACTAAACTTAACTTTATAGCGCATTTATCTGGATTTTGCCATAGTTGGTGGAGCTTGGTCCTACTTTGACCACGATTTTCTGCGTACGTTCTTATCTTACGTGATCCATTTCTCATCAATTCAAATCAATCTTTCGAAAACGGTGGGCTTTGATTACGTTTTAATAAAGAATGACAATTGAGTACGCGGTTTATTAGGTTTCTTTAAATGAGCTTTGTATACCAAGACATGTATACTCAAATGGGTCAAATTTGTTTTATGATCAATGCCCAATTCTTCAGCAATGTCGTAACTGCTGATATGCCTACCTTGCTCCACTTTTTCATAAATGGCATTAATTTTATCCAGAGCGAGCAGCATCTTTACATCAATATTTCCTGATTGAATACACTTTGTGCTACTCTTAGTGACACTACAAAAAAATTCGCGATATGTATCGCATTTTTTCTTTAACAGAAACAATTAAATGATGGCGAAAAACAGTTTGCTATTTTTTTTTAAATGTCACTTTTGCAAAGGTATTATAACCAGCCAGTTACAAACAGCGCAACCAAAGAGATTGGATTACAACTTCATATAAACAAAATACGAAAAAAATATCACCCCAGCCTAATATTTCATTTCCGACGTTAGAGATATTGCCATTATTTTAATAACTGTTTACCATACCTTAGTAAAGTTGGGCGGCCCCCCGTTCCGTTAATTATAAGTAAACTTATAAAATTACAATATTTCTACTCTATTGAATGTGCTCTAGATAACGACACCCCCAAACAGAAAAAAAAATCGTCACCTTTTTCTTGTATGGGAACCTCCAGAAACATAGTTCCAAATTGAAAAATTAACTTTAGTTGTGTTTGTCAAATCATAAAATTAAATCTTGCTAAAAGAGAGAAAGGGATTTTGAAATGTAATGAAATGAGGATGGAATGGGAAAACGACCCACGGACGATTGAAAAGGCCAATAGAAATTTTTGCAATACTCTAAAATCCGTCGACGGGCGTGAGCTTCGGATAATTTTAGTCTTAAATGCACAAAAGCTTTTAGGTACGCTTTCATTTTTTTACAAATATTTATTCATTATATTAAATTTGGAACTCGTATATTGTTAAATTCGATTCTCTAGCTACATAAAACAATAATATATTATTAGAGTTTGAAGTATGAAATCGCCATTTTATGTAGGAAAAAATTAAACTAGAAATAACTAAGCAAAACTGCGAGTCGGACTTGCATAGGTGGGTTCTTAACATTATTTTTTTAAATTTCTTGCATGGATTTTCAAGGAATAATCGATTGTTAAAAAATTATTACTGATGATGTGTGGCATTTGTTTGTATGGCCGTCTATCGCTGCATGTACTAGTAGCTACATTGATGTTTTTACTACATACACGTTTTAGTTATACTATATCTGTTATTACGCCTCCAAAGATTAAGCACACTTTTTTCTATAAATACAAAATGTTTGGACTATGTTGCAAAATTTTGAACAATGCCCATCGAATTTACCCATTAAAATTTGTGTCCGATAAAATTACGAATATTTACCGTTTTCCTTAGTAATTTACAGATAATTTTCGCTTAAATATTCAAGTACAGCGGAAATTATACGTAAATCAATACGAAGACTTAGACAAGTCAAGTAACGTATGACATAACATAAAGAGAATTCTGCAAACAAAACAAACAAATTTTAGAAATACTTTTATAATAACTATCCAGATATATTTCTGAAACTTGTCATGCATTTTAAGATAATTTTGTATGTATTTCTTTCATTATTATTGCCATGGACATAGTACTTTATGAAAACAGATTACGTACATAAAATATGCTCTCATTGTGGGTAACACAAAATCATTAAAGAGTAATTGCCGTTAAACGCGCTAATTGGATTAAGGCCCAATTTAATGATCAAGCTCATAATTATATAATAATAATAATATATAATAATAACACACACAATGACAATAACGACTAGGTCCCAAACTAAGCAATTAACGGTCGTATAGGGTCTGGATCTGTCAAACGAGGTTCACTCTGTCTTATCCAAGTCCAATCAATGCCGTACTAGTAGGTACGGCGTATCAAAAATGATTTAATAATAAAATATCACTTTCCCGGAAGAATTATCGGCAGCAAGGTTACTAGGTCAAACATAAATACTGCGTATGACAATAGACGGCCGTGGATGTAGCACCTGGATGTAGGATGTGGATGGTGCACTCCATCGGTAACTTTGCCATATCTTAATATTTTAGTATTGAGTGGTCCTTAAAAAAAAATACATATTTCATTATTTAAACCAGAGATCATATTAAAATATAAACATAAAATATTAAATTGAAATATTTTTGTATATAAAATTTTTAATAATGGTCATAAAGATATATATAATATTTAAAGGTATATAGATTATATTTGAAATCCTAAGTTTATATTATACAATACATTGTATTTCTTTTTAGTTATCTGATAATTATATGTTTATTAATTAATTGAACAAATATACAATAATAATAAATGTTAATAGTAAAAATAAATATATCCGCTGTAAGAGACTTGTTCACTTGTAATACTAAAAAACTTTATATCTTTGTACTAGGCAGAAACATAGAGTAATAAAATTGACGACGGAATCCTTCGACCACGAATCCGACTCGTATTTAGTCTGTTTTTATACCTCAATTACACCTTTACGAATCCTAGAGTTCCTATAAAAGCTAACACAAAAAGGGAGGAAATGGGGACGGCTGTCTTTCAGACACTGGTTGTCATTTGTGACGACGATGACGCCGAGAAGCGCACAATTTCGTCACAATATAAAATGAAAACTTTGTAACGAAATTCACAAGTTACATTTAAAACTATTCGAATTCTATTCGAATATAAATGCACTCCAAATGAACTCGTTAAATACAAAAACGTAATCTGCAAATCTTTCTCTCTCCGAATGAAAAAGGTAAACTCCATGCTGCGTTAAAATAAAGCAAATAAAAAAAAACCATTTTCTCGTATGAAAACAAAGTAACTTGAATACGAAATTTTATCTACGCTTTTCCTCTGCAGCGTGTGATATTCAGAGCTTTGGATTCAAAATTCAGCCGGGAGAGATAGCATTTGATATACGTTATTATTCAGTTGTACGTACCTGCGCCATTTTTAAGGAGAGCATAGAAGTTTATAGAACGGATCGAATTTGTTTCATTTGGTCAATAGAACTATCAACTTCAATTCAATCAATGAATTGTTTTTAATTTATTTCAAAACACAAATTTGGTTCATTTTTTTAACATTCCGTTACGAGTGTTCGTCTACAGGGGCGATTCATTATGGTCAGGGCCTGACTTTTGTATTATTTATATTTCCAGAAAATAAAACCAATTTAATAAATACCTTGATAGAATACAGTTTAAACTATACAGTTTCCAAAGAATTGGTGAATATTCATAAATAACAGATTTCTTTATTTATTTTTTTAACGTCGTATGTATCTATGTAACTACGCCATAGAGAAATATATGAGACCTCTTCATTTTTTTAAAGGCGGTTAATAACCTGCACTCAAATCGCTTTATGAGTGCACTTTTCTTGTATTATTACGTATACTTTTTAAATATATACTGTTTCATTTTCAATTACAACGTCCATTCTGTCTCATTAGAATAATCTGTTAGAATTTTCATTATTTTCAATAGCAAACTGCGTGGACAGAATTTTGTTTTAATTTTGTATGTCACTGTGTACCCCCTTTTACAATGAGCCAATGATACAACCGAGTTACAGAAAAGCTTCAACAAGTAAACAGTCAAACAAATAGATATTATATCTAGAAATATAAAACAATCGATTTTACCTATATTAATTTACGATGTACTTTCTATTTACATTTCCGCTTGTTTTTACCCCATTCCCTTTTTCAATACTATGTAGATGTCTCGATCAACATTTTCGCTGATTTTTTGGTCCTGCATCGGACATACCATGTATATATAACATAATAATAATAAAATAATAAAGTAATAAAATTGACAGCAGTGTCTACTACAGCAGAAGAGGTAGCATTTCGATTGTTCATTCCGTCCAACAACCTAAACACTAGCTAGTACACTAGTGTATAAGTTCCCAGTTTGCAAGTGAAACATTTGACGACGACCGTCCGCGGACACCCGAGCGACCGCCTTCACACTCACCATCTGTGTTCACGATCGATACATAGTCCAAACTGAGAATGCAATTCTTTACTTTCAGTTGTTTTGTCAAGTGCTGATTAGTTACACAGACAGATGTTTCTATAAAATGAGTTCATCAGATACAGATATGGATTTGATGCTTTTTTTTACTTTCCTCATATTCGTAATGAAAAGCAGTATGTTTACCTCGGGTGAAAGACCTATTTAGGCACTCGAACTATTAGCGCCCTCGCTGCGCTCGTGCGTCAAACCATCTCGTGCCTAAATAGGTCCCTTTTCACCCCTTGTGTAACAATCTACTATTCATTCAACATTTCTCCCGCGGCTGGCGGGAGTAATGGATTTTCATACATTTTTTTCTTCCACGGGAATAAAGGATTTTCCACCTTCTTCTTTAGAAAGTATTAGAGCGTTTGCCAAGCAGGTATACTATAAAATCTATTTGTTGGTACAGATTTTATATAAAACGTATATTATATACGCATAATTCTAAAGGTTTCGTGTGTGCGCGTCCACCCTTATTTGTTCTGATCTTTTAACGTCGACATAAACTTTCTACTTTTGAGGGAAAATTGTGCGAGAAAAGGTTCTTTGATATCAACTTAGTCGTAGCTTGTTGGTCCATACAAGCGATGTCACAGAATACTAGATTGGTCACTTACTTTATTTATACTTACAGAAAGAAGCTTCGTCGTTTTTCAGGGGCGAAACATGTGCGGTGTGGTCCGAAATTATCATATATCCCACTCGCAGTTATTTATTTGTTTTTTTTTCCACTCAACAACCCTACATCAGAAACAATTCAAAATGAGAAATATAAATAAATGATATGCTATTTACAGAGTAGGTATCACAAGTAGATTGCAAACACAGCCGCTAAACAGACAAATAATATAATAAATGATAGTGTGAACTGTAAACTTTAACAATAAAATATTTAATTTAACGGCACTAGTGACATCTAGTGTTTACTATGGATAGATAAACGGTGCTGGTTTATAAGATGCATCTTTACAATTCATCACTTTAAAAAAATTTCTTAGGCTTTATTTTTAATTTAATGACTCCAATTAAAAAAAAAGGTAGGTGAAATTTTCACATTAGTATATTGTTTCCAAAAGAATTATCGATACAGAATTAGTTACTAACTCAAACATAATTAAACTAATTCATACATGATCAGACAAAAAAATTATTTTCAAGTTTTTAGTTTTCATTTCGATAGTGAATATTCCTCATTCCCTTTCAATATAGTGTACATTATTCTACTAGTCAAGCCCTTTCGTTTCCTACCCATATTGAGGGATTTGTGAAAAAAATGTAATTCACCATTTTGTAGTGGCGGCCATCTTGGATTTGCAATTTGTCATAGTGCATAGTATTCTACTAGTCAAGTCCTTTCGTTTGATACCCATATTGATGGAGTAGTGAAAGAAAATATGTAATTCGTCATTTTGTGGTGGCGGCCATCTTGGTTTTGAAATTTCTCATAGATAGTGTATAAGTATTTTACTAGTCAAGCCCTTTCATTTGACAACCATATTGATGGAGTGGCGAAAAAATATGATATCCACCATTTTGTGGCGGCGGCCATCTTAGACTGATTTTTATAAAACATAGCTAAGAACACTCCCGATTACCTCACCTTTCATACGAAAAATCCGCATCCAAATCGGTTCATCCGTTTGAGAGCTACGATGCCACGGACAGATACATACACGTCCAACTTATAACACCCCTCTTTTTGCGTCAGGGGTTAAAAAGGGGAGTCCGCGCGAGGATACCACTATACCACCGATGGCCGCCGAATGACACAATTTTAAGTCGCCCGAGCATCCGCGCGGTAATTCAATTTCTTTGTAGCGCCATATTTCAATATTTTAAGTACTGAATGATACTAAAAAAAAAACACGTGAGATCATAAATATTATTTGAAAGAAAATAAAAAATCACCCGGCATATAGTATATATCAATATCGAAAGTACCTTTGTATTCATTATATGTAAAAAAAAGATACATTTTAAGATTCATCACTTCAAAACACTTATTATGAGAGTGAAACCCTTATGCCGTAGCCTTTGTTATTAATCTGTTATTCATTTTTCACAGTCGATCAATTTCGGAACGGTATAAGCCTAAACATGTGTGCACATTTAAGCTAATAGGTCGTCAATATGTCGGCACATTTATATTGAGCAAATGGACACGTCAAAAATAAAAATATACCTATACCTACACGTATAGAATCGTAATTTTGTCCAGTATGTATCGAAACACATAGAATGAATATTTCGTAATCATTCACGTACCAAATAAACCATTTCGTGATGTTTAAAATATCAATTAGGTTAGGGGGAAAGTCTGTTCGTATTTTATTTTACAAATTCGATGCGTTTTTTTGTAATTTAATTATATTTAAATAAAGTATATATTTCCCTTTTTTTCAATAACTTATTGCCATCTTGTATCTAGTGACAAGATCTCGTTGCTGTAGAAGTTTTGGGGTTGGTGATTAAAAAAATGCAACAAAGATTTTTCACAGTCTTCTCTTGATGTTAACCTTATCTTACCTTACCTAAAGAATTCTGAAGACACCGAAACAAATAGAAATCTGAGAGTGCAAGGTCAGGGCTATTAACAATTTCAGCCGTGTTTTCTCAATTGAATGCTTTAGTCACATCAGTTGTTGACAGTAAATATCTGAATTAATGGTTGTACCCGGCGGTAAAAGCACATAATGAACGATGCTTTTCCAATCCCACCATACACTCAACATCCCTTTATTACGCGTTATTCGGGTTTTGCCACAGTCTGTGGAGCTTAGTTGCACTTTCTATGTTCTAACTATGATTTTTTGCATAAGTTATTATTTATTTTTATTCTGAATTTACAAAAATAAAATGATAAGAAAGTTTTTTGAAGTACCGAAGAAGGCTGCCTATAAATTAGTAATTTCTGACCTGCCGGAGGAAGACTGTAATAAATGTGTTCAGAGCTGGTTCAAGCGGATGAACATTTGTAAGTATAGAGAATAATGGTGAATACTTTGAAAAAATATAATAAAGATTTTATTATGAAAATAAGTTATTTACTTTTCTCGTGTCTCGAACCTTATAGGGTGGACCCATGTTCTGGTTCAAAAATTAGCGAAGAGAAGACTTTTCCAGAACAAGATTTCCCAAACGAGATTTTAAAGTAAAAAATTATAAGGGTTCCTTTTTTGCCATTTGGCTACGGAATCCTAAAAATGGTCCACAATATCTGTCTTATTTGAAAAGAGCTATTCAGCGACTACTCATTCGTGACGACACAGCAAAAAGATTTATATTTTCCATTTTCCAAAAACGTTTTATTAAATTAGATGAAAAAATCTTTGGGGATAGAATTAAAAAACTCGCTATGTGCATGTCGGACACGTACCAAATTCGGGTTTCGCAGCATATCGTAATTAGCATAAAAGCTCTAGAAAACCATAAAAACTATATAGTGGTTGTACATAAGTTATAGGAATAGTTAAAAAGTAAATAATGGCTTTACAACAGGTGTGTAACTCCATTTGGCACAACTTTAGCAACGTTTTCAATAAAATAGCTTTGTACCGTAGGTTTAGGAGTTAGTAAAGTCTTACTCCTTATATCGCTATTGTATAACTCTTGAGTCTTTTCTGCAGCTACTGTACAGAAAAAAGCTGCCAAATTGTGCAGAAATTGAATATACTATGTGCTAATTGGAGTATTGTAAGCAATCACGAAAAAATTAAGTTTGTTCGTAACTGAAAATTGCAGATATCTTAAAACTTGTTAACGGATCTCATTCAAAACGATTTTCTTTGAAATTGTTTGTAAAATGTTACTCACTCCATATAATTTTCACAATTTGTTTTTTTTTAAATTATTAACAGAGATATATAGTCGTAGATATTGTTATCGAGTCGAGATTTCCCCTTAGATAAAAAAACCATCATCGCATTTTTAAAGATCTATCCAGTGATACAGCGAAAAAATATCAGTCCTTAGTTTAATGATCCACATCTAAAAATAAGTTACTTATTATATCGTATGGAGTTTTATATACGACTTTCCTGCGAATTTCGATAAAAATCAACGGAAAGAATTTAGAAATATAAGCCTGTGTCATACGAATGGACGGACAGACGAACATAAAATTACAAAAATAACCCAAATAGACAATATTAACGTAAAAATTTAATTTTTTGAACTTTTAGTTCATTCGATTTGAGGCAGTTTGTTCACAATTATTTTGTATTGATAAATTCGTCTTCATCTTGACTACAAAATCAAAATTTTAACTTTATGTAATTACGGTGAGATAAGAAATACTTCTAATCTAAACACTATAGGAATTAGATTTATATTTAGTCATATTAAATACTTGGAATTATCCGCTAATGTTAACACGAAAAAAAAAGTAAATTTTTCGCCGTCCTATTTACAAACAGTATGTTCTTCGGTAAAATTCATTAATGATCGGACACTATTATCTTGAGATTAAAGCGAGTGCAGCCAAGCCCTGCTGTTAGTATGTAAATATAAAGGAAACTTGGCTGAAAGCCTCTCTCGTGAATTTATCTTCGTACGTGCCGCGCTGATCGCTGATAACGCAGGCTCGCACAGTTTCTGTACATTTTAAATTTTGTTTTACATGAAAAAAATATCTAGGGTGGGTGTCTTCTTTAAGACGTTTACGCAATCTTATTTCTTTATACGTATTATTTTTATCATGTTCAGTGTATTTTAATCTGGCCTGTGGGACGGAAAACAAATTAGCCGGCATAAAAGAAAGAAATTTTGGATTTGAATGGAATTTTTCATAATGATAGCTGATTTTGTACCAAGTAATTCTTACGAGAATGATACGGCAAAATGGAATAACAAGTTTTGTTGGTTTTAATCTAAAAACGGCATATTGGGACTTCATATTACGCAAATGTTTTTTTAAATTTATTTTTGATAAGACCCATTATATTAAAGGTTTGCGGGCAATAGTTGTCTTCAAAAAAAATTGTAATAATTTGTGCAGCAATCTGAGAAATTCATTACAGTATTCATAATATATAGTAATTTTTACTATGGTTCGAAAAAATAAAATAAAAAATGGAATATAACACTCGTAAATCGGTGCTCGTTAAAGATTAATTGCATTTATAAAATTATTTGCCTGCCCACTATAATTACAAAAATTATTCCAGCTAGGCCCAAGCGATCGCATTGAGCCGATTGGTCGAGTGGTTAGACACCCTAACGCCCTAACTGCGGAGCCAAGCGTCGCGGATTCGATTCCCGCCCGGGACAAATATTTGTGTACATGAACATGTCTATTTGTTCCGTGTCTGGGTGTAAAATATCTGTATATATGTATTTATTACAAAGAATATTTATGTGCGTATATCAGTCGTCTGGTACCCATAATACGAGCTTAGCTTAGTTTGGGACTAGATGGCGCTGTGTGGGATGTCGTAGGTATTATTATTATTATTATTAAACTTGTGGACTGCGCGTTTAACTTTTTTGTTTTCGACCCTGTTTATGTTATTTTGGTCACTGTTTGCATAATTGTGTATTTATATCTTGGACCTTTAATTTTCTCTTACTATTGTGGACTGTCAGTTAAAATAAAATTTCAAGACTAGATATAACATGCATTCAATGCCGACGCCGATTGTACTATAGAATATCAAGCTATAAGGAGTTACAGGAATTTGCATAGTTTATTGATATTCTAATACTCCGATAAATAAGTTTCTTTGTACACTGTAGATAATAATATTCATCCACAAAGGAACACATTTAATATTAGTAACGACATACTATATTACAATGTGATGTACTATGTATGTAAGAAAACGCTTGAATCGCCAACTAAATTCACTCCTTATGCCTAGCAAATTTGTTTACTTGTTTTGGTTGGAATATTATAAACTGTTACTTTTCTGATGTACTTCGGGTATATATTATTACCTTGCCCTAGATATCAAAATTAGTAAGGCGAATATAAATGAGTAAAAGTACTCACTCATTAATAGCTATTTATTTTTACCCTTTGTTCTGGAAAATATTGAACAAAATCCGCTTAAGCTACTTTCCTTCTGCTTATAAAGCAGAATACAATAAGTATATTGAAAGAGATACAAATCTCACTCACAGATTGTTTTTGTACCCAAAATCATTTGAAATAATCCACGATTGTCATCGTACTGCCTAATACATATTAGGTGATCGCTTTGTCAGTAAAATGTTGATAATTAATTTTTATATTGTACAAATTCAGGTATTATCTCACAATGAAAAATATATCTTCAATGAAAAATATTTCCATGCTGGCAATGAAATGAGCGCAGGACGTCCTGGCGCGGCGGCTCGTCGCACTAATCTAGATCCTGAAGTAACAGCGGACGTCTGCAAATGTTCTTGGATTGTAACCCGTATCTGTACCTGCAGTTGGGTTGATAACTATAAAAGAACATGACGTAGTTATGAACATCAAGTTTTTCCATCGTTAGTATTTCCTAATTATGCTAAGGTCTCCCCTCTTCTTGTTCCTAAGAATTTGCGTGCACCCAATACTTCGAGAAGATGTACATTTCAACCAACATTGGTCTCTCCGATAAAAGATTTTGAAATCGCAAAATCCACGAACCCGCCTTATTCAACTGTTTTGACATTATCTGAGTTCAATAAGCTTTTAAAAGTCACATTTTCCTGCTGCAAGTTTGAAGCTAAAATAACGTTGGATAATTTCTTAATGAAACACCGAACAGGAGAAAGCAATGAGCGTTTAAGTGGCATATTTAATATAAGTTGTCGCACAGTCTAGCGACAAATGAAGATTGTCAGAGAATGCCCCGCTCAGGATTTCGTATCTACGAATCTTGGGATCAAACGTATACGCCATGATAATTTTCTTTCACTTAATTGCCTGGTCTCTAATGCAATATTCGATAACAACGACTTTTCTCTGTTGTTTTTGTTGTTATATGTATTAAAAAAGTTCGAGTTTTTTTCTGATGATTAACCTATAGCCCATCATATGCCTGACCAGATGCCACTATAATGAATTGGTGAATAAAAAAGGCAGGTTTTTAAAATACAGAAAGGGAAATATCTTCGTCTTAAACAGAGGCTACCTGGACGCAGCTTCTATCTATGACGAAGAACAACGATCTACAACAGACGCAACAGAAGACATTTGAAGTAATTCCGCCGAAAATACTTAAAATCAATTATTTCTCATAATATTCATAAATTTCAAGACAGTCACAGTACTCGTAAACCGTTTTTACATAGTTATTGATGGTAATGCACAAGCAGAACAATTTACCAAAACAATAAATGATAGAATAGGAACGGAAAATTAATTAGCGGATTATGTGATAGGAAATAATGTAAATAGAACACTATTCTACATTTAGAGATTTTATTATGGATTCACAAGAAATGACAAATTCCCCAAATTAAATGAATACTACCTGCTTTTATTCGCAATATGGAATCACATAACTATACTGGAATGCAATTACTATGGCAAACATTTTCGCCAAGGCCTATTTCACAAACAAATATTTGAACAGCCAAACCCAAGCAAGAATGGCTTATTATTGGATAACTTTTTTTAGAGATTGAATCCAAACCAGGCACACACGCTTACTTTATTATACATATATAATAAATGCCACAAGCACTCACGTTACAGAAGAAATATTGCATTATTATTGTTCATGCGTAACGGGTAAATAAACATTAACCCATTGTGTCCATGTAATGTGCATAGTATGGTCACAGTATGGTATTTTGGATGGGCTCGATAGGAAGTTAATATTCGTTTACCCATTTAGATACCAATATGTTAGACGAATAATACTTGTCATAATATTAAAAATTTTTGTTTCACTGATTTCGGTTACCTACCTTTCATGAAAAGTGAGCTCACTCGCTATATATAACGTATACACCCAGATTGGCCATGCTCTGCTTAAGAAATAAGTAATTTCTACTAAGCTATATTAATGGTCGAAAATAAATAAAAAAAAAAATCCTTTCACATACGATATCGCTCAAAGTAACCAGTACAAAGATTCACTTTTTAAAATATAGTAGACGCCAATAGTAACAATTTGCTGCTGGTCACAGAAGCAAGCGCTAGTTTTGCCAATTAGACGAACCACCATTCTTGTTTGCCCATTATCCTTCACCAGACATCAAAAATACTAGGAAAAGTTTCTTCGTTGTTCTTTAAGTTATCCTTCATATGACTCAATTAAACATATTCTGGAGACACAAGGCCGACATACTTAACTCAAAACTAAAATGTGGGAACAAGAAATTGCCAGGCAATTTAGTAGATAAAATCATTATTAATTCTTAATGAGCGCGTCTTGTGATTATTGTTTTTTATAGAAATATGTTATATTTGTTAAGAAAAACTAACCCCTGAAGGAATTTTGTTGATATATACAATGGAGTAGAACCTTGTGTCGTGATAGCAGCGTGTCGTGATAGCCCAAAGCGCAACGAACCTGTCTCAAATTTATAAGGCCCCATAGGGCCATGGTTCGAATCCGGGCGTGTACCAATGAGTTTTTCTGACTTAAGTACACAAGATCACTGACACCGTCCTTCGGAGGGCACGTTAAGCAGTCGGTCCCGGACGCTGTCAATAGATGGCGGTCGTTACAGTCCCCAACCTGCAGTGGAGCAAGGTGGTGGACTTAAGCTCCAAGCCCCCTCCTCACCCTGGGGGAGGCCTAAGCCCCTGCAGTGGGGTGAAAATGGGCTGATGATGATACAAAAATGTCGAAGATACATATACTTAAATAAACCGTGCAATTATGTCATTCGGTTACGCATGCACCGAGTGACATCACATTACACAAATTATAATTTGTATATCTCTGGTAATAATCGGTATTTTTTCAAAATTCAAAAAGTGTAGTATTCTTTTTCAAATACTTTAACGTGTGAAATAGCGTTTGACACATTATTTTGTAGAAGCAGAGCGCTCACTGCATCATTAGATGACGATTAAAACATATCATTAGCCAAAAATTGAACAAATTTTGATAATGTAAATGTAAGAAATGAATTTATAGTATTGTATATTGTATACAAATAGGCACTTATTTGTAAATTTTAGATTTAAAAATAAAGTTTTCGCTTATGGAGAATACGACAATTTTAAAAGTATAAATGAAACCACGCATTTGTTTCAGCATCGTTTTTAGTCATGGTGCTCGAAGTGTGTCTATTGAAGAAATTATTTACCGAAGTTAATGGCAGTGATTTATTTTAGTGTTGTTAAATCTTACTGAACGAGGAACATTTACTCAGAACAACTCATGATAACATTCTCTCATTTTAAGTGGAAAAAATTCAAGCAATGTGCCTCTTTCTACCCGTGTCTGAAGTCAATATTATGTAAACGAAATCTCGAAGGACAAGGTTGAGTGTAACTCACACCAATCTGATGTCAAATGAACGGAGTGGGTGCGCGAAAGTATATTAAATTTTGGGTAGATATTTAATTGAAACCATGTTTCATGTTTCTAATTAAAGTTTACGTGAGCTTTTGAGTATTTCGTTTTAATTAGACGACCTGGGCAAGGTAGCGGGTGTAGAACCTTGCTTGCTGTGAAGGGCTTACTGATTTATAAGGTTTCATATTCGATTCTCTGGTTTGCGTCGCAATGGCTGTCCGTCCGTTCGTCTGGCAGATATTCCTATCTCGTAAACGGGAATTAAAACCTAATAAAAAAGAAAATATAAACATTGTTTTAGATATTACTATAAATTATAACATATGTATTATTTTGATGTATAAGCTATGTTACTGTAAAGTTTAATTAAAATCCGTTCAATAGTTTTTGCGTAAAAGAGCAATAAACATTCATACATACAAACTTTCGCGTTTATAATATTAGTAGGATACTTTGCTTTGAGCCTAAACCAAAGCTTATAGTTTACAAAATTATTGGTATATGACAAGGTGTTTACACGAAACTATATAGCCATAATTGAACGTACTTATATTGACGGTTAGACCGCTTTAAGTCGTAATATGCTATTATATTTTATACTCGTACTGGGCTCAGACCAAAATTTTAAAGTTAGTCATTTAAATTAAAAGGAATAAGATTCTAGAATTAAATTTCTAAGAATAAGGTTCTAGAATTACTTTCAAAATAGAAATTTTTTCTATTAATAATTAATATTATAATATTTATGAAAATTTACGTTGAAATGGTCCCTGTGACGTCATCTGGGCGGTTAAGCTTATTGTCCTGTTTTCCACAGTAAAAAACTAAAGCTAAAATTAAATAAAAAATATTGAGGTAAGGTCAGTGATGTCTAATGAAATTATAATTCTCAAATTATTATAACTTTATTTAGCTAAGATAATATAATCATAAGTAAGCGTCTGTCCAGTTGATGTCACAGGGATAATTTAGTAGTAAATTTTTGAAAGAAAATAACTAAGAAAATTAAAGATTTAATTGTTTTTCATTTTAAGGGGGAAGTAGGTATAAATTGGTTTATATTTTCGGAAAAAAATATAAAAACTACTTAAGTGTTAAAAAATTTGGTCCAAGTCCATTTAGGCATAAGAGAGTTCACTTATCCCACTATGTAATTATTGAACTCGCTATTGACCAGTTTTGGTATAGAATAATATTCAGGCATTCAGTGTATAACGGTACTTTTATGGAATCAATTCAATATAAAAATTCAAATTCTAAATGAAACGGATATTGAATTGATTCCATAAAAGTACCGTTATACACTGAATTAATAATAAATTTATTATCGGTTAGATAACGTGATACTGCTGTGATAGCCCAAAGCGAGACGAACCTGTCTCAAATTTATAAGGTCATAGGGCCATGGTTCGAATCCGGGCGTGTATTAATGAGTTTTTCTGACTTAAGTACATAACTATTACTGACTCCGTGCCTCGGAGAGCACGTTAAGCAGTCGGTCCCGTGCGCTGTCAATAGATGTCAATCCCCAACCCACAGTGGAGCAGCGTGGTGGATTTAAACTTCAAGCCCCCCTCACCTTGGGGAGGCCTAAGTCTCTGCAGTGGGGTGAAAATTTGCTGATGAAGTGAAGTGAAGAAGAGAACGTTAAGCGTTATAGCTCCCTAACTGGTAGCTAGTAGTTAGGGTGTTGACGTCAATATCGGTTAAAACCCTGATACGAAAACACTAACGTAAAAAAAAATTTGTAATAAACCAGATTAATTAATTTTCAAGATGATTTTTGATTGCTAAAGGCATCAGGGACCGCTAAGTAGCTTTACTGCCTCAGTTCTTACTTAATTTATTTATAGTATTTTTTCTCATAAAAGTGCAGCTGTTTGTTGAAACGTTGTTCATCTTATAAAGTCCATTTGTAGGTATGCCTATCAAATGAAACATTTAATATTAAAACACTCCCCTCCACACTGACATCGCGTACTCACCTAAGTTCCGGATGAGGTCCGGTGTGAAAATTAAAACATTTATATTTCAGCATAAGAAGTACTTTCAGTGTGTTATATAATTTGAAATTATAGTGTTCATAGGTTCTTTTCAAGATTTTTACCTCGGGAAACAAAATTAAATCCCTTAATATCATAGGGGAGAAAAGTTTTGAAAGCTTGTACCTATCTAGAATTCCCAGCTGTTAAAATATCATAAGATGTTGTGATATATCACAAGCTTGGTTGGCGTAATTAAATGTATGAATTTTGAAGAATATTTTAAAAATGCCATTTACTTTCATTTTTTTATAACATTCCTTTGCTAGACTTGATCCTTATTAGCAACATTATCAACTAAGGCAATAATACAGGTAGATATATTTTTACAAAATCAAGCGGTTTTGTTGCCGGTTAAAGAAACAGATTTTTCAGATATGTGATAACGCAGTTTTAGTTTTTTTCAAAAATCAAGCTCTTGACTATTTTGTTTGATTTGCGCTTTTTCCTTGGTTGTTTTCAGTTTTTTTAATCCCATGTGATCCCCTGGTTGAAGAGTCCGAAGGCGACAAACATTGCTAATTATTTTAGAAACTAAAGATTCATTGCATTCTCACTGATCTGTCTAATGATACCCCATACAACGGGGTGTGTGAAAACTGCGTAGTAGATCATACAGTAAATTATACAGATAGTGAATTATATTCACATCTGTTCTACTAGTAGAGTAGATCTGGTACACCCGTGTGTAATTATCAGATTTTTTTCCCTGTCTGTTCTACCAATAGAACGAACAATAGAACAACGGTGAATGAATGACCTACACGAGAGATGTAAAGTTAACCAAAAGTTATAAATGTTGTATACAAATAAATATTTCAGTTTGTTTTGTTATGTATGTATTCTTTACTTTTCCAAATATTTACAGAATTATAAATAAAATATTTTAAATATACTCCAAGTAGGATGAACATATGTTGCATTTAAATCTAATTAAATCTAATCCACATGTTCGACGCAACAAGCTGATACGGCACCACGAGAGAAAAAACACTACGGCATATATTGCTTTGCTACTCGTGCGAAGCCGGGGCGGGTCGCTAGTAGAAAATAATATTATTGGATGAAACGTTTCTAAACATTGATTGTATACTATATTTTTTTTTTTTAATCAGAAGTTGGGCTCTTTGCACCAAAGCTTATTTCCAAGTCTCATTTACAAGGTTCATTAATGTATTAAAATTATGAATCAAACCGCTTAGTTTTAAAATACTCATACGTAACTCTTTCAAAATGATCAAATTGCTTTTGTTTAACTAAAGTAACTTTTTAAAGCCGTAACTCTAAAACTTCTTCAGAGAGAACTATAGGTTAAACTGATTACAGTTAATGGGTTTTGGATATTCATAATGTTGAATAAATAGATTTGAATGAGAAATTTATTTGGACTTCATACGCTGCGATGAATCTTTTGTTGTGAAAATTCCTTTTCCAGCCGAATAATTCGTGATATCTATCTTTGATCATGAGGTTTGTTGATTCAGCACTTGATGCCATTGCTGAGCTTATTCAGTTGTTCCTTTGATCACTCAACGCTTAGAAGGTATTACTTATAATGGCAAGATAAAATTGTTGAATGGGTATGGAAGTTATAAAGTTGCTTGTACTTGTACAAAAATGAATAAAACCTCTCAGTTCCTTGTTAATGACGACCGCTTAGCCTAGTGGGCAGCGACCCTGCCTACGAAGCTGGAGGTCCCGGGTTCGAATCCCAGGTCGGGTCAGTATTTATATGATGAAAACTCATACTGGTACCGGGTCTTGGTTGTTATATGTATGTAGTGTCTTCGCTTGGTACCCAAAATACAAGCTAATGTTTAGTTTGGGACCTAGACGTTGTTGTGATTGTATGTGTTATTATTATTATAATTATTTGTATCTAAAGGATGAGCAATAAGTTGTATGTAAATAAACGGTAGCATAGGTGTGTCCATAGGTTTCATGCTTCGAACACAATGATCGTTTGATTTTATCGAGCCGCGGTACAAACCTTATTAATAACTTCTAATTTCGGGCATTTTAATATAATTTCCTAAATGTAAAATGACTTTTACGACCAGAATCAGATTATGCGTAAATAAAATTGGAGTTAGATAGGTAATAAAAATATGGCCAAAAATTATAAGTAATAAACACACACAACGATTTTCTACTCAATAAACATTGTGTTTGTAAATTACAAACAATAAAGTATAAAAATATACGTTAACCAATAATTATATATACTTACTTAGTTACCTCAAATCATCCCAAAGTTACATGGAGAATAATCAATATTTTAGTCAAACCACTGTCACAAATTTCTATTTAAACACACGACGTGTATTACCTACGTACATACATACTTTTTACTATTTATTATGTACATAGTATAAAATTGAAATACAACTCATTCACAATCAATGCAAAGCTAAAACCATTGAAGGAAATCACACGGTATTCGGACATTAAGTTTATTTAATTAATTAAGAAATGATTTTTCGATATTCTACCTTTTGAAGATAAAATAGGGGGTAAATTTGTATGAAAATTTGGCATTTTTGAAGTTTAATTTAAGGCAATTGGCATTTGACGCTTAGTTTGGAAACTAAATATGTTTGGTTTCAAGATTATAAAAAAATTTACCCTTAAAGGATGAAAGTTTGTACAGGATTTCTGTCATCCTTAAGAGCCAGTGAAGCGAATCCCAGTAAATTACATTTGTATGGGGCTTCTGTTAAGTTTGAAGTTAAGTTGAAGTGAAATACGAAAATTGGTATTTGATCTTTGGGGCAAATTATAAATATGTTTTTCAAGATTTTTAAGAATTTAACTCTTTAAAGGATAATATCGGGGATAAATGTTTGTAAGGATAATTTATCATTCTTAAAGTAAAAACCAAGAATTTCATTAATTGGCTGACATTATGGTCAGAAATTAAGTATCACGTGTTTCAGGGTTTATGAAAATTTATCCCTAAAGGAGATAAAATAGGGGTTGAAAGTTTGTAACGGAATTCCGGCATTTTAAATAGCTTTTTAGTTGGAAATTGAGAAAGGCCTGTTATAGCAATTATAGAAATTTGATCCTCACGGAAGTCAAATTTGTAATAATAATAGTTAAAGTTGGTATTCAGATAAAGAATGAAATATTTCAATGTTTTTATAAAATAGTTAAATAATAAACCTGTCTCAAATTTATAAGGCCCCATCGGGCCATGGTTCGAATCCGGGCGTGTACCAATGAGTTTTTCTGACTTAAGTACATAACTATCACTGACTCCGTGCCCTGGTGAGCATATTAAGCAGTCGGTCGGTACGGTAAAGCACGGTAAGCAGGACGCTGTCAATTGATAGCGGTCGTTACAATCTCCAACCCACAGTGGAGCAGCGTGGTGGATTTAAGCTCCAAGCCCCCTTCCAAGCCAAGGCCTAAGCCCCTGCAGTAGGGTAAAATGGGCTGATGAAGTGAAGTTAAATAATAAATGCTTATACATTAATGTAATCACTGTGAGAGGAGCCGCGGGCTGTTGCTAGTGTAGTACATACATTAATATTAATGGAATCATTATTGTATCGTTCTAGTGTTCACAAATCGGATCAGTTTGGTTCACAAAGTCCCCCCCAGGGGACATCCTGATCGCTATCACGTCCCGGCAATCGGCCTGAACCGATGAAAACGTGAATAACGTATCGGATACAAAATGAATAATATAAATGCCAATCTCAGTTTACGAGAACATTTTACTTTGTTAAATTTCAATGTGGAAGCTGGAATTACGACCCCAAAATGGTTCTTATTGGATCGAAAGCTCGAACGAATAATTTAGCGTTTTGTTTATTTTGAATTCTGGGGCTTTTATAGTAGCAATTATAAAACGTCGTAATTTTATTGTACGTACGGTTTTGGTAAATTTTTATTTTGAAAATATGAATGCGCCTTAAACAATCAAGAGATTAATAACCATTCCATTATTTCACAATTGTATCTCTTACGTAATCAAACTTTAGGCAAATCTTAATAGCTCTCTGTTATTAAGTATATAAGAAAAATGTAAAGTGGGAGTCGGACTCGCGAAAAAAATAAATTGTTGGATAATTCAATTACACTTCAGTCAGTGGAGTTAATTTCAGATATAACAGATGAATAATGAAATTGTTTTAACAACCAGAACACTACCAGAATACTACCTTCTTAACAGTTTGTTTAGTGTTTTTAGGTCAAGAGATTCAATTTTTCCTTTTGCTTTTGAGTTTAGATCATTATTTGGCTGATGGCTATTTCCAAAACGCATTTACGGTTATTTCGTGCGATCGAAAAATATAACAGCACGAATATACCTATGAAAATACTTGTTCTATAATTTCAATATAAATTCTAAGTCTATTGATTTACTTATCTTACAAAATATATAAATTGAGTATGGATCCTTTGATTTTTCGCTTTATTTGGTTACGGTGCATGAACATGTCTATTTGTTCCGTATCCGGATATTAAATATCTATGTCATCTAGTACCCATAATACAAGCATAATACATTCTTACTTTAAGACTAGAGGACATTGTGCGGAATGTCCCAGGTATTATAATGCAATGATATGATTTATAGTACGGAACCCTCTCTACGTGCGTCTAACATCTAAATCGTGTGATTGACCGATTTGTTTTATTTCATCGTACTTTTTTTATTAACCGAGTCATAACAAGACTAACTGATATGTTTTAATATTCAGTTTAATTGCGCTTAGTACCTAACGTGGCTATAATTAATACCAAAATTAGTAGCACAAATGACCGCTAACATAAAGCTAATTGCCACACATTACACAAATAACGGTAATTTCCGTGCTGATGGCTTGTGGGCTAGGAAATGAACCTAACAAACGGTGAAATGGCTTGGATTGTTGTATATTAAAACTTTTGTCGAGTTAGTTATTGTTGAGTAATGATATCAACAATTTTAATAAAATTTTGGTGCGTAGGTAAAATATATAGTGCACTATCAGTATTGATAAAATTGCAACACCGAAACGTCGATTTGCAATATTTTTTATGGACATACTTGATCCTTTTTAACATAGAAGATTTGAAATATTTTGTATTTTCGTTAAAGACACAGCACTCCAGAGTCTATGCAATTATATTACAAGTAAAACCAGATTAGCTGTGATAAGTCTGTTTTTCGTTATTCAACTTTATGTGCCTAATAAGTTGGTCTAATAGACAGAAAATCTTTATCACATGACACAGCCGTCGTAAGAGAAAACGGAGGAGTGAATAAAAGCCATTTTTGTGGCTGGAACTTGAAAGCGTTTGCGGTCCAGTTCTCGGCAAAAATGCTTGCAATCGGGTGGAAAAAACTCTGTTACAAAAGCGAAAAGTTAGATAAGTAGCTTCATAGTACCATTATAATGTTTGCCAATGGCTTCGCCCATGTATGTATACATAAATGACGTTTCTAAAATTGTTTTCTAATACTTTTCGTTCATATTTTTTAGAGTTCTGTACTCAAAGAATACCAATGTGAACCCTATTACTGAGCCTCCGCTATCCGTTTGTCCGTCCGTCTGCCACAGAGCTATATCATCTGAACCGTAATAGGTAGACACTTGAAATTTTCATAGTGTATGTGTTACTATGGTCGCTATAATAACAAGTAATAAAAATAATAATAATAATAACACACAATCACAACAACGTCTTGGCCCCAAACTAAGCATTAGCTTGTATTTTGGGTACCAAGCGAAGACACCACATACATATAACAACCGAGATCCGGTGCCAGTATTAATCAAAAATAAAATCAAATAAAACTAAAAATTTAAAGGAGTCCTCATACAAGAAACATGTTTTTTTTTCGACGTTTTTGGTGATTGGTGGTTTTGAGATTATGGCTTACACTTGAAATTTTCATGAAGTATGTACTGCTATGGCTGCTATAACAAACAAATAATAGAAACAAAATAAAGTTGAAAATCAAAGAGGTCGGCCCTATACAAGACACGTGTTTTTTATATTGTATGGTAGTACGGAACTCTTCGTGTGCGGGTCGGACTCCCACTTGTCCGATTTATGTAAATACACATCCCAATAGTCGTGTCATGTGGTGGTACGTAAAATATATTGCGGGTGACCGATTCGTACTTGGCTGTTTTTAGGGTTCCGTACATTGAAGATGAAAAACGTAACTTTTACAAGATAACTCTGGTGTCTGTCCGTCTGTTGTCTGTTTTCCACAGCTTTCTCTTTCGGAATCTACCGGACGAAAAAAAATCAATTTCGGTAAAATGTATTTTTCCTAAAAATATAACTTAAATGCAAATATTCTAATAAATTTTATCGCAAAAAGAGAAGTGATACGTATCTGTGATTGTTTTATTTATCAAAAAGTTAGTTCGCGTCGGTCGATTTCTAGAATAAAATATATCTTGATAAAGCGAATCTCTCAAATTAAAGAAAAATAATGGCGAAAATCTTCGGCATTATTTCTTTTCTACGTAACTGCATTACCATCTGGAATAATGCCAGATAATGTGTAACAAAAGCTTATGTTAATAATCCCAGAACAATTTGCGAAGAATGTAATAATATATCAGTATTCATAAAAAATATATCACACTGTATTCATGAAAATATAATAGGGCAAAGTTAAAAGATAGCTAAAGAAAGGGGATACGTTGTAATTACTGCCGGCACCTAGCCTATAAAAGCTCTTTGTAAAGGAAACAAAACACTTTGTTTAGGGCCAGAACTTTATCAATGGGAAAATATGCTAGGCTAGTTCATAAATCAAAAGCTTTGCTGCTATTTATTATAGACATTTAAAGACACCCACTGTTATTGGCATAAAGGCGCGGGTTTGAATCGATTCCCAAGGAAAGCTGTACAAACTGAGTAATAATTTAATTGAAACTGGACTGAACTGAAAACTGTAATAAAAACTGAAAAATTTAACTTTTGTTTTGATAAGTGTTTTGGACAGACCTATATATTATTTAATAAACAACGCCACTTCCTTCGACTTCAGAGGAAACAAAAAGTTTGGCGCGAGCTATGATTTGTTAATCCCCAGCAAATAAAAGTTAAATATTAAATGTACTTTCTATTACTTTAGTACTTCCTCTACCTCCTCCTCAGGCATTGTTAACTCAATGCGAAAGATGTAGTCGACTGATTCTGTGTCACTTTAACCCATGTCAACCGTCACTGCGATGTTGTTAAACTTTTTTTAGACAAAAAGTCAGAGACCAATAGGCTTATTTGTGCGTGTTGCGTGCATATTTTGTGTTTTTGTGTTATTAGATGTTGAACGAATATTCTTAGAAATATGCGAGTATATTACAGAAGCCATTTTTAATATGGATGAAAATACAGAAGTCCGGTGCGGCAACGCGACAGTAGAAACAACGATAAAGCAAATCACATCCTAAATATGGCAAATAAATACATATCAAATATATTTCAAATATTTTCCAAATTTATTACGTTTCATTTTAAATGCACACACTGGGTCACCGTAATTACCTACGATGCGTCATTACACTGAGATCTTTATGACAACTTATCTCATAGACTTGATTCCAATCATAACACAGGAGGCGCTCAACATATTCTCTTGTTTTTTTTTCTTTTTTTTTATGGTTTCGTACCTAAAAAGGAAAACAACAAAATATTTCTTTGTGTTTAAGTAATTTGTAGTTCTATCACATGAAAAATAATTTATGCGATTACTTGCAAACTTAAATTTTTTTTTAAAGGCAACACAAATATATTCCATAAACATTTAAAAAAAAATTTACTGAAACTGAAAGAATAGGAATATTGAAATCGACTTCCAAATTGAGTGAGAAATCTAAATTAATACGGATTGCATGAATTGGCAAAATGTGTATACCCTGATACACATTTGATTAAGAAAAAATCAATTTTAACATCAATTTATAAATAAAATTAAATGTCAAAACCAAACTAATCCAGGTCAAACTGAATATAAGTGATAAATGTAATGTCAGCTGGAACGGGCCCACTATATATCAGACTATATATCATACACTAGTATCACTTAAATAATCCTGTAATTTATAATATGCCTTCTTACATAAGGTACGTTTAATATGAATCTTGAACCTTTTTTCAGTAAGGTTCAATAGGTACATCGTCAGGCAATCTATTATAACACCGGACCACAGACCAGTCAACCTATAGACCACGCTTTATAAAACGTCAGTACGAAAACGAAATCGCCAAAAAGTGGCGGGGTGCGGGGAGAGGTCGGCTAGTTTTCATTGGCTCGTTCAAAATTGACAATTTAATGGCTTCCGACGTGCTTCCAACTGACGGCTCACTAGTGACGTAGTTATGTAGTGTCACTACATAGCCTTGGCAAATGCTACTCCCTGTCAAAGCGTGGTCTATAAGGTTGACTTGTCTGTGCACCGGACACACATACCTATAAATGAATTATTAACTTTTGACTGTCTAAACTGTAGCTGGGTAATTTTATTTTTGGTCCGTGTATTAAAATTATGTCTATCACTGTTTCTGACAAAGTTAGCCTCGTTTTTGCGTACAAACATAATATTTTCGTAAATGTATTGACACTGTACAGTCATTATGTTTATTTCCTTAAAAAGCTCTCTCAACGAGTATCGACTCCCAAGAATGTAAATTGCTCTTATGGCTCTCTTCTGTAAAATAAATATTGATTCCATATCCGCTGCCTGGCCCCACAATAAAATGCAGTTCGACATGATGCTGTGAAAGTAACTAAAATAGACCAGACGAGCGGCAATAACATCAGTGAGTTGCCTAATCTTTCTTACAGCTTGAGCGGCTGAGTTAAGTTTTCCAGATAAAAGAGTTACGTGAGGAAGTCTCCATTGTTATTTTGAATCTATAGTTATACCCAAGAACACAGTATTGTCTATAAAATCTATAATGCTTTATTATTATTGATGACTTTTTTATCAAAAACACTATTATTTGACAAAGAAAAATGTATGCATTTAGTTTTTTTTTCTAGGTTAAGAGCCAGGTTGTTTGCAGTAAACCATTCATGAACTAATTTTAATGTACTGTTTACTTCGTCATAAAATATTTCATTAAAATTTTAAATAAATGTTTCATTACAATTGGTTTAAATGTTTTAGAGTTTAGCTCGAACAGACAGAGAGACGGCCAGACAGACAAACAAAAAGTATCGTTTGTCACTCCTGACAATATTTTTTTAATCACATCTGTGAAGTTTTATTGAATGTTCATCCCTTTCGAAGATCAGTTCGAATAAATGGAAGGACAGACAGATAAACAAAAAGTATTGTATGTCACTCCTGACAATCAAGTTTCATCGGAATCGGTTTAGCTGTTTTGGACATTAGCTCGAACAGACGGACAGACAGACAGTACAATTTTATTAATATAGATTTTGCTGTCGAGACGATGGGTCCCTGGTCCAAGGATACCAAATCATTTGTCCACGATTTGGGTGTCGCGCTGTGTCTGTTGACAGGGGATCCTTTGAGCAAGGAGTACTTTGTTCAGAGGATCAGTGTCGCAATACAGCGCGGCAACGCGGCAAGCATCCTTGGTACCCTGAACCCATCGTCTCTTTAAAATTTTGTCATGTATCATAATTTACATAGTATTTTTTAATTTGTAAATACTTTTAGTTTTACTTTTTATATGATTACAAGTAATTTCTTAGTATTTCAAGACTAAATAAACGAAATCGATACATTGAGTATGTTGAACAGTTTTAGTTGATTCCTTACTTAAAGTATTATTTTAGAACTATAGCTCAATGCGGTATTTTATTATAAAAATCTAGATATAATATTCTTTAGAGAGAAGCGATCGACTACAAATATTGTTATCGGCTAGGATATTTTAAACATGAAGTGGTTGTTAAACTTGGTACCGAGTGCATCATTAGCAACCTGTTATTTTGTGTAACTGTTACTGTAAGCCTATTGTGAGTTATGAAATTAAAAGTTCTGTCTAGATGATTTCATAAACGCAGAGAAGCTACCTTTGGCTGCGGTGGTCATTATATTTTCATAGACTAAATTTTAGTTAGACAATTTGTTTGAAGCTTTGTAGTTGGTGTATTTATGTAGGCAAAATTTAGTTTTAAAACTTACGTAATCATTTCACGTGTCATAATAATGCATTGTTGGTCTCCGCTGTAGAGTGGTTTAATTTCAGTTTTAATCTGTACAATATTTTCATTGTATATGTATATTTATCTATGTATATATTATAAAAAAAAGTATTTAAGTATGTATATCAGTTGTCTAGTAACTCATAATACAAGCATAATATTTGCTTACTTTGGGACTAGATGGCGCTGTGTGGGTTGTCCTATGTATTATTATTATTATTGTTGCTGTTATAATTATTTTATTCATTACAGTGTCATGTACAACTATCATCACCCTTAAGACATTCATGCCATTTTGATTATTTGTTTTAGGTCATTACTGAACTTTATAGTTTAGGTCATACAGTGTCATACACAACAAAGTAACCGTAGTACGTGGCACTGTAGTTTGCCATATTAAGCTATAAAAAGAAAGTTACCAGAGCGAGGTGATAAAGTCGTGGTGAAGTTAGACTATTTGGGAACTCCTAAAATAATTAGCGAGTGACAATTTAATGAAAATGGAAGATCCTTGGGGATACAACTTGTTCATAAGTTGCTTTGGTCTGTATTATGTTTGGTAGGTATATTCAGATTCATAGCATTCCCAGAGTGAAATAATCTTAATTTATTCGTGGGTAGGTAACTGAGACTTCAATAAATCAATCCGGGTCAATAAAAACTATCCGCTATTCGATATATGAATTTATTATTTGAACTTTATTTAATAATTTTTTATAATATTTGTTTTTGTTTTATTTTATTTTATTTGGTAATCTCATTTGTAGTTTATGCTGTTGATTCGGAACGTTCCAATTGTATTTTACAATATGTTTTTTATTTAGTGGGTCAATGTAACTAGACCTAATATGGATTGAACAAAATACGTGTGCAGTGATAAAATACTTTGTGCGTGAAAAAATCTATGGCGTGAAAAAATATCTACTAAAGATATTTCTAGGAAGATTTTAGCTATTCGTTCTATTCCACTGCTCAATTTAAAACTCGATGTTTAAAACCCTGAATTTAAACGTGAAAGTACAAACTGCAAAAAAGGAAGATCACTCAGAGAGGCTTCTTAAACGGTAGTTAGGATAAAGACGTGACCTTAAAAAATAACTCTATTTGCGTCATTAGTATTAGTACTTGTATGTACATAAGTATCTAATTAATAAGTTATTATCATATTAAGCAACATTAAAACATAAATAATGTGAAAAAAAATGAAACGTCGTAGAAAGTTAAGTGCTGGTCCAGTGTATTGTTTCATCAGTAGAGGCGTCGGCATACATGTCTGATGCCGCACTCGCTGTTACAAGAATGCAGGGTTTCAATTGATGGCACTCACTATATTATTCAGTTTTTTCACACCCAATGACCAGATTTTTTCTGTGGGAATAAAAAACTAGACAAGCGGTATAATCAATGAATTGAAATAGATTTTCATAAAAATAAAATGTTAGTTTTTGTAATTTCCAGTTTGCATAAAACATTACCGGGTACTTATTGATTGGCCCTCGTATACATATATATTTGTCCTTTCATACTGAATTCATTGTCATTACAATATTCGAATTTCAAAAATTGTAATTCGAATATTGTTTTTTTAGAATTACTTTATTTATCGGATTTACTACATTAGAGATTATTAAGAGTCAGTGTCGTGATAGCCCGAACGCAGCGAACCTGTTTCAAATCTATAAGGCCACGTGGCCGTGGTTCGAATCCGGGCGTATACCAATAGGTATTTTCTGACTTAAGTACATTAACTATCACTGACTCCGTGTCTCGGAAGGCACGTTAAGAAGTCGGTCCCGGTTGCTGTCAATAGACGGCGGTCGTTACAATCCTCCAACCCACATTGGAGCAGTGTGATGGATTTAAGCTCCAAACCCCCTCATTTTCAGGGGAGGCCTAAGCCCCTGCAGTGGAGTATACAAAGGGCTGATGGGATGGAATGGAAAATTCACGTATTTAGCATTCACAAGTAAAGAACCGACATGAAATTGTAAACAAAAATTTGGGTTGTTCCTCATATACCTGAAATCAAGCCACTGGTTCCAAGCTAGCATTGAATTTTTTTTGAGGAAAATTTACTAGTTTTGTAAGAATAAAACTGAATATGTTAGTGTGGGGAGAACTATTTGCAAATAGTCAACTATTCCTTTGAGTAATCGATTTTTACAAAGTAAACGCAAAATATCTTTCATGAAATACCTATCGTCTTTAATTAGTCCCGATTTAAATATTCAAAGCTTTTAATGAAACGTCCAGGGTCGATTACAAAAGGCCATGTGAAAACGTATTTTAACACATTTTGATAGTAAAGCAGAATTTGTTGAAAGCCAACGTATATAAAGTTGGAGCGGGGTCAAAATTCGTTGGCAGCGTCATCAATCATTCAGAAAGGAATATTGCCTTCTCAGCCCTATCAGAATGTGCATATTAAATACACTATCCTTTTGTGTTCTCGACTATTTAGGTCTTTTATTTGAAGTTAAAACTGTGGCTCAGCTTGACTTTATCAAGGGCATACATACATAAGTAAAATGATATGGCAATGGGCTACTCTGCCTGGGGCAATATTTAAAAAAAAAACCGAACCATACCATCAGCCCATTAATGCTCCACTACAGGGGCTTAGGCCTCCTCGCGGGATGAGGAAGCTTGGAGCTTAATCTGCCGCGCTGCTTGAGTGCAGATTGGTGGATTTTAACGACTGCCATTTCTTGATGGCAACCGGGAACGACGGCTTCACGTGCTCTCCGAACCTCAGAGTCAGTGATAATAATGTACCTACATTATTTAGAAAAATATATGTATAACGAATTCGAAAACATTATGGAAGGCAGAGCAAGTTCGATATTCGAATTCGGTATAGTCTTATTTTCCAAACTTTCGAGAACAGGCCGTCACTCTAACATGTGCCTTAAGAAGAAAACTGTCTGCTCAAGACCCCAATGTGAACCAAAGCAAGCAGTAAGAGTGAAAATAAGTATCAAATTCAACCGACGCTCTATAACCACTAAGAGCGGTACAATGGCTGCACATAGGTTGTAGAGAGAGGTAAAACCTTTATAACCCTTTGTGGGACAGTAGTATCGTATCCATCTTTTTGGCACCACACTTTTTATTAATCTATTTCAAATGAAAAATTCCTTTCTCACTGTGAAAGTTCACATCGTCAAAAATAAAGTGTGATAATTTGAATAACCGTACGTAAGTACGAAAAACAATAATTCATCGTATATTGCGAGACGTACCAAAAGATAGGTCTTGAAAAATGATATCAAGATTTCAAACATTTTTTATTATTTAAGTCAATAATTTTTGAGATATTCACTCCTAAAGTCCTAATTTTTGTTAGAGTCACGTGTCCCCCCCCCCCCCCCCCCTGTACCAGCTAAACCATTGTTTTTGGATATGTGGAAAAAATTTACGACAGGAGTATATTAACGTAGTTAAAAGAACAACTATCACAGCTAACTAGACTATTATTTAATGAGTAATAGATTAACTTATAAAATGTAGTTTTATAAGTAAAAATTTTGTAAAAATTTCATAAATAATGACAAATAGCGTTCAGCCAATAACTTAAAACTAAATGTATTTTATCTTTGTGATGTTATTGTAAAAGATAATTAAAAAAAAAAATATGATGAAAACTACTTTGTTTTACTAAGTACTATAAATTTACGCTTTCCTTTGCAGAGCATATTCTCTTCACAATCGATACTAAAAGTCAAAGGTTAACTGTAATAAAATAAGTAATAAAATTGTCTCTAGCTGTCAGTGCACTGATGTCACTTTTCGGATTACCCAGAGAGGATCGAGCGCCTTCTAAATAACTAAATAATAATAATTTTTAAATTACATAATAATAACGATTAGTGGTTAAGTTCTATAAACGTCGCGCTCGATTTTTTATATTGTATGGTGGTACGGAACCCTTCGTGTGCGAGTCCGATTCGCACTTGGTCGGTTTTTTAAATATACGCAATGAAGTCTACAGTTCTTAGCTGTATCTACCTACGGCTTATGTGCAACTGCCGGGGTTCTATAAAGCTTGTCTGCATGGCATGTAAGGAGTAAAAATAAAAACAGTTCTCGGTGTAAACTTTATACCAACGTAAGAAAATTCAGAAAACTTCATTAAATATTGGGATTTTGGCTTTGAATTTTATTTATATAAAAGTCATATGACCCATGTAATGTTCATCTCAACATACCTTTACCGTACATATCAACTTTCGTATCATACGCCACTGCCGTTTCCGCTATTACTCGCAGTATGATATTAATTATAAAAGTATAAATATTCTCATTGTAAAAGTAATTAATCTGTCGGGTAACTTCTAGTAGTGTCAAGTTAAAAAAATTGTAAACCAATAAAATATCTTAAACAAGTCGTAAAATATTCGTAATCAAATTGTAAAAAAGCTTGAATAAAATAATTCAATTCGTTCGGATGGTTTGAAGTAATATTTGCAGTTGAGATGGGTCAAAATGCGTCAGTAACTTCATTAATCATTCAAGACCAAAACTGTTGCCTTCCAAGCGTGCTTTCTAACTTTGTGAGGAGATGCAAAGTAAATATAATAACCGTTTGCAAACTGTTTACTTTGTTTATAGGCACCAACAAACAAATAATTTCTAAATATAAAAACTGTTTTTAGTATTACGGTTTTTAGTTTCGTTATCAATAGTTTGACTTTACTTATTGTACTTTTGATGAAAATTAACTTAAAATATCTAATAAAAGAAACTTTCTCGAATAAAAGCCAAGATATTGTAAGGAAGTTGTGAAAAATTGTAATTGGTAAATAAATAAATTGTAATCATCTACACCATCATACTACGATACTAAATACACAATAACACTAATCTACGACAGATCGTTTCCTCACAGTTAGTTTTTGAAATATTTAGTTAAGAATAATTATTTATTCATATATTTATTATCATTTATAACGCTGTCGATAAAACTTTAAAGTACCCAATATCGAAAAAATTATTAATTTTATTGGTAATTTGGAAAAAAAATCAATGTTTTTATATCAATGACATACATTTTCATGAAATTATTTATTTTTAAGATTTCGCACATTTACGATGAAAATGGAATGAGATGAAATTAGAACTCTTATAGAATCATTCTCAAATATCATTTAATCATTCTGGTGTCTGTATGTCCGTCTGTCACATCCTATTTTTTTGAGTCTATGGGACGAAAAAAATTTAAATGTAGTATATAGGTACATATGCGTCTACAAACGAATCCTAATTATGGGGGAAGGGAAATCAGAAAATAAAAAAAAAAATTGTCAAGTGTATTCCATGTACTACGTAATCTTTCGCGAGAATCATTTAGATAATTTACTTAGAATAATATATGTTCCGAAAATAATCATTTTACGAATAATTGACTTGTAAATAGTGTTTAAAAATACCTATATACTTATTTATTATAATGTTATAACTAAAATGTGAAAATGGGGTGTTTGTTGGTAGTAATATAAGTTGCTGTCGTCAGTTTTGTTTCGTTCATTTGTTTTTAATGAGGCCGTTGGAACGGGCTACTGTATAGCCATGAATACTAATGAGAAGAGCTTCTTTAAAGTCTTCTTTAAAAAAATTAAACTTTTCCTAAATCTTTTTTGTGCAGTAGCTATAATATAATAAGTTATATCTTAATCGTTTTTGCCAGCTGCCGCGCCCGTGTGCACGTACATGACGTCTTTTGAATTATGCTTGCCCGTACCATGCCCGTACCCATTCTTGCAACCGTGGCATGTCCTTGAACACTAAGATTCCATACCGGTAGGAGCACGAAGATATGCATATTCTCTCCATCATATTGAAAAGTAGGGCGACGAGGATTTCGAGATTTACTATGCTAGAATGTCAAATCAAAAAATGTAATATTTTGTAGTATCGAGTGCACAGATGGTATAAAGAAGGAAATTTATTTGCTTATATTGTTAATTTGACAAACGATGCCAGATGTGTATTATATATTTAAACGTGAAATAACTTTTTTCATAAACAGACAAGTCCACTTTAACAGCAGCTGCACCAGGTTGTCAGATAACAAGGCTTATACGAGAGATATAGAAATGATCTGATGATGATAGCAACCTTCCGACGATACGGGTATTATCAAGCAAGACAGACTTTCTTTATTTCGGTTTTAATTGAACTATGTTTAATGCTCATGCAGCCGCTCAACGGTACCAAACCTCGAGTTATTATTAATATTACTGACCGGTTGGCCGACTGGTTAGAGACCCTAACTGCGGAGCCGAGGGTCGCGGGTTCGATTCCCGTTCGGGACAAATATTTGTGTGCATGAACATGTCTATTTGTTCCGTGACTGGGTGTAAAAGTATCTATACATGTATATATTATAACAAAAAACGAATATTTAAATATATATATCAGTTGTCTAGTACCCCATAATACAAGCATAATACTTGCTTGCTTTGGGACTAGATGGCGCTGTGTGGGATGTCCCAGATATTATTATATTTTTATTATTATTACTGTTATTTAGTTTTACGTAAATATTCAAAATGTTCAAAAATTATCAAGAAGAATATCAGTCGAAATATTTAAAATTTAAAATTCAACCATCGATAAATATGTGTAAATAATGAAGGCATATCCAAAACTGATAAATGTTTCATAACAGTCTAAAAAATTACTGAGGTAACTCGTGTCAATGTTATGTAAACTTTTTAAGCTCCAGTCAATACTTTATCTATTATTGGTATGGCCAACACCATGCATAGAGTATTACCTAATCGATATGAATTTACTAGTTAGTAAGCAAATGGCATTTCTGAGTTGTCATAATCATTTGTTCGTTGTCGATTCGGTTTGATCGTGTTCTGAATCATTGGCTTTACTCGTAGCGCTAATGTTCTGTTTATATTAAGTTCGTAATTCTTATGATGTATATTTTTATTTTGTTTCACTTTATTAAGGAAACACGCAGTCATATATAAACAAATTTTCAACAAATTTAAACAAAATGACCTTCAGTTTCATAAGTGTGTACCTACATGATAGTTAACAGTTAGAGACACATTCACAAGCCACACAACCAAACCACAACCGAACTTTAAAATTATTGCGAACCGCAGATTTAAATGGAGACCAAAGAGAAAACAGCGTTTCGCATATTTTTTTATTATACATTTAGTGTGGAGGAAAATATGTCTACGTGTTGTAAATTTTTATAATGATAGTAGCAGGAAGGTCTAACAAACGAGATTGTTGCATAATTAGTACTACAAAACCGTACCATATAAATAATAATACATCCATTGTTGATTTCAAATTAATTTTGACACGAATCTTTTAAGAAACGTAGCAAGATAAGGCTTTCACTACAAGTTTTGATCTAAAGCTTGAAAGATATAATTATGATATGAATATACCTGATTGTCGTCTAAGTAGATTGACTCAACCACATAGTGTTTGATACTGCGCTGAAGAATTCTATTGTCCAGCTTTGAACCTCACGATCAGAACCAGACGATTTTTTTATGGAATCAGCTGCGAAAGTAGTACCACCACTAGGTTCCATAAAATAAGTAATTCATTCAAAAGTAACTGTGTTATGTTTTATAATAAACGTCCTAGCAAAGCAAGCCACTCTAAGTTTCTTGCAGTGTTCTTCTTAGAGTGGTCGCATATGAACCTGCGTGAAATTAGCTTTATGACGTTCAAAAATGACGACCGAGCCCTACTACTTAAAAATAACCATTTATTTATTTTACTTATTATTTATTTAAAAGTATATTTTAAACAATTATTAGCTTATGCTTCTGCTTATGGCTAAGCTTTTGGTTGCTGTCAATAGATGGCGGTCGTTACAATTCGCCAACTCGCATTGGACGGGCGTGGTGAATTTAAGCTCCAAGCCCCCTTATCTTGAGGGCAGCCCTTGCAGTAGGGTTTAAAAAAAGGGCTGATGGAAAAAAAGCTTATGTCTTCTTCTAAGAGAGTTAGGCAAAGACTTCTAGATCGTCATTTGTGATACGGTTCTTTACCTCTTTCGTTTCAACGCCATCTGTCAATCGTTTCATGTATTCTTGTTTGTTTTTAGGTTGTTAGACTTGTGTTGTAAACACGATCACTATGTAACGTATTGGTAGAACTAATAACCCTATTCTAAAGTCGTTTAAAAATTGTTTTACGACACACCTTTGCACACTCGGTCACTCATCTATTATTTATTGACACGTCTTGATGATACTCATACGATAAACTAAGAAAACGCAAAAATTACCGGCGTCAACAGAAACACGTACAAACAAAAGTACTTTTTTATATGATGTGTATCAAAATCTAATATCTCTTTCTTGATGTTAGTCACATCCCGATTACCCAGGATGCAGTATAATACGACATTAATAGAACTCGTGCGGAAGTTAGGAAGGATACGTGAAGATTGACATTTCACAAACAGAAAGTGCCAATTATGGCGCAGGTAACTTGAAGTTTCCTTTGCGATAGTTTCAGTTTGTTCTAAGTTTATAAGCGTTTACGAACTGAATGTCGAAAGTGCCTGACTGAGTTCTTGTGATATTATCAATAGGTGGATATGTATAATTCTATTTTTCATTAGTTTTAATATATTAACTTACAATTTTATTTAATTTGAATTGTTTATATAGCGGGTATTATTTTATAATATTATTGCTAAGTAATTTTTTACTTTTTGTAGGTTATCTATATAGCGCCATCTTGCATTTCAACTTATTTCTTTTATTATTATTTATTTTATTTATTTAAATCACATGTTTCATCTCGGCAGCCTTATTATCTATACTAATATTATAAAGCTGAAGAGTTTGTTTGTTTGTTTGTTTGTTTGTTTGTTTGTTTGAACGCGCAAATCTCAAGAGCTACTAGTTCGAATTAAAAAAATATTTTTGTGTTGGATAGTCCATTTATTGAGGACGGCTATAGGCTATATATATAAAATCATACTATCTGTCTGTCTGTCTATTCGAGCAAATCTCCAAAACAGCTGAACTGATTTTGATGAAACTTCACAGATATGAAAAGGAAGTGGTGAAAAGTGACATACACAACTTTTTGTATGTCTATATGTACGTCCATTTGTTTATTCGAGCTAATCTCCTAAACGCCTAAACCGATTTTAATGAAATTTCACAGGTATGAAAAGGAGGTGGTCAAAAACGGCATACGCTACTTTTTGCTTGTCTGTATGTCTGTACTTTTATGGGTCCATTCGAGCTAATCTGCAAAACATCAGAACAGATTTTAATGAGACGTTGCAGACGTGAAAGAAGGTTGTCAAGAGTGAAATGAGCTACTTTTTGTGACGTGACGTTGCCATGAGTGGCGTAAGCTACTTTTTGTCTCTCTGTTTACGTACGTCTACATGTCTATTCGAGCTAATCTCTAAAACGACTGAACAGATTTTAATGAAACTTTGCAGACTTGAAAGGAGGTTGTCAAGAGTGACATAAGCTACTTTTTGCCCGTCAGTCTGTCTGTACGTCTATGCGTCTATTCTAGCTAATTTTCGACGGCTGAACAGATTTTAATGAAACTTTGCAAACATGAAAGAAGATTGTCAAAAGTGATATAAGCAATTTTTTACCCGTCTCTCTGTCTGTACGTCTATGTGTCTATTCAAGCTTGTTTCTATACCGGTTAAACAGATTTTAATGAAACTTTGCAGACGTAAAAGGAGGTTGTCGAGAGTGACAGCTACTTTTTGTGTCTGTCTGTCGTTTGTCCTCATTGATCTATCAACGTAGCCGAAACTACTAAGTCTAGGAAGCTGAAATTTAAAACAGTGGTTAATTTTATTACGTATTAATTTTTAAGATAGGATTATTCAGAAATTTTAAATTTAAGGTGGGAAGGATGAAGGGGCTTTGTATGAGTCTTTCTTCTTTAAAGTTAGAAACATTAAAATTTTAGCATAAATAAATAATAATGTGTTTCAGGTTTTTTGGATTTCCACATTTTAAGACTGGGAAACGGGAGGTGAAAAGTATGGGAGTGTCGGTTTTCTTAAAGTAGTGGAGGGAATGAAGATTGAAAGTTTGATTGGGTGTAACCAATATTAGTTTTAGCAAAAAGTATCTACGTATAAACCATATCGAACATTAACAGTACCTACCTATAACAGGAATGTGTCGTCTACGCAAGCGAAGCTGCGGGCGGTCGCTAGTCTGAAATAAAATAGATTTGGAGCGATCTGTAAATAGTTTTTTAACAAATAGAATATACTACAGAAAAAAAATCTCTGGTTGGCTTACTGAATATATGTTCCCCGCGAGTGCCAAGCGTTCCAATTTGGGACGATGCGTTTTAGTCCGCAATGACAAGCGCCTAATTTGGGACGATTTCTAATACATTTTATGGGTGCTTGCGCTTCAAGCTTTTTGAAATGCCAATGTCATTGTAGATGTTACCGAGTGATTTAATAGAAGTTATGATAAAATACTTGCCACATTAAAGAAAAAAATTAAAAAATTGAATAGTTATTTCAACAGGACCGTCGACATATTTTGCGCGTAGTTTTGCGATATATATTTTTTTCTTGTAAAAAAATTATATGAAATCTTTCTATTTTATTTTATTAAATGTAAAAACATAGCTAAAACTGTAAATATAACACAATTCCGACAGTAAAATTGTTTATAATACTTTTTTTTTTTTTTTTTTTTTTTTTTTTTTTTTTTTTTTTTTTTTTTTTTTTTTTTTTTTTTGCGATTTTCGCTTATTTTTTAAAATTTCTTTTAACAAACAGTGGTGTATTTGTTTCTAAGCCAAACGATTTGAAATATAGATACATTTTCAGTAAATTTAATCTGCTTTTCAGTAATATACAGCATTCAATAACGTTTCATACATTGAAGTGGACACAATAAGCTTAGGAAGCACGCGCTTGCGGCGGCCGCCACTCTACGGGGTCCCACACGAAAATTACTTGTCATTGGGCGCTACTGGGTAGTTTTTCGCCTTGTCACTTTCGGGGATATACATATAACGTTTTAAACTAAACCCTTGATAGTTCAACGCTTATTAATTCTTGATGTCAGCTAAATCATTTACAATCGATATCCATCATTAATTTAAATTTCGCATTTCGTATAATAAATATTTAGCAGTGACCTCGAGTATCATTCATAGCGATATTAATTTGAATGCAAAAGAGACAATTTCTCTCGACGACAAGCTCGATTTAACGTGAATTAGCACCAATTCTGTTTCACGTCTGTCCTCATAAGGCGGTTTATACCAACGTACAACGCCGCAAACTATTGCATTGTGGCCCCACATATATTTTTCAGATGTAACCACAATTATGTGGTGGTGTGGTGATACCTGCAAATTAATTTGTAATGCGATAAATGAATGGCTATAAACCGCATCACGCATTATTGTGGCTTTAAATGCTTTTACGCCTGAAAACAATTTCGATTGGAACGCACAAGATTATAAAATTCACAAACATTAAAAACGTGTTAAGATATAGCTCAGTAAGAACCTACATATTTGTGTCCACGCGGGAGCGTCAGTGATATATTATCACGAAATTTTACATCAATCACAGATTATGTCCACTAAATATTTAAGTACAATTTTCAAAGTTATTATGGTCAATCATCAATTCATGTCATAATTTATGTTGTCAAACTACAATAATTCTTTTTAGTTTAATTTATTGTGGTGAGCCCTTGAAATAACAAAAATATACACACGGACTCGGTAGAAATTACTTGATTTTTCTGTCTAGTAAATGATTAGGGATAACACAATGGATTCTAGCATACAGTGTGCAGCGTCCATTTTTACACACAAACTACATGGAGTGAAACTAGAGACAAAACCGAAGAAAAAATTTGAGAATAGGCTGGTTAACTACTTTTTAAAAATTATTTTATATGAAAGGGTTTTCGAAATATATCATAACAGTTAAATAATTTTAAATAATAAATCACTATTAACAAAGTTATGAATGTTTAACCCTGCAGAGACGGAAGTGGTCATGCGGACTACATACATAGTCCATTTTTAAATTGAAATAAAAAAATATTTAACCATTATTTCTTTATTTTACTTATGAAAAAATAATCAGTACAGTTTTTTCTACACGATAAAATCAACCAACTTTAATCACTACCTCTGTGTCATAATTAATGAACAAAAATAAAAGACTTCTCTGAATTGACATAGGAATCCCAGGAATCGCTCTAATTGAGATCACAATGAAACCATTTTCTAATAATTAATTACTTATAATATTTTCTACGCAGAAAAGACATTATATTCGAATGTCCCGACAAATGAACTTTTTGCACGCCGTGCACAACTTTCGCGTGTTTTTATTACGCACTCTTCTATAATCATGACAGAGGCCGACTATATTACAAGACGTTGCCTCTGAGGTTGGTGGCTGTTTTGCGCTTGCACTGCACTGAGTGCATCTCTCGATTATTGATGTAAAAGCATAGTTCGCCTCAACCTTTATGGCGGATTGGAATACAACGCTATAAGCGTTCTTGCGCAGATACAGTCATATACCCCTCAGTCCACTGCGTCCTGCTACACCTAGAACTACTTACCGCGACGCGACTTGTGCCTGTGTTTGGATACACCATAAAGCTTGATTGAAACTCTACCTAGCAGCGCAGGAAACTAAAGCTTACTGTTTCAGCGAAATTTGAGATTTTATATTAGGTGACTTCATATGTAGTCCACGTGACCACTGCAGGGTTAAAGAGTCCTTTTAGACAGAGTGGGCAATACCACACGGCGTTACTATGTATGACGTCGGGCCATTTCAAATAATTTTCAACATATTTACTTTCGAAAAAAATTACATGTATTCATTTCTGTTTCTAATTTTTTTAGCTGAGGAATGGCTTACATGTAGACATCGCTAAGAAATTTACAGAGTTGTAGTATCCACAGCATTTCAGAACTAAAAAATCGACCCTGTTTGACGGTAAGAAAAGTATATTTATCCTATATGGAATGAAATATTAACTAGCCGTGACTTCATATTCACATCTTCACTACGCTGCTCTTAAGCTGCTGTCAAATTTATTGACTCTATGATTACACTACTAAAATATTTCTTCAAACAAATTATGTTAATGCCTTGTGGATTAGATTAACCCCACGTCTCTAATATAGAGAACCTATTGAAAGAAATTCTCATACATATATTATTAGAAAACCAAACTATTCAATTTTAGTGAGCGCGCGTGGGAGTTAGGATGGCTTATAAGGGGAATGGAAACATATTTCACTCTTTCGAGCTACCCACGTTGATGTACTTAAAGGCCTGGTGCTGAGTGACGTGCAGTATAACACAGGGCAAGTTTTTTGCTCTTCATTTCGGTAAACTAGTTCACAGAAAGATGAACCCACTTATATAAAATACGTACGTAACGTTGACAATTTATGAAAAAAAAATCAACAAAATGCGAAGTCTATAATACTAGTTATAATAATATATAAGTTATAACAGTTTTTAATTTAATATAAATGGATTGAGGATATTGGCGACTGAGGATAATGTAATGAAATAGGTTAAATAAAGTAGTAGCTGTATGAGCATTAACACCTTTGCCTAAATAGGCAGGGTCTCAATATGTCAACAATCATATTGTATCATGGTTGTGTCATAATAATTCATTAATCATTTGCAATGAAGGCGATTTTGAAACTGTTTTTAGGTTGTTAGCATCGAAGACCACAGTGACGGACGGTCAGACAAAGCACATCTAATCAATTTTCAGTGTCTCGAAAAAACGTATGTTAAAGAAATACTGTCATTATATTAGTTTATCTTCCAAAAACTAAGGAAAAGTTTATACAGAAACAATAAATGCGTTGCTTCATTTATTTTTCAAATACGAGATAAACTTCTCTGTGTTATAATAATCTGTTATAGTATTTTAAGTATTTTATTAGTCTCATATTCAGATCAGTTTCATAATTCAAATACGCCACAACAAAAGTTTGCTGAGAATGAATTATTCATTGGGTTCACTGCATAATTTTATTCATCGTTACGGTATTTCCGCACATAAGGACACAATAATGATTGTATGATAATATATGATTGAACGAACAATAAACAAACATTAAATACTAGACAATAAGTTAGGACCGACGTTTTGTGTGTAATTAGTTAAACGTCCTTTACACGTTTAGGACGTTAAAATAACAGTCATAAATAACTGTTAAATTAAAATAGCTGTTAAAATAACAATAACAGTAACTGCGAAATGAATTTACTAATTTTCACGTGTTATTTAAATATTCATTGATTCACATCTAACATTTTTTTTATGAAACTGAAACTTCGTTATATTCACTCGACTGTCATTTCACATTGCAATTCGTAAGTTCTTACGTTCGATCGCCTTACAGAATTAATATTGGGTACTTAGTCGAATTTTTAGAGACCGACATTATCAAGTGCACAGATTTTTATATTCGGAGGTTCTGTCGTTCTAGTCTTATCCAGAAATCTCTCAGTCAATTTAATTAATCGTCGTTTGTTTTTCATCGTTTCATAGTAGTAGTTTCATATGGGGAAGTGTCGATTTGATTATTAATCCTAACTAATTTTTTATATGCAAAAGTTTGCCTGTATTTGTGTTCGTTAGTTACCTTTTGGCGGCTAAACCGCTGAACCAATTTAGATGATGCTAAAATACTGTTATTGTCATAAAAAGTATCCCACGGGAAATAATATTAGGTAATCATTCCTGCATGCCCTAATGTATAAAAGTACGAATTGACTAGAAGCTCTCTTCTGCGTTTACCGTCTAACCACTCATACTCATAGAAATAATATTACTATGAAACAGACGGCGCGAACAAAATTTCTGTATACCTGTGCAGAAGTAGCACGCACGTAACACGTGAGGCGGCTAATGAGCCGTACATTATAATGAGTCATAGATATACGATGTCATCTTCACAGAGACGACATGTGAAACTTTGTTTATATTCTGCCTATTGAATTGGATAGTGTAAGAGAACGTAGTAAAATAAATTGAATAAGGCGAAACTGATGATTTTAATTACAATGTCTATTCTAATTAATACTGTGTATACATATTTCTCCTTATAAGTAAAACAATTACACATTAAACTGGTACTAATAAATTGGTACTGAATATAGGTACTAAAATATGCGCTTGCACTAACAAGACCCAACGCTTATCTCACTTTGCCTTATCGGTAAAGAAATGAACGAAGTGCAATGAAAATCATTGTTTTAATGTGATATAAACTTTACTTATCCTTAAACAAAATTAGCTTAGTAAGTTCCTGACTGAAAAATACTCTGTGACAGAGAGACAGACAGATGGCATAAGTTGAGTAATAAAGAAACTAAAAACTAATCAGTTACACCTAAATGATATAGTTACCCAACATTTTATACCTACGTATCCAATCTGTACGGTTAACTCTTCATAATCAATGATTTTCATATAGAAATGGCGGCAAAAGACAAAAATTTGTTTTGATTAATTTTAGTTGATGGTTTGCTTACTTAGCGATAAGTTACGTCACTAATTTTTTTCTTCGAAGTTGACTCATTTTTACACATTTTTAACACTCACGACGGCATTGAATTGTTGTTTAATTGGTGGTGGTTTAGTAACATTTTCGGCAGGTAATCACGATGAGTGTAGGCGAGTGACTGAATGAATTGTTGCCAGTCGGCAATAAAACATGGCGCACGCAAGCGTCTGGATCGCGGTGTCGCTTCCCTACGTTAGTAATATTATTTCTATGCTCATACTATAGCTAGCCGGTGTATGGTGGGGAGTTTCAGTCCGAGTTTCAGTGCGCAAGGTCTCCGTGCGGCGCTCTTCACCCCCGAGAAATCTCCGCACACCGGTTTCAATCCCCGAAAATGCGAAATGTCACTTTGATACTGTGAACTGACATTTATGACTGTATTAAGACATGATTAAGATCAAACGCTGCTGTCAAATTAATTAATTCTATGCATGCCCTAATGGAACGACGAAACGACAGTATTTTTTGTATGAAGATAGTTAAAGTGACAAAGATTTATATATGTATTAGCACATTAGTCGAAAGTTCCCATGAATCCCATGGGATACAAGACTAGTCAATATTTGTAGTCAAGATTTCGTTGTGTTGCTAGTTATTAAGTTGCCTAGTTGCTGTAGAATTCAAGAAGTGCAGCAGAAAGTGTATGGCTGCGGGAAAAGGGCCGGGATATTACGAGCATAGTTATAAGGATGTTAAGTATGTGCAAGGGCGAAACCGTGGCCAAAAATAAATGTAATGTTTCTCAAAATACTGTCCGGTAGCGTCAATACACTTTTGCATAAAATTATAAAAATGTTCATATTTATTTCATTCTTCCGTGGTGACCTCAAAAACATGTTTTTTACACTCTTCGATAGTTTCTCTTGGCGATGAATATCGTTGACCGGCTTAATTGATTCATCAATTTCTGAGAATAAAGTAAAATAATAATAATGCATAGGACATTTAAACACACCATTTAGTCCCAAACTAGATAGAGAGTGTTTTACAGGGTTCATATAAAAGTACGAATTGACTATAAGCCTCTTCTGCGCTTACCGTCTAAGCACTCATACTCTAGCTAGTTGGTGTGTACCCATTGCGAGATTGCGAGTTACACTCCGAGTTTAGTCCGCAAGGTCCCCGCGCGCCGGCCTTCACCCCCACGAAATTGCGTTTGACATTTTCAGTACTGTGAAGTGACATTTCTCACTCTATTAAAACCAAACGCTGCTGTCAAATTTATTTACCTATAGGGTACATAGACAACTGGTATACTTAGGTATTTTTTTAATAATGCATGCTAGAATAGATACCTACTTTACAACCATACACGCCCACATATTCATATTCACAAATATTTATCCCGGGTGGAAATCGAACCCGCCACCTTTGGTTCTGTAGTTAGGGTACCTAACCACTCGACCGCAGTCAGTCACAATTATTTAATCAAAGTGTAATTAATCCTCTTCTCCCGGGCCGCCGTATGGTACACGTACACTATTTATTATATTATTATTTTGGTAAATTACAAAAAAATCTCCCACGAAAAATAGGAGTGCATAACTCAAGAGGAAGTTTATTGAGAAAAATAGTTTGTAACATTCTTGCCACTATTGCTGCGCTGGTAATTTCAAGCGAATTGTCCAGATGGACGAATTTCATTTTTTCACAGTACCTCGGAGATTCGAGATACTGTGAATAAATTCTATTGTTTTCACATTCAAATCAGCGCACGCGCAAATTACGTAGTTTTTTGCATCTAAGGACAAAGCTCCGCTATTGGCGATAGTAAAAGGCGGGGCGTGCACAATCTAACAGTGGTACAAGCTAGCGCGGTACACTAAATTATTGACTTCTGGTATTTGAGATGGAAAAGAATGACAGATCTTTATCAGAATAATTTGTGAACATTGGTGCGCGCACACCACCAAACATCGCTCAGCGTAATAAACGGGCCAGAGAGCATGATTGGGAGCAGGAATTTGCTGCCTTTCGAAGTGATAAAGTCTATGATTTAAAAAATATTGGAATATATTGAATTCAAATTTGCTGGTACGGATTATGGATGTTCCCTTATTACTTACTCTACACGAATTAGACAAACTAGACAATGAATGCGCGTCCAGTGAATGTCAGGCCCATGACTTCATGACAAAACACGTACCTAGGTAATACAAAAATCTGATATTACTGTTGTATCGCAAAATATCCGAAGTTTCTATAGAAATTTGGATGACTTGAAATTAAACCTCACCCAACTTAAAATACTTAAAAAACTTATGCCTGACTTTATTATTCGTAGCGAGTGTTGGTTAGACATTAACAAACCAGTACCCATGATAAACAGATAGATTTTAATTTTCATATGAGTGATATGTAAATCATAGAAATGTTTATATTTAAGATTATGTATTTGGAGTGTCTTGTTTTATTTTATTTACTTCTTCAGCGATGTTAAAGGATGACTAAAGCGTTTTCACTTCAGGGCTCATTGCACGCGAAAGGTAGTGTTTTTCGTATCGTAAATATTTGTTTGTTTTTATTGCGACTACTCAATAAACGAGGTTTCATCCTTAATACTTGGAAAGTGATGATGTCTAGAGTGTTACGTATTGGCGACGTATGCCGAGATAATTATGTGTGTTATATTTTCCTGATTTCGAGATTGGGTGATAAATAAAAATAATCAAATTTAAAAAGAAAATACCTGAGTGGTATGCGAATAATTCAAACTGGGCAGTTGCGTGTAGGACGCTTATTACAGTAGGGTTCCCCGGTTTTTTTAGTGTCAAAGGTCTCAGGTGGACAGCTCTATGATTATTTTACTTTACTAACGACATCGAAACGAACCTAGCACCGCAGGAGAGACGTCTGTGCTATGGCGCTCTGACACATGACTATGGGTTGGTTTTTAGCATTCCGTAGCCATCCGTAGCCGTTCTGTCTGTCTGTCTGTTTGTCCGTCCGTCTGTCACAGACATTTTGCTTGGAGACTACTACCACATAGATAAAAATTGGAAAGTAGGTGTAATCTACGAAGCGTTATAAAATGGTATAGGGTGTAGCGAAATTACGAAAAACCAGTCTTCATAGATGCAACCGAAGAACGAAACTTTTTTTTATTATATTTATTTTTTTGTGCATAGGCGGGTGCGGGCGAGCGGTAGCAGCGTGGTGGCCCACGAGGCGATGAGAGGCCCAGATGCGAGCGCGCGCGCACCATGCGACACCAGTCGACCGACGTCAGTATGCCCGTTATAATAATTTCTATTTATAATTGTTGCTCTATACATACATACGTTAGCTCACGCCTGTTTCCCAGAGGTGTTGGAGACACAATGACATGGTAGCTGTCAATACAGTGGTGGCGTAAGGCATGGGCGACATGGCCGTCGCCTGCGGTCTCGCGGTCCAAGGGCCTTCTCTCTCGAAAGTATAAGCAGCATTTTTCCAAAAATATTTAGCTAAGGTCATTAAAAGCCTGAGAGCTGAGAGCCTGTGACCGAGAGTAAATATTTAACTTATAATAGTATAAATGCCTCCGACTAGCAGGTATCTGGTAATACTAACCTACCACATCCTTTTTTTTTATTATTTAGTTCAGTAAAAAATTTTCACCATTTCGTTCAAACAATGATCCTGAATTTACTTGACTTAAAAAAAAATTGTCAAACAGCTGTTCCAAACACAACAGAAAAAGAGTTAAAAGACATTTATTTATTCACATATGTTTATTGTCATTCGGATTTTGTTAAAAGTATCAGTAAGTACAGAGTCCACTGACAGAATCTTTACAAAATTTAAAGTAATAAAAAAATATTTGACACAGCAGCTCGTAGAAAAATAGCCCAGCACGTAGAACTTTTAAATTGTTACCACTTCATTCCTTTCGTTTCTTTTTGTTAGAGCTATGTCGCCCCCCTCCGTATACCAGCTAAACCGTTGTTTTTGAATATGTGGAAAAAAATTATGACAGAAGTATATATAACGTAGTTAGAAGGAAAACTATCGCAGCTATGATGAAAATTACATTGTATTACTAAGTACTATAAATTTACATCGATACTAAAAGTCAAAGGTTCACTGTAAGAAAATAAGTAAGTAATAAAAATTTTCTGTAGCTATCAGTGCACTCATGTTATTACTTTTCGGATTAGCGGAGGATCGAGCGCCTTCTAAATAACTAACGAAATAAAAATGAAATATATTTGTGAAATAATTCTTAAATTACATCATAATAACGATTAATGGTTAAGTTCGATTAACTTCGCGCTCGTTTTTATTTTTCTTTTAAATTTTCTTTTTCATTTAGTTAAATTAAAAACATTTGCATGATTGCGAATAAAAATAAGTCGATAAAAAAAAGTCTCTATATGAAACTTGACTTCTTGCGCCACACGTAGGTCTCGTAAAATTTATATCTTGCCACAGATCTATATCCTTTCGCACCGTCCTTTTTCGCCACTGATAAATTACTACGTGGATGCGACATCAGCATAGTACCTAATACATAGTTGCCTAATTTTTTGAGTTATGCGACGGATCGTCACATTGATTCGATATCCGATTCCCGATTGGTAAGTGGATAAGTCTACCATGCATGCTCCTAAATTAAATATCCATCATTCCAACGATTTTATCCGATACCCGATTCTCGATTTGTATTTTCCATTCATATGCCCTTTTTTTATACCTTACTGCAGGGGCTTAGGCCTTCTATCAAGATGAGGGTGTTTGGAGCTTAAATCTGATTGGAATACCACGTATATATACCACGCTCCTAAATAAATAACCATCATTCCAACCATTTTATGCGATGCCCGATTCCGATTGGTCAGTGGGCAAGTCTTATACCATGCTCCAATATCTTTCATTCCAATCATTATTTAAGCTTTCCGAATCTCATGCAAAAACGAAGTCGATTTGTATTAACGAGGACTCCGGTGGTGGCTTAATGTGTCCCAATGACTTGCAGACATTCGTTGTTTACTTGTCTGTGAGTGATCTCATAAATCTAATTCCACTCTCATATTGAGGCTATGTATACATAGTATTACTAGTCTGTGGTATTACAGTTAGAAATGCATGTTGTTTGTTACGTTAATATTGATAGTTTTACACACACTACCAACACAATTTATGTGTATTATTTCGTGGCGGCGTTCTTTCACCCTACTTTGCTTACCTTCTATCATGTTTTATGTTTTACATCTATGTCTTGGTATATATTATAATTTTAGCCATTTAATGTATAATTTTATATTCACAATTTGCAGATCAAATTATGATTAGTAGTAACAACTGTTCCAGACGGTCGACAAGGCGGTGTGCACGGAGGAAGGCGGCGGCGCAGCACGGCTGGAGTCGGTGCTGCTGGCGTTGGTCGAGCGGAAGGCGCGCGCTCTCCACGCCGAGCACCGCCGCAACGACCGCATCAGAACCCATCCGCTGCTGCTACTGTTGCGGAATGTCGCACATGACGGTAATATATTAATAATAATACTAATAATAATAATAATAATAATAATAATAATAATAATAATAATAATAATAATAATAATAATAATAATAATAATAATAATAATAATAATAATAATAATAATAATAATAACAATAATAATATGTCGGACATATCACACACGGTCATTTAGTTCCAAGCTAGGGATAGCCTGTATTATAGGTAGGTACTAAACAAATTATATACGTACTTAAATATTTTAGTAATACACACACACACACACTTGCATAGATATTTTACACCCAGACACGTAATACTGTGCCTTAGTGCAAAAAAAAAATACAAGTTGTAGGTATTCCCATCCTGCAGAAAGATGATACTTGGCATGTATGTAGCTTTCAGGTATGTATTTACAACCTTGAAATAGGAACAGTTTGAGAAATGATTGATATCCCCTACCCTCCTATAATGTCATGTCCCTAACCTTTCATTTTGTGCAAAAACTATTGAAGTTAAAAAAAAAACTGTCAAAGAATAAAATAATATTTATGAAATTATCTATTAAACAATCTATCATATCAATTTTATCAATTTTATTTTGATGCCACTAATAGTTTTGAAATTCTCCATACTTAAAGCAACGAACCTGTCTTAAATTTATAAGGCCCCATAGGGCCATGGTTCGAATCCGGGCGTGTACCAATGAGTTTTTCTGACTTAAGTACACAATATCACTTACACCGTGCTTCGGAGGGCACGTTAAGCAGTCGGTCCCGGACGCTGTCAATAGATGGCCGTCGTTACAGTTCCCAACCCGCAGTGGAGCAGCGTGGTGGACTTAAGCTCCAAGCCTCATCCCTGGGGGAGGCCAAACCCTGCAGTCGGGTAAAAATGGGCTGATGATGATGATACTTAAAGCACAAAAATCGAAATTTTGCTGTAAATACCGTTTGTACTAAATTTATACGAAAATGATCGAAGCTATGATAAACGTCCTAAAACCAGATCAAACATTACACATTTACCTATAAGACAAAACGAAATTCACTATCGTAAAATAACATAGCTTACCGCGTAAAACACGCTATTTACATAATATGAACTAATAAAATATTACCGACTTGCAATGTAGCTATAGCAGAAATATGACGTTAACTCCTTCACGGATGTGGTTTCTTTTTTCATACTCGAAAATGGAGTCCAAACCCCATATTCTTTCTTCAAGTTGGGATGTTGAGGGTTCGGTACTAAACTTTGCCCCCAGATAAATTCCACTTGCAAAACAAATACTTGTCCCGGGCGGGAATCAAACTGATCGAATCGACCGGCAACCTTTGGGTTTGCAGTCGGCGGCGTCTCCGACCACTGAACCAATCGCTCAGTCAACGTTACATATCTACGTATATAGAGGCGATACTTACCTACGTCACACAATCGAACTTCTGTAATCGTATTCTTTTTTAGTTAAAACCAAAAAACTATTTGTACTTAGTTATCGTTTTTGCTCAGTTGCGTTAACCGACACTTTTAATACGCTCGTGGCTCGCCAAGCAAATGCGACAACAATACGAAACGTTTTATTGGTATAACTAAAAACAAAATACAATTAGGAGTTCGGCTATGTGAGTTACGGCTGTTGGCCTCAAGTTGTTATAATGTTTCTATAGTTGAACACTACTTAGCTATAGAAGGTGATGATCATCGATGTTTATTTGATAGTCGACTGGTTTATAGTTCGTTAAATACGCGTCAAGTATTAATTTATCTGTCCAAGACTTTGTGCGGAACAATTGTAGTAAAGATTGAGGGCGCTGCACAGCACAATTAAAATTTTTGTACAAGTTTGACATCAATTGGCTGTTTTGGGCTATCACCTTGGTTTATAGATTTAAATTTTAGTTCTTTAAACTGCCACAAGGGCATTTATTTTTGCGCTCGAATCACGTTTTTCGCACAAAGCGAAGTGATTACAAGTCTGTTAGAAGTGTCAAAGTGTCAAAGCTCCAAAGTTTATTCGCTAAGTCGAGGACAGTTTGTTTGAGAAAGCTCATTCACTGTATCTACTTGATCTACACGTTGTACATTGCTCGCTGTAACAAAGTATCGTAGGTATTGTCTCGTTTTAAATTTAGCGCCTCTAAACTTTAATTTTTCCTATATATTATATATATGTCTATTCATTATGTTGTATACATAACACCTTGTTTCCACCAAAATATTTGTTTTACCTATAAATACTAAAGACTTGTATAATACAATTATGTGTATTCTAGTGGAAACGAACCAACCATAACATGTATAAGATATGTATAATGCAGTGTATTAAACTTGGTGGAAATGCGGTGTAAAAGACAACATTACAATATACATTACCACAGAATTAAAGAATGTGGTCTAGCTACAAACGCACAAAACATGTTAGGTAAACGTAGGTACCTAAGTAAGTATATAACATTTAAAAAAAACGCAATCAGTCGAGGGGCGCGTACTTTAGAATAAAATTATAGATTTTTGCTAAAAGCTAAGTTGTAGGATTGTATTTTGTCTCAATTTACGTTTTTTGATATTCTGCTATTTGCTTATTTTCTATTCTGTAAAAGAGTCCAAATAAGTATTTGAACAATCTGTTATTTTTAATACAAATATATTTACGATGATATGCAGTTATCGTTGAAATGAAACATCGAGATTACTCAAAACTTCTGTTAATTAACTGTTTTTTCATAATTTTTACAGAGTCTGAGGCATCGATAGTGGGAAGCCCGGGCGAAGCACTACCCCGACACTGGTGCGAGCGCGAAGGGTCAAAAGGCAATCGGAAGAACTTGCAACTCAAAGGGTCAGTATTTCGTTATTTACCTCTTTAAGGTTGTTTTCCGCTTTGCATGGGGTCAATTATATGAGGGTGTCCAATTTCATTAAAAGCTTTAAAATGAGTCCCCGTTCTGTTCTCAATTTCCAATTTTCAATGATATTCTGTTGTTTATTTGTTAAGTTAATGATCATTACTATTCTCGTTCTCACGTAATAAATAGAATGTTTTTGAAAATAGTCAAACACGTGTTACTTTATTTATTTTTATGAAACATAATACCCACTCTATATTCAGATTTAAATGAAATTTTATTTAGATTTATTAATTTAATATATAACGTTATATAATATTATATCAATTCAGATTTAAATTGTCTCCAACAAAGTTGAAATATTAAAAGAAAAAAAAAAATAATGAACCCGATTGCGTAAAAAATAAAGACCTAAAAATAGAAAAACAAACTCTGGAAGCTATAGGATATGAATAAAATACTGTATCATATAAATATGACTGAATGTTATAAAGTATTGACAGAAAAAAAACTACTTACCAAAATATGTTTCATAGTTAGTTTTTGAAGTGGAAATCTATTTTAACACTATAAGTTTTGTAATTTTCGATTGTTTTCACTTGCGATACCTTTTAAAACGCTCAAGTGTATTCAAGATAGTGTATTTTGTTCACATTCTATAGATTACATTCTTGTTTTTCTTTTTTCATTTATTTACTTTTAAGCAGTCAGGTTTTTAATTTTTTAATATTACTGTTTTTTTTTTTAAACAAAAAGATTAAACTTCTCTAGAGTTTTGACTAAAGCTAACACAAGTCTGATCCTTTGAAAATATCTGAGCTAATAAGCATCTACAACGGACCGGCGGGAATCGAACCCGCGAATCTCGGCTCCGCAGTTAGGGTCTCTAACCACTCCGCCAAACCGGTCAGTCAAAGTAAAATTGAGCCTCCAGTTTTTTGAGTAAAGAATTTCTTGACTAAGTCTTCTTGCCGAATCAGCAGGTACAACTGAAGGTTTTCAGTTTTAATTCTGCATTACTAGAACCTTTAACTGTTATTCTAAAATTTTGTCATCTGATGATAACTCATGTGCATTGCAGAGAGCTTGACAGTCCCGAACAATTGGAGTTGGAACGACGGAGGCGGCGTCGACGCCGGCGACAGAGCCCACGCTCCCACGCTCCCTCGCACACCCACTCGAAACACAAGCATAGGACTCTGCTGGTTTCAGCTATAGATGAGCAAGCTAAAGTGATACACGTGAGCTTCATCAGTACTATTTACATAGCCTTTGTATATTTCTACTTGGCTAAATTGACTGAATACTAACAAACCTTATTCTGAAAAACGAAAATAAACTTAAATATAGCTTATTATTTTGTTAAAACTTTAGGGTAAATTATTCAAGGAATATGAAAAAAACCGGCCACATGCTTGTCAAACTACGTATAGTGAAGGGTCCCGTAGTCGGGATAAACGTTTGGCTTAAATTGAAATAATAAGTTTAAAAACAAATATATCAAAAACAACTCAAAATATCTCTTTTAAAGCAATTTACGTTGAAATAAAATATACTTTTTAAATATAATTAAAAAGTTAAAGGGGAGGACACAATTTTTAGGATTTTAGGTGCGCATATCTTTACACCTACTTACAGTTCCAATCAACCTTTATGGCGGATGTGAACATAGGCACAAGTCACGTCGCAGTAACCAGTTTTAGGTGTAGCGGGACGCAGTGGAGCGAGGGGCATATGACTGAACCTGCGCAAGCATGCATAAAACGTTGTATTCCGATCGGCCATAAAGTTTGATTGGAACTATACTAATATGAGAAAGTCATTTTAAAACCTCCGTATCGCTTTTAAAAAGTATCTGCAGGTGTCCTCCACACTGAAGCGACCTACTCCAAACAATATTTTTCCTGGTTTCACTACACCATAAGCGGTTCATAGATTACACCTGCCTACCCATTTATATATAGTCTTCAAGTTAAATGGCTCTGACAACCGGACAAACAGACAGACCGACGAATAGGACGAAATTACAAGATTTGACTTTTGGCGACGCAACCCTGAAAAAATAGAGCTCCGTGAAATATGGGATTGGTTGAAGTCATTGTTTTTACACCATTTCACGATACATGTTGAAATTATCATGAATTTCTAGACTTATTTCCACCTTATTTCACTTTGGTACCAAAAAACATATTTCTTCTTTATTAAAAAAACGGCAGTTATCGCTATCTGTTGGTACACTGCAGTATATTATAAATTCAGTATATTTTAAATGTCTGAAATTTCAGCAATCTACACGAGATGGCGCTTTCAAACAACTAGCGTTTGTCATTTCATCGCGAATTGCATTTTTTTAAACATGATTTACCTATACAGTTAGTAAAATATTAAATTTGCATTGTGGCATCGGTTTTTTTATAAAAACAATTAAAAGTTAGTTCAATTAAAAAGTTTGTAGTCCCAAATATAAAATTTCCTTAAAATTTTGTTTCTAATATAAGTAGTACGTAAGTAGAGTAATCTACCTAACTATTAGTTAAGGTCAGTAGATATAGTATTAAAAACTTTCAGAAAACAGATAAAGGAATAAACGATTTTACTGTTATTTGAATTTGATTGGATTCAGGTTTTGGACCCTGACGAATTGCCAAGACGAGCACGCTGGACAATTATGGTGACAGCGTGTTTGCTTTTGTTCTTGTGCTTGCTGCTGGTTGGAGTGACTTTACGAATGGCGCCGCTCATCGACGATATGGGTGAGTATGCAAAATGGACATTGCAAAAAAATTAGAACATCTACATTGTGGTTGCATTAACCCATGCATTTATAAACTGGTCTATAACTATTTAGGCTACGATAAAATATAAGAAATTTCGCATAGTTTGATCTCTGACTGAAAAGTTTGATGGTGTAAATACTTGTTTTGCTTGAGAATTTGATTTTTGAGCTCAAATAAAGCAATTTCCGAGCTAAACAACTTTGCATTTGCTCTCAGAAATTGCGTTTACGAAATAATTTAGAATTGGGGCGCAAGTTATTGCAGATGTAATCGTACCCCAACAGCAGGGTCGTTGCAAAAATTTGCAATGTTGTAGTAACTATAGAAGAGCGGCGAACTTAGAACTTTTGTTTACGTTTCTAAAGAAAAATTCAGCCGTTGGAAGTCAATGAACTTGAGAGATTTGATTCACTATTCGAAAAAGCTTTTGTATTTTCGCAATGATGAGCACTGGGCACATGATAATACTTCATTTGCACCTTTATGCGATTATCCCAAAATTCGTGAATTTAAATTTTCGTGTATTTTGAAATTTAGTACCTATACGAATATTTAACATTCAAATTTTTTTTAAATAAAGTTGGTACATTATTAGTATTTTGAAATTGTGTTTATTGAAGGTAAATGAAACAAATCTAAATATTTTAAAATAATATTATTTCATATAAATTGTTACAATTTCTTTGGAAATGCATACCCAAAATTTTTGTTTATGTTTAAAGCATCTTAAGTTGAAAATTCATAATTTTTCGATTTTTTTAAAATTTTTCACAACATGTGAAAGCGCAAATAGTTCCTTGTTGAACATGCTGTGAAAAATTAAACAATTACTTTTACAACTTTTGTTACGAAATTTTCTCGCGTTTGATTGTTTCTCACAAAAAGTTCTGGAAATTGCCTTATTTTTGGACCTAACAAAGAAAAACCTTACAAAACTTTAGGTATAGAAAAATTGTTTCTAATTTATTTTATGAGAATAAGATTAATATATCCAACTGTTGTATTTTTGTGTAGTCTGCCTGGGTTCACCTTCTAATATGAAAATAAACTAATCGTATCCTGATAGCACACTGTAAGCCCTGACAGGAACATTGTTTCATGCCGTGAAAAGCTCTTACTTAGGTGGAATTTGGTCTGTGTTGTCCACTAAATTGTGACTCTAACGACAACGACGATAACGGTTTGGAATGGAATGCAAATTTATCAACTTATCAGAGAAATATTTTCGAAGCATTTATCCTACACTCACCACGTCGGTTACGCGCGATGGCTATACAAGTTTGGGTAACAAATTATACTAAATTTTATTATGTAAATAAGGAAATGAAAGTAATAATTTTTGGCGTGTTTTCATTCCAGTTTTTTTTTGTTTTTATGTAATTTCTTAACGTACAAATAATAACATAATACTACTTGAACATTTACCATCATAATTTTGTACTTCCTCTGAATCCTCTATAATAATGTCGCATACTTCTAAGATTAAGGACATGTTGAAATTATATAGTCTTAATTTAACGACCTGTCAACCGCTCGGACATGGCGTTTATTTTAAGAGTTGTCATCCGCTCATTCAGACATGTCTTTCTTACTTCCATACTGGTCTTTTCAGGTTAGCCTTAGAGATCGATCGGCGGATGTGAAACTTCATAGTGAATAAAGAGAATAAAAATAGAAATACAACAGGAGTAGAGAGACAGCATTATCATAGGAGTATTAAGAAAAAAAAGGTTTCGATGCTGCAAGAAAATAAGGTGAAGGGCCCGTGGTCCACCGATTTTACCTTCTGGTAGGACCCCGGTCTAACACTATGTACCTGTAGTCCTACTCGATTAAGGTGCGATTAGTATCAAAATCGAAATCAAAATATCTTTATTTCGTAGTTATGTAACATAATCTTGAAATACGTCTTAAGAGTGAATTTTATTACTTTGTGGAAAAACGTCACCACAAAGGCGCATTAAAAAATGCTGGTTTCTCTCAGTAGAATACGCAAGAAACTGAGGGACGCTCTTTTGTAACAAAAGTATTAAAAAAAAATTTTAACAATAAGTGCTTAAAGAATAGTATTATTGAAACAAACTGATAAGCGAGCGGCTTACACCCATGGATTTTTATCATCTAAGTAGTCTGATACTTTATAGAAAGTTTTTGCATAAAGCTTTCTTTTTATTGTAGTTTTAAACTTATTAAGGGGTAGATCTTGAATGTCAGCTGGGATCTTATTGTAAAAGCGTATACATTGCCCTTTAAAAGATTTCGTGATTTTATTGAGGCGGCTGACATGATTAACAAGTTTATCTTTATTTTTTGTATTAACATTATGCTGATCACTATTTTTTTTAAATAATGTAATATTTTTTTTACGTACATAATGTTTTCAAATATGTATTGAGATGGCAATGTCACTATATTAATTTCCTTAAACTTTTCTCTAAGTAATACTTTAGGTCCCAGTTTATAAATTGCTCGAACAGCTCGCTTCTGCAACACGAAGATTGTATTAATATTGTATCAATATTTTTCTGTATTTTTACTAAGTAAATAATTGATATTTATTTTTTTTGCATTTAAAATAAAGTTAACTTTGAAGTTGAATACGTTCAAAAATATTTAATGCTCAGGTTTAGGTCCAGTAGGACCACGGGTACATAGTGGTTGGTATACCGCGGTCCGACCACTAGGTCAAATCGGTGGGACCACGAGCCGTTCACTGAAAATAATACTGTTATCTTGCGTCATCCAAACCTATACCTTTAGGTTATTCGCGTTGACCCTGAATCTTGAAATTTGGCACAAAGGAAGGTTTCATAGTACACGTAAAATTGAAAATTGGAAAATTGGAGAATTACCAATTTTCTGTTTTAAGTGGATTTTTAATTTGAAAAGCATTTTTGCGCCATCTAGCGGTGAAAAGCTATAAATATATTAGCCGTAGAGTCAAGCATTACCTAGTTAATATCAGCAATATCGGTTTAACTAGGTAATGCGGAGATTAACTAGGTATTGTTGACATTAACCTAACGTAGAGTTGTTAAAGTACAAATTGAACCCCAAACATATCGAAATAACTTTATTTAAGTTATTCTTAAGTTAAGAGTATTATAATAATTTAGGTATCAAAAAATATAGGACTTCCTGGTGGCTCTTCGCTCCGTTCCGCTTCGCTCCTCGTATTATCACAAGCAAATCCTAACCTAACAAATTTTTTTGAAACCATGGACCATTAAATTATCTTTACCGAATTTCAAATTGATCTAAGATGACTAGGCCAATGAGGAAGCATAAAACAAAAACAATTGGCGCGCTGTTTCGGGCTTTAACTAATATCGATCCGTTAATGTTCCCATTAACTAGATAAACTGCGAAATCCTTATTATTATGTACTTTAACGTATTGATTTAGTTAATTTTAGCATTATCTAGATAAAGTAAATGAGGGTTAAGTTAACATTACCGGTTTTCGAGCTTTACCTTTAACAGACACATTAAAAAAACGCTATATTACAGTACGGAACCCTCAGAGTGCTAGTCCGACTGGCACTTATCTGATTTTTTATAGAGTTCCTATACGTTAAATACGGATCTATCTATCACTCCATCTACGTACCATTTTTTGACAGTTGAGTATAACTGTCTGAAGATGTTTTTGCCATATCGATAAGTACAGGTGCTTCAGAGTTCGTATGCACGGTAAGGTACTTTAGCAGCTTACATTGATTGACGTATCCATTCGGCGCAAACGACAGGGCGACAGAGTATTTATAATCTCTACAATTACCGTTTTGATTTAGCATTTTGTTATCTTCGCAGTGATCGCGAGACGGTCCTAGCTTCACTTGTTTTTGTCAGCTATACATTAACTTATACATGAAAAAATCATGTAATTAACAATGGTTAAACCGGACGACACATATGACTGCTCTGTCAAAAAGCGCACAGTTTGAAGAATCATAACCTCCGTGAATTAGTCTTTATGTTTCTTAGAAGTTTTATAGAAGTTTTGAGTTATTTGCTTTTAGATTTAATTACAAATTAGAAAATATTTCAGTCGTTATTATACTGAGCAGTTAATGAGCTTTTGTAATTCGTATAAGTACAATTGGTTAAAATATAGATACCTCTGTACTATTTATTTACTGTCTGTGTTTTCAATTTTGTATATTATTATTAAAAGTTCGTCAAGTGACAAATTAAAAACGGAATTTCATGAATACAAAATCGGAAAATGACTGTCGAAATGAAGCGTCAGACTTGCACACCGAGGGATCCGTATCTCCAGCAGCATCAGCAAATATATTTATCTTGTTAATATATATTGTATGTATAAAACATAAAATTGTTTTCTTTCATTTATTGTAGAATGGAATTAAAATTTCGAAAAGTCGTAATCGGTCACGCAACGGTCAATCGTTCCGTTCAGGCTGATTGAATTTTTCGAGTCCTTTTGGAAGGAAGCACCGGGCCATAAACACGAATCGTGTCCACCGCATTTTGGTATCTTAATCTTTTTAAATCCACGTTGTTATCAAACTTGCGATATTTATGATTTGATTGTCGTAACGGCTAAAGTAAATATCGAGAAGCAAGAAAATGAGTTTATGTTCACGCCCAAACCATGGATGACCAGCCATCCGCGGCTGAACTACCCTTATCCCCCACATCAGAAGTGCGATGCAACCCGAATCTCCCACAAGAAAAAACGACTTCTGAGAATGAAAAATGGTTGTTGTTGATGGAGCAACAGAATCGCAATTTCGTGGCATTGGTGCAGGCCATGAAAGTATCATCATCTACGAACAAAAAGTTACGATTTCCGGAATTCGACCCCGGAAAAGGGCACGTGGACGCGCGTGCGTGTATAAGCACTGCAGATATGTGTGTACCTGATATCAGCTCGCAGGTGCTCCGCTTATGATGGCGTTAAGTACGGCTTTGAATGGTCAAACATCTGTTTAGTTAGCACAGGTAGCCTATCATGGAATGAGCTGGGCCGAGTTTAAAGATCTCTTCATTTCAAGATATAACTGCCCAGAGATACAGCATCTCATCTTGTCAATCTGCACGGGACTAAGCCAAAAGAAGGACAATGTCTTGCCGCGTATGCTGCCACACTGATGACCTCTCTGATGTCCAAATGGAAAAACCTGTCTGTGGTGCAAACCGCTGTGGCTACGGTTATGTCTCATATCGCCCAGTTCGAGCCGCGAGTCCAAAGAATGTCTTTTACTCATGAGATAACCAACCGTCATCGTCTGCAATAGAAACTGCAGGCAGTATCGTTCCTGGAACGTAAAGCTCCTGCGTCTGCTAGTGACAACGTTACTGAGTCAAAACGGATCCACGAAAATCCTGTTAAGTGCTTTAATTGTGGCAAGCTTGAGCACAAATCGATCCAATGTCGTCATCGTCTTGAATTTTCGAGGCAGAAAGTAGACCCTCTACGTTATCAAGCGAAAAATAACACGAAGCAAGTCAAACCATTAGTGTCCCTGTTAAGTCGCCCTTAACCTGCTTCCACTGCCGTGCTGTAGGCCACTTCACGTCAAGCTGCCCCCGGTGGCATGGTCAAGATGGAGCTAGCACAAGTAATGGAGTTGCCACCAGTTCCCAGCCAACTGAGAAGAGAGTTAATGTGTGCGCTGTAAGCGCGCCTACTGGATAGCTACGTCACTTTGGTGAGCAGATTCAATTTTCTTATGATTCAGAAGCAGAGTGCTCACTAGTTAAGGAGTCAATAGCATCTAAGTTTTGTGGCAAACGATTTCATAATGTCATTGACGGGTAATAACATCAGTGAATAGTTAATGTTGATAATAATATTACTTTGGATATTGTTTGTCATGTTTTTCCTGATGTATATCCTCAGCATGACAGTGATTGAACGTGTTTGATTAATGACTTCGTGATTAATAAGCTTCAACCTTTTCGAAAATTTTACCCAGAATCGAATGTAGAGTCGAATGTGGAGTCGAATGTGGAGTCGAATGTGGAGTCGAATGTGGAGTCGAATGTAGAGTCGAGTGTAGAGTCGAATGTAGAGTCGAGTGTAGAGTCGAATGTAGAGTCGAATGTAGAGTCGAGTGTAGAGTCGAATGTAGAGTCGAGTGTAGAGTCGAATGTAGAGTCGAGTGTAGAGTCGAGTGTAGAGTCGAATGTAGAGTCGAATGTAGAGTCGAATGTAGAGTCGAATGTAGGGTCGAGTGTAGAGTCGAATGTAGAGTCGAATGTAGAGTCGAGTGTAGAGTCGAATGTAGAGTCGAATGTAGAGTCGAGTGTAGAGTCGAATGTAGAGTCGAATGTAGAGTCGAGTGTAGAGTCGAGTTCCGTTCAGGCTGACTGAATTTTTCGAGTCACTTTGGAAAGTGTTTGGAAGGAAGCACCGCGCTATAAGCACGAATCGCGTTCACCGCATTTTGGTATCTTAATCTTTTATATTCACGTTCTTATCGAATTTATTTGTGATTTCATTATCGTAACGGCTAAATTAAATATCGAGAAACAAGAAAACGAGTTTATTTTCACGCCCAAACCATGGAAGACGAGCCATCCGCGGCTGAAGTACCTTTACCTCCAATATATATATATATATATTACTTTAGTCTTTCTAGTGATCGTAGAAGTCGATTATCGTAGAAATATCAAAACCGGCCTACGTGTTTCGTCTCTAAAGCGCCACAAAAGGAAAACACAGGTACTCGTTCACACATAGATTGATGAACACATTATTCTCCGCAGTCGGGTAAAAGGAAAGACAAATCGAGGATGTGTATGATCAACGTGCAGATATAAAGGTACCACGGTTTTACGTAACGGTTTTAGGTAACTTGTTAAAAAGTGTAATTTTCTAATAGTTTTGGTTATAATGAAGCTATTTTCACTTTTTAAAAGCATTTCACATCTCTTCGAAATAGTGACTCGTCTCTTGTGAGAGTCAACGAGTTTCGTTAGTGCACAGTAAAATCACACCGTACATTCCATTTCTCATCAGTAAGTTGCAAGTATGCACTCCGCTGATGACAAGGATTAGTCTTGGGTGTAATTAAATTTTACCTAGATTACTGACTAAAGTTTTCTGCTTTAGTAGAGCATAGTGTAAGGATAATTTACTCAAGGTTGATTGAAAATATATATTTGCGAGAAACATTCCTTTATCTATCTACCCGGTCTAGGACTATGTAGCTTATATCTTATGTTTGTCTAAGGAATTTAGTTTGTTCAATAGTGTCGCGATTTATTCATTTTTCATTTCATAATACATTACTATAGTTTTTAAGAGTTCAAAAATATTCCTTAACTGTTAGTCTCCGTTCCTTTATATTGTGCATTGTTTTTCACTCTTGAAAGACTCACTATTAAAAAACCGGCCAAGTGCGAATCAGACTCTCACACGAAGGGTTCCGTACCATCATACAATATAAAAAACGAGCGCGATATGTTAATCGAACTTAACCATTAAATAATTATTTAGAAGGCGCTCGATCCTCTCTGGCTAATCCGAAAAGTAATAACATGAGCGCACTGATAGCTAGAGACAATTTTTATTACTTATATTATTACAGTGAACATTTGACTATTAGTATCGACTGTTAAGAGAATAAGCTCTGCAAAGGAATGCAAATAACATCATTTTTTATGGAATTTTTACAAAATTTTTACTTATAAAAGTACATTTTATAAGTTAATCTATTATTCGTTAAATAATAGTCTAGTTAGCTGTGATAGTTTTCCTTTTAACTACGTTATAACTCCAGTCATAATTTTTCTCTACGTATCCAAAAACAACGGTTTAGCTGGTAATGGAAGGGGGGGGGGACATTTCTCTAACAAAAGTTAGGCCTTTAGGAGTGCATATCTCAACAACTGTTGACTTAAATAAAAATATTTTTTTGAAACTTTGATATCATTTTTTAAGACCTATCGTTTGGTACCTCTCGCGTTGATATACGATGAATTTTTTGTTCATACTTCAGTTACATGTGTGGCGACATATCCCAAAAATTTTTTTCATAATTTCACTATGTCGTTGTGTATATTCATGTATGTTCATAGTTTACACCTACCTTCCAAATTTCATCTATATTTTGCCAATAGTTTCCGATAAAAACCACAGAAAGACAGACAGACTGATAGACAGACAGACGTACCGACCGACATGGCGAAACTATAAGGATTCCTTTTTTGCCATTTGGCTACGGAACCCTAAAAAGTAGAATTAACAAAATGGAGATGCAGTCTTAATTACAAAAATTAGGCAATTAAACAGTTAAGGCTTAAAATATTTTAAAAAACTATAACAAAGACTTCATTGATTTGAATATTTTTTCAGCTTAATAGTAAACGTTCTATTGTATTCTAAAAAAATATTGACACAATGGCTAAATACCTTTGTATTTACATTTTCGTGCTACATTAAAAGACAGTAGAGGCTACATAACAGTCAGTATAACAATTTCCTGATTACAATTACATAATTATAGGGACTTCGTTAAAAACCTTTTGGTTGCTCTCCTACATGAATCTCCAAAATGGTACCCTAAAGTTTACTTGCCTACTTTATACTTTGGGGATATCACAACAAAAATACTTTTACGCCTAATTGTCTTGACAATACAAAATATTGATCATACCGTAGAGGGTTACATTACGTAAAGAGTTACATAATGTAATGTCTAGTATAATTGTGATATAAAGATGTACGTAAAATATATATCTTGTACGTAGCATCCATTTTTCCGGTTGCACATCGCTTGGTCTTTGTGACGTCGCATTCAGTGCGGCTAATTGTGTTCCATTCATTTTTTTTTATACGGAATATTTAATTTTCTTTGACTACGCAAGGAGGAGTGAGGAAGTTTCTAATGTAGTTTAATAAAATGATTTTTGATAATATCCACGAACGCGTTTTAAAATTTTTTTAATAATTTTAAAAATACAAGACAAAAAAAAAGGTAAAGAGAAAAACGATATTGAAAAGGTGGTCCTTGAAAAAGAGTTGAATCATTAAACAACGGTATTTCACATTATAATCAACCTAAACCACTGAATTTATCAAATTTAAGTTTGTTAATTATGTTATGCTTTAGTTTTGGTGGTGAACCAAAATAAAATGTTATTTAACTATTTTCCAATTTTGAAAGTACCACCTTTTTAATATTTTTTAAAATATTTTAGCCTTTTTTCGTGAGTTTTTAACTTTTAATTTAATTAACTTTTTTTTATTAATTACTTAGATTACTTAGATATTTAGAGGTTAGTAGTCCAGTAACTGACAGTCGGATTATAACCAGATAATGAGGATAATAAAAAATATGTTTCGAATAATAAATCAGCTCCTAAAGCAGCTCTATAATCGTAAATGAATCTAAGAACCCGCTCTGATGTAAAATATATATAATACGGAAAACCATGCCTAAATCAGCCCAGCCATTTCAGAGAAACACATATGCTGCTGTGCCTATAGTAAGTAACCTATATTCATAAAACATAAACTAAGGACCTAGTCTATATACAGTGATACCTATCAGTGATATCTATCCAAAACCAAAAAATGTATCAAAATCGGTGCAGCCGTTTCAGAAAGGCATATTATACTGCAGCGCTTCGTGGTGGCTACAAGACACTTATGTAATACAAAAAATCGCATAAAAATCTCAACCAAACCAAAAAACAATTTTTGAAAAACACATTTAGCTACCGAAGCGCTCTATGGTGGTATTTATCCGTAATACACATCCAAAAAACAACTTGCTTATATACAAACATACATAGCTCTCCGCATGATCCCCGCATTTGGAAATGAACATACAAACTGTAAAATATAGTTTGTTGGTTGTTTGCTTCAAAACATTAAAAAATAAACATTTCACCGCCTTATAAAATAAACAAAACCGCAAGCTAGCTGGATTCCAGTGCTTATGAGATACAAAAAAAAAAAGTTACGGAAGCGGCAGCCGGCATATTACGTCATGCTAGATGTTACTCGTAGTTCTTTCCATATTTAGGCTTTTCGAAATCAGGTGTGTAGATAATTGCTGTATGAGTGTTTAGACAAGTTAAATAAAATAAATTTAAAAAAAATATACCCCGACTACAAAATAACAAAACGATTCGTTCACTGTAAAATTTAAAACAAACCTACTAACGTTAGCCATTATGTTATGACCACAGACCAGTCAACCTATAGACCACGCTTTAATAAACGTCAGTACGAAAACGAAATCGCCAAAAAGTGGCGGGGTGCGGGGAGAGGTCGGCTAGTTTTCATTGGCTCGTTCAAAACTGACAATTTATTGGCTTCCAACGTGCTTCCAACTGACCGCTCAGAAGAGACGTAGTTATGTAGTGTTACTACATAGCCTTGACGAATGCTACTCCCTGTCGAAGCGTGGTCTATAAGGTTGACTTGTCTGTGGTTATGACAAACTAAAGTATAGAATCGAAGGAAATCTGACGATAATCTTCAGATAATTATATTGAGTTTACTTGGCAGGACATGGTGATTCACGGTGAAAGAATGTAGTAAGTATTATTCCATTTGCGAAAGAAAGTATTTTTTTAGTCGGGTTTCAATTTTTGTGACAGAAATCAAAATAAGCAAATCAAAGAGTTTTGATCTTCTCTTTGTTTGTTTCGGCATATTTATTATTATGATTTAGTATCGGCTAAACTTATAAAATAGCGTTTTCGGGAAGAAATCCTATTAATATTATAAATGCGAAAGTTTGCAAGGATGGATGTTTCTTACTCTTTTAAGCAAAAACTACTAAACAGATTTTGATAAAACTTTACAGTAATATAATTTACACAACAAAATAACATACAGATATAGATACATACAGACTACTTTTTATACCGAAAAGGTAAAAAGTACATTTCTTGTGGGATAACTATAGAGCCCTCTCGCTCATTCGTTTTCTTGGAGTCTTCACATTGATACAAGTGATATTTTACTTCACAGTATCGAAAATGTCAAACGCAATTTCGCGGGGGTGAAGACCGGCGCGCAGGGCTCTCGCGGACTGAAACTGGCTATCTTATACCAGCTAGCTAAGGAAAAGTTAGATAGTGAACGCAGAAGAGGGATCCTAGTCAGTTCGTACTTTTATGAACGAAAGGAACACAAACTGGGAAATATACTACGGAAATATATATAAAACACGGTGTTCCACTAAAAATAAATCCATAATTGTTTTCTATGCAAGTTGTGGTTAAGTTGCTGCTTAAAAATAATAGATATACCGGTACCTCCTACAAAGTACACGGGATGAAATCTACTAGTTATATACTATTCGTGCTGTATCAATATTAATTCGAATCACAGTGTGATGCATTTTTCATGTGGGATTACATTGACACAGATGGTAAAATATCGACTAAGAAGTATAAATCATACGATATTTTAAAAAAGGCATTCTTTTTTTGCGAGAACGACCGTTCGAGATTAATATTGCGGGTGGACGTCAGCGCGACGGTAACTAGCACAATATATAAGCAGTGGATCAATGCGATCGGTTGACCTAGTTTGACCAAAAATATTGACAAATGGCTGTCGCGAGTTCGATTTCCTCCCAGGGCAAATATTTGTGTGCATGAACATGTCTATTTGTTTCGCGTCTGAGTGTAAAATATCTAGGTATATATTATAAAAACAAATGTATATAATGTATATCTGTTGTCTAGTATCGATAATACAAGCTTGGCTTAGTTTGGGACTAGATGGCGCTGTGTGAGGTGTTTTAGTCATTATTATTATTATTATTACTATATAATGCTACCACGCTCGCAATGTACGAAGAAATAATTAACTATCAATAATAATTGTTTCAAAGAAAACTCATGTCGATTTTGTTTCTATTTTTATTTTATTACAATATGTCTTAATACTTGATAGTCGATACTTTATCAATTGTATCAATGTAACCCTACATGTAAGTACAGCGTGTATAAGACAGGAAAATTATATTTTCTGCCAAAATTTTCATTAATTTCCCAATGATCTCAACGTCAAAAGGAATAAAAATTATGTGTCACAAAATGAGTTGGATGTTGGGACTTCCACTGCAGACCCTGCCTATCCATTTCTAATGTGACATAGGCAAAAGTTTTGACATTTTCAATTTATGTAGTATCTTGTCCATGAAAAGATTTTCCTTGTCATTCACAGAACTAAAGAAAATATTTGTGGTTGACCCGAGGAAGACACCAGTAGGTAACGGTTTCAGGGTTAGGTGCTTAAGTTTTATTTTCTTTTTTTTTTTAATTTATTCTTTTGGTTATTCAATATATGTAAAGACTTATGTGTCTATGATGGAAGCAACTGAAATGCGTAAATGAAATTATCGTATTGTTTAGTTTTTAAGTTTACATTTTAATAACTAGATTAAAATTTAAATTTCATAATATTACCTCAACCTCACAAAAAAAATATTGCACGAAGCTGGTTTCTATGTAAATTATAACAAGTAGGTGACTTTGGTGGTTGAAAATTTCATAAATATAAATTAGGTACCCAAGTCGGAGCATGTACTTGTAGATAGAAGGACTCAGACATGGACTTTGGTTTTGACACAATCATATTACATATTACAGCGCGTCCGCTCAAATGGTTTGCAGTAGGTAAACTCGCAGGGTATTTTGGAAACTATGTATATGTAAAAATAAATACATCATTTAACACTTAAGTACCTCATTTTTAGGGTTCTGTACCTCAAAAGGAATAAAAAACGGAACCTTTATATATCATTTTGTTGTCCATCTGTCTGTCTGTCAAGACCCTTTTTCTCACGAGCACGTAAAGCTATCAAGCTGGAATTCATATCAAATACTCAAATCTGCTGTCCCTTGGAGCTGTGAAAAAATCAAACTTCTAAGTCAATGCAATCAAAAGATACAGCCGTCTATGCTGCAAATTTTCTACACTCGCAAGGGAATCAAAACCTACAGGGTACTTCCCGTAAACTCAGAATCTTGAAATTTGGTATGTAGCAACGTCTTCTAGCACAGATAAAGGAAAAATTGCGAAAAGTATACATTTTTAGTTACATCATATAATAAAAACATTTTAAATAGTTTTAAACTTACTACCCCTTTCCTCATGAACGCGTAGAGGTATTAAATTGAAATTCATATCAAATACTCAAGTCTATAATACCTTTAAGCTGTAACAAAATCAAACTTCTATGTCAACGCAATCAAAAGAAACAGCAATTCAAGCCGCATATTTTGAAACTTGTAACTACTCACAAGGGAATCAAAACCTATAGGATACTTGCAGTCGACCTAGAATCTTGAAATTTGCCATTAAGCAACGTTTTATAGCATACATACAGGAAAAGTTTCCAAAACTTTAAATTTTTAGTTACATCACATAATAATAATTTTTTTAAACAATTATAAACTTATTTTCCCCTTTTCTTCATGAACGCGTAGAGATATCAAGTTGAAATTCATTAGAAATACATAAGTCTAATAGAATTGTCTTTAAACTGTGCAAAAACGCAAAGGTACGACCATTTATACTGCATATTTTGAAACTCACAACTAAAGGATGATGCCCATCCTGGGCTAGTACTAGAAAAAGTACTTGAGATAAGAACCATAAATGTCGATACTCTTAGTAAAGTAGCGTTTTTTAACTACTTCATTATTTTTATAAAAGTACGTGAAAAATAGAAAATGACTATTGAAAATAATGTTCAAGTTGTATTTTGAACGCATCTATAGATCATTTATAATAGTTTATAATGAATGCATCAATTTGCAATGTTTATTATTCAAATTAGGGTTGCCATTTATGAGGATTTTCCCATCGCACGTAATTTTGGACCCAATACGAAAGGAAAGAAAGGTTTTTTTTTGAAAGTAATTAATTTAATATATTTAACTTACGTACAATAGAATTAAAAAAAAAATATTAATATTACTATTATTAGTATATTAATACTACTATTAATATACTTTAAAAAATGCCTTTTCATGATGAAACTATTGTTTTTGTTAGCAGACTTATACTTATAATCGAAAATTTATAAAATTGTCAAACATCGTATTTTGAACGTTTTTTTTTTTAGTTTTACTTAAAACAATTTTAATTCTGAAAATAAGTTTTTTGGGGATTAAATATTTTCAATAATGGCATAAACATTTTCATTGCTGTCATCATTGACATTTGTGACTGTCATTCACGGTCATTCAGGTAACATGACAGACAAATTTGTGACCACAGTATAGTTTTGATAAGTGTTAAATTTCTTCTTTTATCTTTGGCAACAATCTTGTGTTCTAGACAGTTTTGCCAGTGTCATGTACTATATTACTTATTTGCATTCAAAAAGTTGTATGAACGATTTATAGAGTTTTTATTTTTAAAATGACGCCAGAAGTCATTCTATGTGTGTTATTTTGAATAAAACCGAACTTCTAATTCGAGATTATCTCTTTATCATTTGATAGAGGAGTTGCATTTACTTAACCTTTCATAGCTTGATAACAGTCGATTCCCAGCTTTAAAAAAATATGTGTCTATATCATAAGGCTTCGTGTATTTATGCAAATCAAACCACATGCATAAAATTCAAAGTACCCATAATTTTTTTTTCTAGCCCATGTTTGTATGGGAGATGGGCGTTCTTTTTTATGCTCTTCCAGCTTTCCACATTGTAATGTTATGGAGTTCATTTAGCAATAGAAATACCATAATTTTTACTTATATACCTACAGGTTTGTACGGAACCCTAGGTGCGCGAGTCCGACTCGCAATTGGCCGATTATTTTTTCTTACATCAAATATTTTAATGAACCAATAGAAAATCTAATTATATACTTAAGAGTTGTTTTGTGTGTTTATTATAATAGCGCACCAACATACACTGCGTGTGTCCAGTGCGGGCCGATTTTTCGAAGTCGCCGCTGCCACCTTTCAGCAACGACGCCGCCGCACCGGTGGCTTTATAAAGCGCGCAAACCATTTGAGTGGACGCACTGTAGTATTTTTATATTGCATACTACCGCTTTTGGGCTAACATTAATAATAGTTATCATGTCTTAAGGAATAGTGAGACTTATTGTATTCATCCACTGCGGAGCTCTACCTAAAAAAGGATATATGTTGCTTTGTTCAGAAAACGAATGTTAGCACACATTTCAGAATCACAGTACAACCACACGCCGTCATAAGAAAGGTTGGGGCACTTGTACTACTATTTTATGCAAACGACTCTGAGGGATTCTTATGGAAATGCACTTTACGGCAAATTGTTCCAAACCTTTTTGAGGTGAATTTATGAGGACGCGGTAGTATTGGAATTTTCAAGTGCGATATAAAACTGTGGAATAATTCAGAAATTATGAATACCATTCACAGAGGAACAAAATTGACAGTGGCATCCATTACACCACTTTTTCTGATGTTTCAGTTGTTTGTAGGGGCGTATGGCGTTAGTGCATTTATTTTGATACCATTCGAAGCAAAATATAAATTTTGGCAACTGACAGCAACGAATGATCTTTGGCAGCAATAATTTCAAATTTGTTCAGATGAAAATTCCAAGTAGCTGCGACGCTATTTTTAGTGTCTGACGATAGATTTTGATAAGAAAAATGCAATTCAAATTCAATCCGAAAAGTTTAGTAGATAAGTTTTAGTGAAACGAATACTTGAAAATTAAATTTTCAACCGCGAAATGTTTACACAAGGACAACAATGGTAGAAAAGATGATGGAACCGACGTCATGTCAATAATGAAATCGCTGGAATTTAAAATAAACATATGACATTAAATAACGAAAGATAGCAGGTAATATTTTTAATTTAAAATAAATAATAATGCTTAAAATTTTGAATACAGTATTAATTAAGTGAATAAAATATTGGAAATTATATATTAAATATCATTAATACGTAAGTTCTATAGTTTTATGTTATGAATGATGTAATATTTAAAATATTATGTATTTGTCTCTTAGCACCGTAACTTCGAATTTTGTCATAAATTATAAAAAAATATAATGATATCATATTGCAATATTGTGTATTTTTCATCTATCATGCAGGGAAATTTTAATAGAGTGCGTTTTCAGTGTTTTCCGATTACGCTAGAATGTGCAAATCATGTAATTTGTTGAATTTCTTATTTTCGGCTATAACTCGTGCAATGTAAAATATAAAAAGATATATAAAGTACCCTTTTAAAAAAAATCTTTAATTAAAAAAAAAACAATGATTATTTTAATATTTATTAATTTATTTATTAAATAAGAATATTTCAGAAAGGCTTAAAATTATTACAAGTTACAGTATTCTGAAAAGCAAAGTAGCTTTGTGCGAATACCGGAACGCCTGCCAGCCTTGATCGCTCAGTTATCAAAAGGATACATTTATCAAGTAAATACAAAATTAGACCTTATACTATGACAAAATTTATAAACAAGATTTACACATAAATTATATTGGACATTTCTCCTTCTTATGTCTAACGGGACAGTTCAAATGTTCATTCATAATTTTGTTATTAATGATTCATTCTTTTAAATTTTAGTTCACTGTTATGACATATTTCGAAAACGTTCCTACGAAATACTAAAAAAAATGCATCACAACGTTTAAATTCCAAAAGTATAATGACCTTCTAAATGAATGTTCAAAGACGTATTATGCAACACTGCTGGGTTTCCAACTAGTTTCTCTAAAAATCTCATAATTATGAAGGCGGATATTATTATTTAAATGGGACAATATTATTTGATCCTCAAAAATCTAATTGATCTATTGTGAGCACTTTTTAATATAAATAATGTATTTTTTAAGTTCAATCTTTATATTAATTATTACGTACCACGGATAAATTATAAATGAACTGCATTCAAGATAACATGATAATTATTATGTTCAAGCATACTCAATTAATGTTTTATAGGTATACTAAAATAATATTTGATTCTCCTTATTTTGGTATTTTTTTTTAAATAATCGATTGTCTTTTATATCGAGTATCCTCTTTATTATAAAAATACGATGAAAGTCGTATACATTGTTTGAATCCATATTCCAGTGATTTGGAACACGCAAATTGAATTTTCGATCTCATAAGTGACGACCGCTTAGCCTAGTGGGCAGCAAACCTGCCTACGAAGCTGGAGGTCCCGGGTTCGAATCCCAGGTCGGGTCAGTATTTATATGATGATTAATACTGGCACCGGGTCTTGATTGTTATATGTATGTGGTGTCTTCGCTTGGTACCCAAAATACAAGCTAATGCTTAGTTTGGGACCTAGACGTTGTTGTGATTGTATGTGTTATTATTATTATTATTATTATTATTATTATTATAATTTATTCAAGCTAAAAATGACTTAAAATATGAAAGCACAAAAATTGGTTAGTTAAAATTAAAAAAAAAAACAAAAAAATTATTTACATAAATCGAATTATATAGAAAAGTATAATTTCTCATAGTTTTGGGGCCCAAAAAGTGAGTATCAGACATTTTTATTTCTCAAACATTTTTTGCGTAGTTCTAAACAATTTAGAATATCGATAGATTTGATTTATTATGTTTCCAAGAAGATCTTATCAATCATTATAAAAGATGACCTTTTAGATTTTATTGTTTGCTGTTTTCGTAAAATTAAAGCGATTATTCAAATACATGGCTACTTAAATTGTCAAAAAACAAAAACACTTTGCGGGGAACAAATCCTATGCGGTGTCTGCGAAGGGACCGAACAGATAACGTCACTTGCATTTGGCTAAATATTTAATTAGTGGTTTCTGGAAGTTGTCTATATTATATACGCTTAAAATTTTATCACGTATGTACCATTTGATTCTTGTTTAAAAATAGGGAATAAAGTATTTGACTAATATTAGATATATTATAATTATCAAGAAAACATAAAAATACACTTTATACAGCAACAAAATTTATAAACAACACTATATTTGGAATTTGGAAATATGGTTAAAATGGTTAAAAATATGGAAATTATAAGCTATTAAAATTTTATATCTATCTCTTTCTTGCAAAACGAAAGGAGTATGGGCGAAACGTCCCCAGCGACCCTCAAAATATGCCATAAGAAATATCTTTTGATACATATCATTTTTTATCATGGCTGCAAATCCCAAAATTTTGTGTGAAAAAGTTACAAGAAGATGAATATTATATCATTATTAAAAAAACGTAGTTCAATCTTAAAACTAATCTTAACTATTAAGACCACAACGCCATCTATCACTCTGCTTTACAGATGCAAGAGAGACAAAGATACTTTCTATGTATTTTGTATCTTTGTCTCTTTTTCTGATTCGAACGCTTCCACCCAGGCGTTAGAATCCTATCAATTGAAACTATCGAAATCTGATTGCGGTGAACATTTTCAAAATGGCCTGTATCTGAAAGAAGTGTTTAGGTATAACGAAATGCGTCAATATGATATGGCGCAAAATAGATGGTTATTAAGAGGGCGTATCCAATCACGACATGTTAGAGCGAAAACATATTATTGTTACATATTAATTGACAGAAATCAAGCTGGCATCATTGCCTTATCTAATTATTGTTGCCTTTGTTTAACTGGGAAGCGAACAGTTGCACTCATATAACTTCTGTTATATGGTATATTGGCTATGCGAGGCACACACCTGTCGTTGCTCCAGCAACGTATTTAAATGATGTTATTGTTGACAACCCTTAAGCCTAGACAAAGCAGATACTCTAAAGTAACCTCGAAATCTTCTGATAACTTCAAAAAGGCTCATACATCGATAGCCAAATGCTGATGTTAAAAGCCGTTCATAATTTGGTATTTAGTTGCTAATTCATTTGATTTATATTCTGTTTGATTAAAGTGTATAAACAGATTCTGTTATTGAACAGAAAACAAATGGATTGGCAATTAAAATACCAATGTATGAATGGTTGTTAACATCAGCATTTGACTATAAATATTTTACATGTTTGCAGCAAGTGCTCACTGTACTGTAAGCCTATTTTGACTAACAAAAGTTTTGAGTTTGAATCATTATTGTAACTGTATACTAGGTTTATTATCAACACATCACCATTTCATTTGCATACAGCTCTAATAGGTTTTTTTTATACGTAAAAGTAGTGAATTTTTTTTTTTAATAAATACTTATTGTAATTCTTTTTTTATATTTTATTTGTCATTCTTTTCACACAGTGTTTTGGACTATTTGTCATAGTAATCAATAATTGCTACGAATAGACCTTTCCAACGATGTATGTCAAGTCGTTAGGTATTAGTAGATGGGGACGCAGCTCATACATTTTTGCCCGTCCTCCTTTAACATTATTTTAAATCGCCTGACGTCATACACAGGTACGCTATGCGGTATTGCCCTCTTTGTCTTACAGGTCATTTTAAACATTCATAACATTTATAAAGATTTGTTTTTTTTTTAATTCTTGAACTGTTATGATATAATTAGAAAAATCGTTCTTATAAAATAATAATTTAATGAAAATAGTCATCTAGCGTATTGTATTACTGTGTCTGGTAAGTTGAAGGGCAGTATATGCATATATCTATTTATTTTTTTAATTTCAGAAAGGCACTACAATATTTAACGAAAATATACACGTACTATATTTGTTGAAAATGAATTTCAAGGGATGACTTTAAGGGGATAAATTTTTTTGTTTTTAAAATCTAAACAATCTTAGGGAACGTGTTTAGAATCGACCCGGTATAGAATACCCCCCAAAATATTATATACTTTTTTCGTATCGGGGTATTATATAGACTTTGTGACTTTTTGATTAAACAGTACTAAGTTCACAGTTGTCAGCGTCTTATATCTAACTTAACCAACTTAGTAAAAACCATCATATGAAGTCAAACCAAATGGCTAGTGTTATTTAACCCTTTAACGTAATTTATAACGAGGTTACACTCCGCCGCGGGCGTTTGTTAATTTATTACGAGACGCGAGAGTCCGGTCACGTAATTGCGTTAAGGGCACACGACACACGTCACTTTTGTAGCCGGCGGTGTATAGGGGTCCGGTATTTAAGTAGCTGCCTATTTTTTATTATTTCATCTTAAGTAAAAAAAACGAAACACGTGTACTGGTTTTAATAAACCCATAATTTTATAAACTTGTGACACTATAAGCTCTTACAGATAGGTGCAATTCGTAAGTAGGTACTTATTGTTCTTAAAATCGCAGAACGCTCTTGTACAACAATTGTACATTTGTAAAAAACTTCAATATTTTAGTAAAAACTATACAGTGACACCGACTGCAGGACCAAATATCATGGGTTCCATCACCGCCCGGTATAAATATTTGTCTGCATGAATATATCTATTTGTTCCGTATCTGAATTATATTCAATTATATTTTTAGTTTTTACCTGTGGTTTCGCCCGCATGAACTATACACTTGCTGTGACATTTGTACAAGGATCGCTAAAGAGATCTTTCAGTACACTGTGAATTTTCTGAAAAATTCTGTAAATTCATCGAAAGAAAAGTAAAATTTTAAGAAGGGTTCCATACCACCGTACAATATTTAACATTACATATTTAAAAAAAAGTTTAGTAAAATTATTAGGATCGAGCAAAACACACCGAAAAAAAGTTTGTTGTATGGGGACCCCCATTAATTTTCAACATTATTTTATTTTTATTATTTGTTGTTATAGCGGCTATAGTAGTAGACACTGTGAAAATTTCAAATGTCCACTTATCACGGTTCATAAGATACAGCCCTATGATAGACACACGGACGGACAGACGAACAGCGGAGCCTTAGTAATAGGGTTCCGTTGGCATCCTTTCGTGATAGCATCGTGTGTGGCCGTGGTTCGATTCCGGGCGTGTACCAATAAGTTTTTTCTGACTTAAGTACGTACATTAACTATCACTGACTCCGTGCCTCGGAGAGCACGTTAAGCAGTCGGCCCCCGTTGTCGTCAATAGATGGCGGTCGTTACAATCCGCCAACCCGCATTGGAGCAGCGTGGTGGATTTAAGCTCCAAGCCCATTCGTCTTGAGGGGAGGCCTAAGCCCCTGCAGTGGGGTATAAAAAAGGGCTGAAGGAATGGAATAGAATGGCATACTTTTAAAAAACCGTCGACAAATAAACGCTAGTTTAAATAATATTGAAAAAGTTTCTCGAAATATAAGGTTATTTATTTAATTCCTTCATTTTAGAGAACCACTTATTAATATTTTTTTACTCGTTTTTTAAAACGTTTCAACGTTGCGTCGGTTACTTTGAATAAAATTTTTTTATTAGTTATTTTTAGAGGTTGTAAGCCTGTGCCTAACGTTACACTCTGAAGATGTTAAAAAAGCCGTTTTCAAGAAATAAATTTACGTATTCTATGTGTTCCAGATTAATTATTAGAAAATAATACAGTTATAGATATAGTTATTTGCCAGGAAGTAACATTTTATTATTTATAACTTAAAATATAATCATGGTAAGAGTCACCACGCGGCCATTGTTTCACGCGACCGGTTCTAAATTAACAGAACACTATGTCATTTAGCGATGTGTAATATCTAACCATTTTATTTTTGTGATTTAATCCAAGGGGCATCAGAATTCTCTAAAACTATTACCATTCCAACCTATTACATTGCAAAACTATTACATTGTATGTATATATTTTTATTTTCATTCTATTTTTGTTTTTTACTTTATTTAATTTTTCTGTTTGACATGTATATTCCATAGCCGTGAATAAATAGTATTTCTATGTGCAATAATTGTTGTGCATGAGTGCCAAATGGGTTAAAGACACCCTTCATCATCATCATCATCATCATCATCAGCCCGTGTCTCTCCACTGCAGGATATAGGCCTCTCCCAAGGCTCGCCACCACACACGGTCCTCCGCCTTCCGCATCCAATTACCCCCGGTATGGTGCTTCAGGTCATCAGTCCACCTGGCCGGAGGGCGTCCAACGCTTCGCTTCCCAATACGTGGCCTCCATTCGAGAACCCGTCTACCCCATCGGTTGTCGGTTCTACGGCAAATGTGACCGGCCCATTGCCACTTCAGCTTGCTAATCACTTCGGCTATGTCGACAACTTTAGTTCTTCGACGGATTTCAGTATTCCTGATTTTGTCCATCAAGGAAATGCCGAGCATAGCCCGCTCCATAGCGCGCTGAGCGACTTTAAATTTGTGGACCAGTCCTGCCGTGAGAGTCCATGTTTCGGCACCGTATGTCATTGTGGGCAGGACGCATTGGTTAAAGACCTTGGTCTTCAGACATTGTGGTAGTGGCGACGAGAACAGACGACGGAGCTTCCCGAAAGCAGCCCAGCCCAGCTGAATTCTTCGGTCGGCCTCTTTGTTGAAGTTGTGTTTGCCTAACTGGACAGTCTGTCCTAAATAGACATAGTCTTGCACAACTTCAAGAGTCGCACCTTCTACGGTTACCGGTTTCGGTAGAATATGTTCGTTGAACATGACTTTGGTCTTGTCCAAATTCATCCCGAGTCCTACCCGCCGAGAGGCGGCATTGAGGCCGTTTACCATTCTGCTGAGCTCCTCCAGCGATTCTGCCATGATGACTATGTCGTCAGCAAACCGGAGGTGAGAGATGTATTCCCCGTTGACATTGATGCCACAATATTTCCAGTCCAGCGTCTTGAAAACATCTTCCAATGCGTTGGTGAACAGTTTCGGGGATATCACATCCCCCTGTCGCACTCCTCTTCGCAATTGGATAGGTTTCGTCCGCTGGTCCTGAACCTGGACAGTCATTGTCGCGGTTTCGTACAGACATCTCAACACCTCAATGTAGCGACAGTCGATTCGGCATCGCTGCAAGGATTCCAGAACAGCCCAGGTTTCGATGGAGTCAAAGGCCTTCTCGTAGTCCACAAAGGCTAGGCACAGAGGTTGATTATATTCCTCCGTTTTTTGAATAATCTGCCTCAGCACATGTATGTGGTCCACGGTGCTGTAACCTTTTCGAAACCCGGCCTGCTCAGGGGGCTGAAATTCATCAAATCTTTGGGCGAGGCGATTCGTGATAACCCTCGAAAACAGCTTGTACACGTGGCTGAGGAGTGAGATCGGTCTATAATTCTTTAGAAGCGTTTTGTCTCCTTTTTTGAAGAATAAGATGACCGTACTCTCACTCCATGCATCCGGTGTGGCACCGCTATGTATGACAGAGTTAAATAACTTCTGTAGCTCTTTCAGGACTGGTGTCCCGCCTGCTTTCAGAAGCTCTGTCGTGATACCATCAGCGCCGGGTGCTTTGCCATTTTTAAGCTGTCTGAGAGCCAATCTGACCTCGCCCAGACTGACATCGGGAATGTCATCTGTGTAGTGTCGGGTCAGTGGCGCCCTCCGATCGCTGCCGTCACGGGCTGCAGGGGGAGGTGCATGTGTGGCGTAAAGTCTTTTGTAAAATGTCTCTATCTCAGCGAGTATCTCTGGTCTCGAGTAGACGATTTTGTTGTCGCTAGTCCTGAGCTTCGTCAGCTGACTTCGACCAAGTTGCTGAACGAAAACTTTCGAACCTTTGTTATGCTCGATCGCCTCTTCGATACGTTTTGTATTGAAGAGGCGAAGGTCCCGTCGTATCAGCTTCTTGATTTTTTTGTTGAGAGCCAGGTCTGACGATGCTCCCCGTAGCGACTTTTCACGTCTTTCTCGCATGAAATCCAGAGTCTCGCTGGAGAGCTTAGACTCTTTGCCTTTGCACCTCGACCTAAAATATTTGCCACCCACTTCTCTGACAACGTCGATCAGATTCCTTGCCATGTCGTCAACATTTGCTGTGGTTTCCAGTGCGTCGAATCTGTTTTTCAACTCCAGTTGAAACGGCTCGGAGCTTATGTCAGCCTGGGACGGTGTCGGTCTGAGATTGAGTTTCATCAGACGGGCTCTTTCACGCCTAAAGTTGATGTTCAGAGTGCCTCGAACCAGGCGGTGATCGCTTCCGGTATTGAACCTGTTGATCACTGAGACATCTCTGAATATGTGCTTTTTATCCGTCATGATGAAATCAATCTCGTTCCTGGTCACTTTATCTGGACTTTGCCAGGTCCACTTCCTCTGTGGTGCCTTCCTGAAGAAAGAGTTCATCAGGAACAAACCTTTCATTTCGAGGAAGTTTGCCAGCATTTGCCCTCTGTGATTTCTCCGTCCGATGCCGTATGGCCCCATCTTAGATTCGTCGCTTTTCTGTACTCCCATTTTGGCGTTGAAGTCCCCCATAACAACGGTGAACTGAGTCGGGCTAGTATGATGCATAGCTTTCGCTATGTCGTCATATACTGCCTGGACTTCGTCGTCCGAGTGAGTCGAGGTTGGTGCGTATACCTGTACAACCTTTAGGCGGTACCTGTCGGTTAGTTGCAGTACCAGGTATGCCACCCGAGTCGACACACTGGAGATCTCCACTACGTTGTTGATAAGGACTTTGTTGACGAGAAACCCAACACCACCTTGGGACGGCTGATCGCCTTCTCGGAAGTAGAACAAATTACCGGAGCTCAGGATTATCGTGTCCTCCCCCTGTCTTCGGACCTCAGATAATCCAAGAATATGCCACTTTATCCTGCTCAGTTCTACTTCCAACTCCTCAACGTGCTCGTCTCGCATCAGGGTCCTGTTGTTAAAAGTCGCCACAAATAATTGTTTTTTATGGCAGCCGAATCGTATCCGGGGATTCTTCGCACCCCTTGCCCTTCCGTTACCATGACCGCTGCCGTGATCAGGAATAGAAGGGCCGCCGGAGACTGGGGGCCCTTGTGTTTTTGTGTCTACCATTGGGAGGGTTTGCCATTAATCACCACGCTTGGCAGGCGGGTTGGTGATCGCAGTATATAGTTTCACAGAGAGATGCTGCTGCCCATCTTCTGCTAACCTGGGTTAGTCGCCTCTTACGACACGCTTCCCGGTGGCGGTGGGGAATAGTATTCTATGCCGTCCCCACACGGCGACACCCTTCAAAGACGCGCAACCTTGTCAGTCTGCTAACGCAGATTCATGTTACCCGCCGGGAAAAGCCCGTTATGGTTGAAATGGTAATAGTTTTAGAGAATTCTGATGCCCCATAGGATTAAATCACAAAAATGAAATATTTAGATATTTTTGATAAATAACTGTATTTTAAGACTGTATATAAATAACTGTATATATATTTAATTTTCTAAGAAAATTATTATCACAATTTCGTCTAAATATATTTATGTCTCTTATAAAATTTTATAATTGTGTATTTTGTTTGTATCTTTTTAATGATTATTTCTTTAGTTTATTATGACTTATGTATATTTTTTTTACTTCTGTTATGCTGTTTATCGATTACGTTAAAATATCAGTTTTCTTTGTAAATAAATTTTTCGGAGCGCTCTTTACCGACCCACATGGCACACACATCTTCCGTTCTTTAACTTTCATGCTGAGTCTACAATTTGTCTACGATTTTCGACTTCTTATGGACAGCCTTTGAAGACGGACATTATTGTCAGTCCGACCGCTACCTCATGCGGCCCATAAAGAGAAACCCGTGGCACTTGAATCATCTGTAGTGTTTTTGACTACACATGTATTTAAAAAAAACATTAATATATCTAGTATGTTTTATGATGATCTTCGATTAAGTTTGAGCTCAAATATTGATTATATTACTAAAATTTTCGATTTGTTTTGCTCGCAAATGCGTTAACTGTCATCATGGGCGATAGGCTAGTGACCGTTCTAGTTGCATCTTATTTTTTTTTGTCAGGACTGCGGGGAACTATAATAGTGGGCAATCAGTCAGTTTCCACTCGCAAAGTCGTGCGGTAAAGTTGCAATTTTCCTGCAAGTGTTATGGAAATGTTTGTGTCTTTAATTTCTACATAATCACAAACGATCAAAAATGTACACTGGAACTTGTATGTAGGTAAATACTTGATTCGTAGCTTTTAAACATTTAGAATAGTCACCAAAATCGTGTCGAAAAAAAAAATAAGTAGGATTCATTAATTTAATACAACAATTACTAAATAATATTTCAGGATAGTTTGCAAATTGTTGTACCACATTTCAATCTGGTGACATAATAGTAGGGCCCGTCTTTAACCTATTAGAGGCCCTGTGCACCTTAGTATAATGGGGCTCCTATGACAAAGAAATCTTTTATTAGAACAGGCCGGCAATTTAATTTAGGTATATTTTAATTAATTAATGAAGTAATTTTTTTTTATCACATTAAATGAATAGACAATTATAATATCATCCGGAAAAGTAATTCGTATAGCATTCACTATACGATTAGTGGTTAAAAATCAATGTTGATTAAAAAGATACGCTTGCAGCTTGTAGATAAACAAATAGTCAGTCATTTCTTCAGTCTATGTCTTTGAGCACGTCACATTCTATGGACATCAGCGACAAACTAGTTAAATCTTTATTTAAGCATTGTACTATTTAACTCATTTTTTTTTTTTTTAAATTGGAGACGAATCTTTACCCATTGCGGTTAATTGCCATCACTCGCAAAAAGGTTCCAATGTAGAAAATAGAGGGATTTCGTAGGCATTCGCCTGCACTGATGCACGCACACAAAACCACACCAAATTCAAAAGATAGCAACAAGCATCTGCCTAGTTCAGTTTTATCTCCCATTACAATATTTATCGGTCATTGGTTGGTCATCTGATACGAACTGCGGGTGGGGGGGGACCATCAATCGAGAGGCCCTGAGCACTTGCCCAGAGTGCCCAGTGGAAAAGAGAGACCTGGCCATCAATATTCCGCAAAACAATAAATAATTTAGATCAACAACGGTTTATTGCGAATAATTCGACACGTTGACACATTTGCATGAAAACGTATGCGTTAATTTTCTATGCATAGATTTGCAATTATCCGCAAATTATTTTTCAGGTTCGCCTGTAACTACCGCTCGAAGATTTCGCTATGACGTTACTGTAGATATATAATATTCAATAGTCAAACCTATGCGGGATAATAATGTCTGTTTGCATTTGCATACCAAGCATGTCATAGAACTAGTAAGCGAGTTGCCGGCATGTTCGAAATTAAATGATTCCTTTATTTTTTATTTGGTACATAGGCCAAATATGGCTAGGACATTCAGATAAGTTAAGTTTTAACGTGTTGGCGTATTTTGCGAATTTGATATTATACGCCGGGAGCTATTATACAGCAGTTATATCGTTCAAAAACTACTGACGATGCTACGAAAAATGTTCACCATTCAGTTAAGAAGCGCCTAGAAACTGCACAATTTATGTAATTAAATACCAATTAAAGATATTAATACAGTAACATTGCAATATTCAAAACATACCAAAGCAAGAATTTTATACTATGAAATATTTTTGAAAATAATAAATGCCTGTGAGTACCAAATTCAAGCAGCTTCGTCGTTCGAATAATCCCGAGTAGAATAATAATAGGTTTTCTCCAAGAAGTTGTATTTAACATAATTTTTAAATTACTTTGATGGTAAGCCCATTATGAAAATTTAAAGAGTCTTGTAGTTGTTTAATAAAAATAAAAATTAAAGAAATTTCAAAATTAATTAGTACGTTTATAATTCGACTACTTCTTTCATCTAGACTTAATAGAAGCTTTTATACATAATACATGAAAATCCAAACAAGGAAGATTTATTAAACTCGTTAATGGTTCTCCTGAACCTAACGAAACCTTCTATTTCTTTCAATATGAGTGTAGTCGTGGAGCCAGTTTTGAATTATTCAGAATTATACGTATCACATCTATGTGGTATTTTAGTCACCAGATTTTATTTATACAATACTAATCTGTGCTTCATTGCGCGTACGTCTATATCGCTCACACATTTGCTTTGAGTGTGTAAAAGCAAATGAGCATAAAAGTACAAATTTACTAGAAGCCTTCTTTTGCGTTTACCGTCTAACCACTCATACTCTAGCTAGCTGGTGTAAAATGGCGAATTTCAGTCCGCGAGGTCCCCACGCGCCGGTCTTCACCCCCGCGAAACTGCGATCGACATTTTCGATACTGTGAAGTGACATTTATGACCATTAAAACCAAAAGCTGCTGTGAAATTTATTTACTCTATGCGAATGAGCGATTCAACGGCCGTCTTGGGCAACGTAAATTGTCGATTGGTTGCACATTATTAGTCCGATCGTGGGACACTAAATTTTACTAAAAGGTTTTGATAATTCTAAAGTTGTTCGTTTTTGGTGAGTGGATAGATAAAGTGCATGGTGAGCTACTGTCAAAAAGTTAGAAGTTTTAGGGCTGTGCTAAGGGAATGGCATAGGTTTTTCTTAATATTTCGTGTGACACACTGTATATAGAATTTAAATTTGAAATTTTAATCCTACTAATATTAACTCACAATGCACTTTATCTATCCACTCATTAAAAAACGAACAGCTTTAGAATTATCAAAACTTTTTTATGAAATTTAATGTCCCACGACCAACTTATTTTTTTAAATTTTCGTAGTATGCCTTATGTTATCTTTCTAAAATTTTTACAATATGAGGTTAAGATAGTTCTAATTAAAAACCCATCAAAATTTCAAATTTTAATTCTATATACAGTGTGTTACACGAAATATTAAGAAATACCCAGTTACACCCTTAGCACAGCCCTAAAACTTCTAACTTTTTGACAATAGCTCAGAATGCACTTTATCTATCCACTCACCAAAAACGAAGATCCTTGGAATTATCGTAAGTAATTTTTCTCTGGCTACGCGACTATATTTCGACCTCATACGGTGGATAAATTGTTATGAGTTACAGAATTATATTTTTTTTTCATGTTTTAGTTATAGTTTTTTTTTATAGAAGATATGTTTGTGCGTTGCAAGGAAGTCCGCGTATTGATGAACACATTTTATAATTAGTTTGTTTATTCAATTAAATTTTCTTACTGTATACCTTCAATGTACAAATATCATTCCGTTACAGTTTTATATTGTAAATAATAAGTAATAAGTAAATAAGTGTAAGTACTATAACTTTAGTTTCTATAGGTTATAAAAATTAAAATTAAGTTTTATATTAAGTATTATAGCAAAATATTATATTTTGAAGCAGTTTATATAACTTAATTTTAATTTTTATAACCTATAGAAACTAAAGTTATAATACTTATAAGTTCTTAATAAAACATTTGACTTATTCTATATTAATTAATCAATTAATCGAAGGACCAACAGCCATAACAAAAGTATCTAGTCACACACAGTCTAGTGACGTACAGCCAATTATAGGTCCCCACTAATACGATTCAGACCGTGTAAATAATGTGCACTAAAACACTATCCTATTATGAAATGTGTTAGTATATTCCTTTTTTACAATAAATGTAGTACAAGTGATAAGTACACTAATCATCCTTCCTTAAAATTATTTTATATATTACATACTTCATTAAAATTGCTGAAAGGATTTCAGACTAAGCAGCCTCCTGACCGATTCTAAACTAGAGTTGAATATGTCGAAATTATGTTGTTAGCTTGTCATGTTAACTGAACGACACGCTCTCCATTAAAAGGTATTTTGGCGGTAAATGAACGTCACGACTGGTAGGTACATACTTTTATTCTTTTATTCATTTCTTTTCACCCTACTGTAATATATGTTATTACCTAGGTACGTCATTTTATTACTATATAAAAAAAAACTCAATTAAACACAAAGATAGCGTACACTTAAGATACGTCTAATAGGTGCAGACGTAAATATGACGTCAAATTTTATAATATATAATTATAATATTAATTTCATATAATATAAGGGCATAGATTGACGTAGGAGTTTTGCAGATGCATTAACGTTAATCCTAGACAGAAGGTCAGGGCTATCGACACGGTTGCATAGAATCTTTGATACGTGCATAAGGTCAGCTATTTTTCGTCGATATGTTAATGGGGGAGTTGGAAACTGGCGCACAGTTTAAGGTAGTCATCAGACCTGTATACTACTTTGAGTGCTATAGCATAAATATCTGATGAACTTTCTCTGAATACCCTCCAGTGTTTCATTATAAATACTATACCTGGGACTCTAGACCTCTGACCCATATTCCAGTACATAGTTAGGCGATAGATAACGACAAAAAAAGCATTTATTTTTTATGTGACTGTAGTTTTATCCTACCCACGGTAAAGTTCTAAGAGTTGTTTAGAATACGTTTACTTTTTTTATAAACATCAAAGGCGTGTGTGACTTCGACAGTTCCTTTACTTAATTCGATATAAAATAATTTCACAAGGTATATACAGAGAATGTTTAAGATATTGAAAATTCATTTTCGGCGGATAGGTAAATTTTTCATAGTATTGCACCGGCTGCTGTCTGCATGAATTTAATTTCGATCAAACTGTCCAATGCATAAATGTTGAGTTAGACCAGTTTTAGTTAAGTTTTGTCACTGGTTTTGCCATCTGAAAACCGAAAAACACAATTTTTCAGGTAAAATTTTTCGATAACCATTAAAATATTCGGTATTTTCTTAAAACATAATCATACATTATCTATTAATCTAGTAAGTCTACAAAATTTTATCTAAATAACAACATAGCATAAATAAATAAATAAATAAAAAATAAATTCCAACATACGTTTTTGGTTAAGCACGAAACATCAGATTTTTCAAGGTTTCTTGTTTTTTTTTGGCGAACTGGTAGCGAATACCAATCACAGAAAAATAATATGTACGAGGCATATAATATATTTGTAAATGTACAATAAATCGTCTTCAAATGTATTTAATTAGCACTGTAAAAAAATGATTTTTCCATGCTGAATAAACATAAAAATGTCTTGCGCAAAATCGTCTACGCCGCACAATTTAATTAAAATAACACGAAAACCCTTAAAAGTGAAAGTTTGAGGTACAATCTCCCAAATACAATTTTTATATTTTATTTTAGTTTGCAAATTAGTATGCAATAGGTAAAATTTAGAAAAGCACCTTATTAACCTATGTACACGCTCGCTGCGTCCAATCGTGCTCGAAGACCTTGTCGACGACGGTCAACTTACAGGGGCTCTTAAGTTAAATTTGAGCTTTCCTCACTGAGAAAAATATTCTTTAAATATTGTGATGATTCACTATCAGTAGAGCAATGGATGATATAGACATCGTAAAATGCTAGGAAAACGAGGAGAAAAAATAAGCTTCAGCCTAATTACGTCCTTATGGACAGAAAAGGAGTAATAAATGCGCTGTACGTCTTCCTTGCATTTAATGACGTCTTGATCATCCATCGTTGTACTAATAGTGAATCATCATAATATTTAAAGAACACTTTTCTCAGTGCGGAGTTTCATAATCAAAGTTTGTTATTTCTTTCTCCTCTTTTTACCTACCCGCATCTGTGCCTCATTTAACCCTTGAGACCCCATTTGAGTGGAAACAACTCATTAATCAGAACAATCAGACCATGGCACGTATATTAATCACTGAGGGGTATCTTTATCTTTATTCATGTATCAGGCTTGGTATACGATTTAAGAAGAAACTGACCACGTTTTTCAGTACACTAACCTAGTTCAAACAGTTAAAATTTAACCCTCAACTGTTGTGATCTAATATCAGACTGTCAGATAAACTAAAGCGTATATATCTCATGAATTTTTTCTTCGAATCATCTGCTCTGAATCAAAAGTCTTATTAAAATTTGAATATTGTATAACTTCAAAATTCTATATTAACTTCACCGATTTTTTTTGTAGGTAGATAAATATTTTAGTCAAATGTTACAACATATCATACGAGTATTAACAGTATTACAAAACTTCACCATTACCCGTAGCACACGATTATTGAGTTAAAAACATCAAAGTTAAAGGGAGGAGACGCTACGCGGCGGTACCGAATGGAAAGAAATACTTTAATATATATTTTAAAATAGGGGTTTTTTTTTTTCATAATAAATATTGATTAATTTGGAATCAAAGAGATACTTTAAATATACTTTAGAACTATGGTTGGTATTGGTTGCCGGATAATTTTTTTGTGGATATTACGGTATATTATATGGTGTGTTATGAAAAGTGATTTAAATATGGTGTGATATATTCAAGTTATTTTTTTCTTATTTTTAGCGTTTCTTTGTCACTTCTTCAGAATCTATTGAATACATATTTTTTTAAATAAATGTATTAGGAAAAAAAACGCTTGGAAATCTTTGAATTCGAGACTCACTTGAATTCGATTAAACTGAAACAAAATTGAGTACTAGGAATTCATTTCTTTGCACAAAATTAAATATAATGGAAAAATCGATTATTTGTGTGAAACACATAGTCGAAGACGTAGGTAATTTAGATTTTTATAGGTATGTTCAGTTATTGTAATATTTGATATTTTGCTAAATTAATCGCTCTGTATGGTTTAGACATGTTCATGCGCACAAATATTTGTACTAGGCACAGATCGAACCCGCGATTTTTGGGTCTGCAGTTGATTCTACTACTAGACTTAGTTTAATATAGTTTTCTGTACTAGTGTCGGATTCTGTACTAGTTTAGACTTTGATAGACTTTGAATCGATTTCCGCGTAATGCTTTGCGTGGATATAGTTTACTATTTGCAGATATTGTTGGTTTTATATAATCTCAACGAGTTAAAATAAAATTATAAATATGGTTTATAATCTTTTCGACAGTTATTCGAATAAACATACACGAATATTTTATGTGAGTGAGTACAAACCTTAAACCAACGCTCAATATTATTCTTTTTTATTGATAGGATTTATATTCAACTGAAAAATCATACAAAAATGAAGACCACTTAACTTTTTTACTCCATAAATAACAGCCTGGACTGTAGGAACAATAAAAAATTAAACATAATAAAAATGTACAAGATCTAGGCATAAAAACATTTTTCAACGTACAAAATTTTTTTTTATTCTGTAAACAGACACGTCCTGCAAGCTGACTTGGCCGGCATGTATTACGCTCAAGTTGTACATAGAGTATACTTAGCCAGGCGAGTCAGACTGCAGTCGACTTTTTCGCTCGTTTGCGAGTCGATTCTGTTAAAGTGAAATAGTGACCTTCGTCACTATTGTGAAATAGTGAAAAACCTTCCCACGCACGGGATTCACTTCTTAAAACATAAAAAACCATATAATTTTTTTTTCAGCGTTTCAAATAAAGGTTTATTTTTAGAAAATAAAGCTCTATAGCTGTAACGATTAGAGAAAAACAGCCTACGAACTGAAAATAGCGGCCCTTTTATACAATCGTGTCAGACAAGGGCGGTGCTGATAGCGAGATAAAAATAAATGTCCTTTGAAGCCTGGAAATGAACATTTACTTGCGTACCTACTTCTATTGTTACTACAACAATAACCTATGATTTTGGCGTATCTCGCTTTAATTTGTAAATAGTAAACTTGAAATCAGTAAATAAATTTGACAGTATAGCGTTTTAAAACTAATAAACTTTACTTGCATAGATAAGAACTCAACGTTTATTGATTTTGGGTTTTGTTAGTTGATAATTGTTTGTTGAAATGGAACTATAGAAATTTCTACAACGACTACAACAATGCCTACAGCTGTAAAAAACGACAGGTTTTTCTGAGTGTGTAGCGTATTTTTCTTTTCATGTCGTATGTCGTCTTTTCAAGATCTATAGTTTCTGTTCTCCTTTTTTTGGCTATATTTTATGTTCAAAGCATTCTGAAATTGCCTCTGAACGGTTACTGTTTTATATCGTCATCATCAGCCTGTGTATCTCCACTGCAGGATATAGGCCTCTCCAAAGGCTCGCCACCACACACGGTCCTCCGCCTTTTCTCATCCAACAACCCACGGTATGGTGCTTCATCATCATCATAAATAAATTATTTCATATATGAGTTGCACTAATGCTAGTATTTATTTTAACTTATATCCAACGTTTTAGTTCAAAGAAACTATGGCCTCCTAAACTAGTTACATCCCGGTTATAAAAGATGCAATATTCTATTTATACTTGTTGTAAGCGTAGTCAGCCCATTTCAAAGCAGTGCTCCATTAAAATACGCTGACTTGTGTTTGAACGTCGCGGGTCGAGGTCACAATGTAGAGATCAGTATCGTCACTTTGAAGACGTGAAAAATTGGCCACAATGAATCGCATGTCAGCTTGACACGCCATGACATCTTTTGCTTTCTCTTTTACATTTGACCTTCGCTATTACTGTTATCATAAATCATCTGGCTTGACAACGCCACCGGAGCAGCCAGAGGTCGACAATTTAGTCTTGTTGGCTTTAGCTGACCGTACATTTGTTACACCGTAAAAGTGTTACCATGAATGTCAGATGTAGAGAATGTTAAAATTACAGGCGTATGTTAACAATCACTAATTCAGTTTACGTGAAACCAAAATATTTATGTACTTTTATTGTATTCCAAAAGGCACCGATGCGTATTATATGTATCCCAGAGACACCAATTCAGAAATCATGTGAATGTCATAATTCTCCAGTGCTTCTTCGGAAATTGGGAATATATAGCTATCATTTAATAATTGATTAATTAATACTGATAAATTAATAAAAAGGCTTTGCGTAGCTCGTCGCTCTGCTTCGGTTCACTTCTTACAATTATATAATCAAACAAATCCAACCCAAACCATTTTAGAAATGGTAGACAATCACTCTTTCTTGGCCTAATTTCAAACTAATCTAAAAGCTTCTGAGTAACTTGTCACTCCGCTGCGACACCCAGAAATATGCGTGAGAATATATATGTATATGTGTGTAGACATGTATGTAGGTATGTATGCAAATTTTATATTTTCACTTTCATTGCACTAAGAGTTACTGTACATTGTATTTACACTGTGTCACGGGTGTAAGAGGAGCGGGTTTTCGTTCATCTCCCTCGTTTGCATCGTTAAAACTCCCACCCGACAACAAATTACTTTGACGAACTTTCTTCTCGATTGTCTAAGGGGAGTCGAATTAGCCAGTTATCGGTTATAAGAAGATAACAATGCGTCCAATATTGAAGCTATCGAAGCGTAAACTACTTAAAAGTTGATGAACAATAAATAAATTACACATTGATAGAAAAGTTTAATGTCAGACACGATGCGATTTATCAATGAAGTAATTAAAGCACTTAAAGCTATCAATTTCGTCCCTCTATATGAATTGATGGCATAATCAGTCATTTTAAGTTATATCCAATCTTAGATTAGATTAGAATCTTAGTTTAGAATCGGCCTAGAAAACCAAAAACTGTGCCACCAATAGTGAACTAATAGGCCTAGTTCAAACTTTAATATGCTTTAAAAAAACGGGTGGCCTCATCGATCAGTAGGCCTATAATTACCAATCATCGCGGTGCAAACGAATAATCAACTATGAACCTAAGTCCCCATGTGAACGTCGAACGCACTAAAAGTATTTACCCCTATTTTAAGTAAATTAAGCTGTGTGAATATCGAGTAATACACTGTAAAGGCCCTTCCTTACAGTGTGTTACCCGTGATGATGAAAACGAATATAGTCGATGTTTGACGATTGCAGACGCAGGCAGTAATTTTTTGGGGACTATTGTACTAATGTCTTTTATTTTATATTTTATTTTCTTTTACTATCTCTTCACACTAAGCATTAATTTCTTTGCATACAATGCCCGTATGTATTAACAAAGTTTATGTGGATAGAGCGAATCGACTTTAATGTGACAATCAATATAAAGCCTTTTGAAATAAATACGTTTGAGGTTACAAACACGCTTATCGACGCCCGAGTCTTTTCTGTGGAAATCCAAAAAGCCGATAATTAAATAAAATCAGTGATCCTCATTGTCGCGTAGCCCAAAGCGCAACGAACCTGTCTCAAATTTATAAGGCCCCATGGGGTCATGGTTCGAATCCGGGCGTGTCCCGATGAGTTTTTCTGACTTAAGTACCTACATAACTATCACTGACTCCGTGCTTCGGAGGGCATGTTAAGCAGTCGGTCCCGGACGCTGTCAATAGATGGCGGTCGTTACAGTCCCCAACCCTCAGTGGAGCAGCGTGGTGGATTTAAACTCCAAGCCCCCCTCCTCACCCTGGGGGAGGTCTAAGCCCCTGCAGTGGGTTAAAAATGGGCTGATGAAGTGAAGTGAAGTGAAGTGAAGTGAAGTGAAGTGAAGTGAAGTGAAGTGAAGTGAAGTGAAGTGAAGTGAAGTGAAGTGAAGTGAAGTGAAGTGAAGTGAAGTGAAGTGAAGTGAAGTGAAGTGAAGTGAAGTGAAGTGAAGTGAAGTGAAGTGAAGTGAAGTGAAGTGAAGTGAAGTGAAGTGAAGTGAAGTGAAGTGAAGTGAAGTGAAGTGAAGTGAAGTGAAGTGAAGTGAAGTGAAGTGAAGTGAAGTGAAGTGAAGTGAAGTGAAGTGAAGTGAAGTGAAGTGAAGTGAAGTGAAGTGAAGTGAAGTGAAGTGAAGTGAAGTGAAGTGAAGTGAAGTGAAGTGAAGTGAAGTGAAGTGAAGTGAAGTGAAGTGAAGTGAAGTGAAGTGAAGTGAAGTGAAGTGAAGTGAAGTGAAGTGAAGTGAAGTGAAGTGAAGTGAAGTGAAGTGAAGTGAAGTGAAGTGAAGTGAAGTGAAGTGAAGTGAAGTGAAGTGAAGTGAAGTGAAGTGAAGTGAAGTGAAGTGAAGTGAAGTGAAGTGAAGTGAAGTGAAGTGAAGTGAAGTGAAGTGAAGTGAAGTGAAGTGAAGTGAAGTGAAGTGAAGTGAAGTGAAGTGAAGTGAAGTGATCCTCATTGACAAGGGGAAGGAAGATTGGGTATTTACAAGTTGCTGACTTACTGAGAAGCCAGATATTGTAAAAAAGTCCACCAAGTCTAGGGTATTGGATTCAATACAACATGTTCAAGTAGTTTGACGTCTGAGTCTGGTAGTTATGGGATACTCTTCTATCAAGTGTTGTTGAACGTTGTCATACTGACATTCAATGGAGTGTAATTTAGATGTATATTACTCGTACCACAGTTTTTGCCTACCCCTCTGGGAAACAGACGTGAGATTGTGTGTTCTTTACTGGATTTTCAGAATCAAAGTACTTTCCTTCAAAACTATAGATATCAATTTGTGTAAATTCACTATTTATTCCAAAATATTCAGGTTCAAGTGTTTCTTTTTTTAAATCTGACCCAGAGTGTTCATAACGTAATAAATTGTGCTTAGTCAACTATTTTGTTCTAGAAATTAAATTTCTAATTTGTAGTTTTAATTTTTATTATCAAATTTAAATTAGTTTAATAAATTGTTGTACTACAACCCAACACAAAAATAATAATATTATTCTGACATTATGACCTTATGAAATTTTAAAACTCCCTAATATTTTCAAAATAATTCGAAACGGCATCGTCCGTCGTCTGAGAGAAAGGGGATTCAACCCCCGTTCCGGTTCCTTCCTGGCGCAAAGAATTGCCATTGCAATTTAGCGCGGCAATGCGATGAGCATCATGGGCATCTTGACGTCGAGGGCGGCGAAGGCTGGTTTATTGGATTAGTTTTATTTGTTTACATTTAAATATAGTACACTTTTTTTTTGCATTTCAATCTATATTTTGTATTCGAAACTAATTAGCACGGACTTAACAAAAAAAATTTCTCCAACGATTCTTCATAATGGGTAAATATCCATGAACCTAGAAAAATCCAGACGTAACATCATGAACTAGCAATGTGATGCACACCAGCTTGCCATGTCCGCACTTGGTTGTTCAGTGACAGTCAGTCAGTCTAGAGTTTTTAATACGTTTATGTGCAAACTACTATTTCTACTAAAAAGTGCGGGGATTACATAGTGACTACTTGTTTATAAAGTGACAATTATAAAAACAGTTAACTACAGTCTAGTTAAACAGTGAAATGAGTTCATCACAGCGGTCATCGGGTCCAGGCAATTTTGAAGTGGTTCTTCAGGCGGCATCGGAAACGTTCAGAAGGTGTCAGAAACATTAAAGTTACAGATACAATACTAAAATGTTCCCATTCATGTACCAAGGTTCAATTTTTTATTTCAGTATATTCGGAGAAAATAGACATGAGAGACGGACAGACAGACGAGTGACCTTATAACAGTTTCCTTCTTTAAAGTACTTATAATATTACCAAAAAATTGTTCCCTTCTAGTTGCAAAAGTAAACAAAAATTACTCCTCACTCTTGAAGCGAGTTAACAAGTCGATATGTCTATATACTTAAATAATATTTTAACGTACACATTTAACGACTCCTGATTCCCCGCCCTTTTATTTGATTTCTTTTTTTTATATTTACCCTACGTTTTACTCTCGCCTTCGCGAATATTATTTGCAAAGGAAGGCATTACTCTTTAAGCCGTCAAGTGTAAAATGACTACACATTAATTTCAATCATTTGAATGAAAGCGCTCAATTTTCTCATTGTAAATGTTTGTAACTTCAGTTTAGTCTTACTGAATTACGTAATAAAATGGGACGGTACCTGATTCTTTGTTTTTTCATATCCTTTTTGATTTTTTCACGCTTTGAGTAAGTTAAAGTAAGCTTCATACGTCCTGAAATCTTCACTGGTCTCCAGTTCTAACTGAAAAAATAAAAGAATAATATATTTTAAAACCTGAATCGTGCCTTAAATAAATAAAAATAAAAAAGCCTTTTATTTCTTGCAGAGAATAACACAATCAGTACACATGATCTTATTGCTATTATACGTATAATATTTGTGAGATGATTTATTTAATTATTTTAAAACGTATTTATTCTGCAAGAACCCCTCCGCAGGTGAAGGCCTCCTCCAAAGAAGCCCAAGTTTTTCTGTCTTGAGCTGTTTGCATCCAGTCCGGACCGGCCGTTTTTCTAATATCATCCGCCCACCTCGTAAGCGGTCTTCCTCTACAGCGTTTAAATAAACAAAAGTGTAAACAAAAGTGTAACTTGGATATAAGACATAACCTCAACTGAATAAATTACTACCGTTACAATTTCAATTATCTCGTTAGACGTCAGCGTAAGTATAAGTACAGAGCCATCTATTGCATGACGCCCATAACAATTCATACAAGATTACGAAGATCCGAGCGTTCGTCAGTCAATAATTATATTGACGTGATAGTACAAAGACCGATCACAAGAGGGCACTTCATTTATCTAAACAAAGCAATACAATTCACAACATAGTGTTTAAATCATGGAGGAAATTATGAGCGCTCTAAGAAATATTCAAAAAGAACTTAATGAACAAAAGAAAGAAATTCGGAAAAGCGGAGAAGATGTAGCGAACCAGGTCACACAGAATATCAACAAAATTCTGGATGAAAGGTTTCTCAAATGGGAGGAAAATCATGAAAAATTGAAAGAAAAAATAGAAAATCAAGAAAAAAGAATCTACTTCTTGGAAAAACAGGCAAGACAGAGGAATATAGTCTTCTTTGGAATCGAAGAAAGGGAAACATCGTATGAAAATTTACAAAATAATATAACCAACTTTATAAAGGAACGCTTCACTATTATCCTAGAACCTTGGGATATACAGGAGATAAAAAGGATAGGGAAATTGGGAGATAGACCACGTCCAGTAATTGTAACTTTTACAACTCTTGGCACAAAAATTAATATTTTCAAGCAGAAAGGAGTTTTAAGAAACACTCAATATTATTTGACGGAAGATTACCCTCAACAAGTATTGGAGAAGAGGAGAGAATTACAAGTACAAGTGAAATTGGAAAAAGAAAAGGGTAATAAAGTAAAAATAAAATATGATAAACTTGTCATATTAAAACCCAATAGTAAAAGGTCACTTCCCATTTCACCGGTCAATAATTCCCAACCACAAAGCGAGACTAGCACACAAGCCAATAAAAAGAACAAAATGCTGAAAACACACTCTTCTGTGCGAAGATCAAATAGTGTCTCAGAAGGTGTCTTAAAAACAAGTATGTTAAACTTTATAGTTAACAAAAACGACAGCAATAAAACAACTACACAGGACAATGAATCCAGAAACAAAAACTTATAACAATTAAGGCCCCCCTCTCGCACAGATTATATAAACGAAACAATTCAAACAAGTAATATTAAATATCTTCCAACCCGGTTGGTCGCCGTGGAAGATTACGACCATAACCCTCCAAAGAAAACAACAAATAGAAAAATACCAAACTATACATCAAGAACAACACACAAACTCTATATACTAACATACAACGTCAGAACCTTGTCATCTTATGGACGTTTACTAGAACTCACAGAAGCACTAAAAAATGTAAATTTTGATATAATTGGACTATCGGAAACGCGACGCTTGGGTACAAAAATAGAAGAATATCAAAACTGTATATTATGTCATACAGGACTCACACAGGGGCAATATGGAGTTGGTTTCCTAATAAGCTTGTATCAAAAGAAAAACATAGAAAGTTTCATTGGAATCTCCGATAGAGTCGCACTGCTAAACCTAAATATACAGAACAATAAATTATCGCTTATACAAGTTTATGCACCCACGGAGGCTGCAAGCGATGAAGTGATAGAATTTTTTTATTCAAGTTTGTATAAAGCCATGGACCTGGCACATAAAACGTACATAATTATGGGTGATTTTAATGCCAAAATAGGCCAACCTAGAGCTGACGAATACTTGATAATGAAATTGAACGGATATGGTGAAAGAAACTCAAGAGGCCAAAGACTTATCGATTTTGCACTTGAAAATAAAATTGCAATTTTAAATACATATTTTAAAAGAAAACCAAGCCGTAGATGGACGTGGCGTTCACCTAATGGACAATACAAAAACGAAATTGATTACATTTTATCTAACAGACCTGGTATTGTACAAAACATTGATGTATTGAATCCCAACTTTTCTTCAGATCATAGACCGGTTAGAGCAACAATAACACTGTCAAAACAAAAAAAGAACCGAACGGGTTTTAAAATTAACCAAAACTCTACATTGAAAAATGAGGAAGAAATAATCAGATACAAAGAATACATCACAGACCATGTACCAACCCTACTAGACTCTCAAAAAAATATTTCGGTCCAAACCTTGTATGATAAAATATTAAAAGTTATCACTCAAAGCCTCCAGAACGCTCGAATACTTGATAAAAACACAAATAAAAGACACAAAATTCTATCAGAGAACACTCTAGCGCTTATGGAAAAGAGAAGGATACTACAAAATACCAAAAACAAAACTAGGTCCATGAAAAATGAGCTCTCGGCATTATACAAGTTAATAAGCAAGCGCATAAATTGCGATTATACAAAGTACAGATCGGACACTATAGAGAAACATCTGGTGCAATCAGGTAGTTCGAAAAAAGCTTTCAAAGAGTTAGGAACAAACAAGATATGGATCGATGGATTAAATCGTGAAGGAAAAACCCTAAACAGTCGTAATGATGTTATAGGAATTGCAACAGAATTCTACAAAACACTTTATAGCGCTCAAGAGTACGAAAATATCGATCATAGTAACACGCTTTGGACAGCCGTAAATTCAAAGAACTGTACACCATTCATTGTAACCGAGGTTGTACAAGCAATAAATAATTTAAAAACAAATAAAAGCCCTGGTTCGGACAACATAACAAACGAAGCATTAAAATTAGCCCATTCAGCACTGGCTCTACCACTAACTCACCTTTTCAACCTCATTTTTGAAACTTTCAAAACACCGACACAATGGTCAGAGTCAGATATAATACTTATTTATAAAAAGGGTGATCCACGAGATGTTGCTAATTACAGGCCAATAAGCTTATTGCCGTGCATATATAAATTATTCTCCTCCCTCATAAATCAAAGAATAAGTACCACACTTGAAGCGGAACAACCCTTGGAACAAGCGGGATTTAGGAGCAGTTTTTCAACTATAGACCATATCCATACTCTGGAGCTACTGATTGAAAAATACCAAGAAAGTCAGAGAGCTCTATACGTCGCCTTCATCGACTACAAAAAAGCCTTCGATACCGTATCACATTCAAGTATCTGGAAAGCCCTAATAGAGCAAGGGGTGGAGAAGGGATATATACAAGTAATAAAAAGTATTTATACTAACAGTACTGGTAGAGTCAAATTGGAACAAATCGGCCCAAGCTTTCCAATTGAAAGAGGAGTGAGACAAGGTGACCCAACATCCCCGAAGCTGTTCATTGCTATCCTAGAGTCGATAATAAGAAAGTTGGATTGGAAAACAAGCGGGGTAAATATAGATGGAAAATACCTAAGCCACCTCCGATTTGCTGACGACTTGGTACTTCTATCGGAATCAAACTCGCAACTACAACACATGATTCAAACTCTAAATGTGGCTAGTAAAGAGGTAGGCTTAGAGATGAACCTCACTAAAACAATGGTAATGACAAACAGCACGGAGAAGACAATAACTGTCGACAATGAAACACTGGATTTTACAAATAAATATGTATATTTGGGCAAACAAATCAGTTTTGACAAAGAGAGCAACTATTTCGAAATCGAGAGGCGTATTCAACTTACTTGGAATAAGTACTGGAGCCTGAAGGAGATCTTTAAAAGTAATATGCCAGTCAAAATTAAAACTAAAGTTATGTCAAGCTGCCTCTTACCGTGCCTAACTTATGCTTGCCAGACCTGGAAGTATACAGCCAAAATAAAGAAAAAAATAACCACGTGTCAACGGAGCATAGAACGAAGCATGTTAAAGATTAAAAAAATTCAAAAAATACGTCATACAAAAATAAGAAACATATCTAAAGCTGCCGATGCTCTAAACTATGCCCAAAAAATTAAATGGAAATGGGCGGGGCATATAGCAAGATTGACAGACGAGCGATGGACCAAAAGGCTGACATTATGGAAAGGCCCAATCGGAATCGTGCCTTAACCAAACATATATTTAAGATGCACTTTCATTTAGTTACTAATTTGATGCAGACTAAATAAAGGCTATGACTAACAAATAGAAAATATGTTAAAAATATAAGAAAATAACCAAAAAATAAAAAAAATCGATTTATACTAACTTGCAAGATAACGATTATTTAAATAATTAATTGATATTGACAGTGGCAATTGACACAATTATATATAGGCTAACGAAAACCTTGAATTTACTTTGTTTTGACTTAGTTATCGTCGCGCCGGTGACTAACCACCACCGTAGAGAGACAATATCGATACTTAATCTATACTTATTTAAATACAAAAGTTTCTCTGTCTGTTTGTTAGTCTGTTACGTTTTTCCAGTCACATTAATAATATTTATTTAGAAAATTTTCCACATAAGTACACTGTGCTTAGTCTATTTAAAATCAAGTAAAGTGTTTATAAATATTCAACATAAATTAGTTGTTAGAATGGTACTTTCAGGTACTTATAGTTGTTTTCTATTTTTACTATAAATATTTAACCACAACAGCACAAATTTGGTCAATAGCCCCATACATTGGACTAGCTAAAGAACTATGTCTTGTAGGTAGCCACGAACATCTATGTTACATACTTAACCAAAAATTTATGAAGCAACCAAAAAAAAGGGTAGCGGTATACAGGCATACCTACACTAAATACAGTACATAGAACTTATACAAATTTATATATTAGCATTAAATTAGAGCCTACCTTATAAATCACAAGTAAACAAACATAGCGATTTGGATAACTTTCTTGTCTTGATAAAACTTGTCAAAATGTAATGTTTTGGAATTTAAAATTATTTAATTTAAATATTAAGACCAAAGTTTGTAATAATTATATCTAATTGTTGTATATTACAAACACATTTTGATGAAATTAACACAGAAACATCTTGAACAGTGACTATGGAAATAAGCTACCTTTTACCACGGAAATGTTTATGCGCGTTCATTATCTTCTCACGGTTAAATCTACTGAACCGATCTAGATGAAATACGGTAAGGAGATAGCTTGTAGTCTGAATCGTAACGCAAACGTATAGACCACGCCGGCGAAGCGCGGGCAGTCATTGTTTAACAATTTAATCAGGCCTTAAACCGTAAATCATTCATAAACCATCTATCATTACTTATAGATCGGTTGCCATACACCATACATAGGTATTTGCAAAATTGCATTCGAACAAAAACAAAAACTGTGACGGTTCGTCACAAAATTTTGCGGACCACGTGGAACTACGGTGATGCTACTTCCATATAATAATATTTCAATGCTTTAAACTCGCTCACAGTTGTTGTCATAAAGACAATTTTCTAATCGATAGATTGCAAAAGTTTTTGGTGACTTTAAAATTATAAATCTTACAAATTTACAAGAACACTACCACTCACTGTTCATCTATCAGTGATGTATATGATTTTGGTAGTAATTTTAGTGAATCAATTAGGGTACCTTATTTTAAGGCTCGTTCGAACCTCACGTGGGCAGGTGTTGCTAATTAAACTGATGGATGGGATCGGTTACACCCATAGAAGTACAAATCGACTAGAAGCCCTCTTCTGCGTTTACCGTCTGTCTAACCACTCATACTATAGCTAGCGGGTGCAAGATGAGGAATTTCAGTCGGAGTTTCAGTGCACGAAGTCTCTGAGCACGAATCCCCGCGCGCCGGTCTTCAACCCCGCAAAATTGCGTAATGTCACTTCGATACTGTGAAGTCACATTTATGACAATTAAAACCAAACGATGCTGTCAAATTAATTTACCCTGAGGTTACACCTATGCATTTTCCACTCAGTGCTAATTGTATTGATATCGAAGACATAATTTTAATTTGAAAATCTAGTATAGTAAAAAATTAGATAATTTACGTGTTACTTTAATTGTTTATATTTCGCATTTCCTAAAATTTAATACACGTACGCGCCTTTAGATTGTTACAGTGTCATTGTTGCTTTTCCCTAGACAAAACTATAAGCAATTGCGTTTGTTTTCTGTTATTTGCGGCCTGGAAAACCTTTTAACGGAAATCGATGAAAGTTGCCATTTAGGGAATGGCATAAATTGATTATATGTGCTACGAACTGTACATTACTCGCCCTATTTTATCACGTAAAATGTTTTTAGAATATCTTTCGATATGAGCATGCTGTTATCTGCTCATTTCGAATAAATCTTTCGGGTTTGAACAGGAATCCAGGTTAATGTTTTCTATCGTACTCAATTTCATAACCCATGTTTTCGTTCTTGTATTTGTATATATCACGACTAGTAATTTGTAATGTACTTTAAATATGTAAATTTTACTGCTTCTATGATAAAGTATATATTTGTATTTTATGTTTTCCATTGGGAACCTGGTGAAAATTCGTAAAGTTCAAAAGTTTATGTTATTCGTGACCTTGAATTGAAAACCCGAAAATATAGTTTTGAAGAACTGTTTAATTTTAATATACAATTATGACACAATTTAAAATTAAACAGCATACCTAAAGTTTTGTGTTTGTAACTTGTACGTCCGTTTATCCCTCCGTTGTACACCTTCGTCACACTTTTTTACAAACAGATAAATTTATCAACTTCAAAATTTGTGTAATTATTCACTTAATTACATTTTTTACATGAATTGAATTTTAATAATGATATTAAATACTTAATAATAAATAAACAAAAGTGAAAAAAATACAATGAAATACATTTTTTAAATTGTGTTTTAGTTGTGTTTCACACAGGTTTATATAAAATCATGCTATTGGGTATTTAGAGAGAAATATTTACGATGGACATATTGGGAAATCAGTCGAATTCCGCTCCGGACGTGTCTAGCATATCCGCGGGTATTTGCCAGTAGAAAAAGTTTAAGAACCTACAAAACACGCTTTAATAAATCTTACACTTAAAGGTCGGACATTCTGAACTGGTTATTGGTGATTGTTGTGGTTGTCTACAAGTCGGGTGGAAGCATCACGAGCTTTTTCTACACGAAATTGCTTTTTAGTGCAGTAAATATAAAAGTGTTTCTTTTTAAAAGTTTCATTACTATTGTTTACTTTTTAATTATTATATTTAAGAAAAGATGTCTGGCACTTTCAACATTTTTGTAATTTAGACCGTAGATAGGTTGTAGCAAAGTGTGCTTTCATTGAAATACTTAGATATTACTTATTTTCAAGACATCAATCGATTTATGATAGGTGTCCTTTCTTAGGCCAACATCCCATGTTTATCTGAACCAAATGGTATCTTTAGATCAGACGGCAGACTCCCGGATGTGAAGTCCATTGTTCATCATCCAAGAAGAACAGGGATTTAGAAGATAATTTTAAAAAGTTTCCTCATCCGTTTACTGCTTCTCTATGTATACAATGACATGAGAAGACATTTTGATTTTAGGTTTGTTACTGTGATAACGTGCCTGATTGAAATCTCAGAACAATTACTAAATAGGTACTCATAATTCGATATATGAATAAATCAATAAACGAATAAAATAAAAATATATGTTTAAATCTTCAAACCAGTCAAAAAAAAATTTGTTCACGCTTTTCATTGTAAGATTATGGTAACTTGGTTGTTTATAAAATAAGGTAAGTGCAAAACTCTTTTCATTCATTTTAATTAATCGTCTCCTAAAGTCTAAAATGTTGTGGATTGGTCCTCATTTCCTGTGCTAAATCTCGGCAGCATTTGGGGTTCTTCTCAGTAAACGAGGCACATATCCAAAAATCACCTGACATACTTATTTAAATTTTGTACGGAGCTCATTTCTGGATTATGACATATCCACGGTAATATGTACAGATCGCGCCAAACCTCTTGTTCGCTCTGGAGTCGAAGCGAAGAAGTCGAGGCGAGAGCGAAGCGAAACCTACATTTGCGCAAAACCGCACTCACTTCAACTTCAGAGGGTAAAAGACCCCGAGTTTTGAATTAGTTCAATATAGAGGAGTAATTCTGGCTGTTTAGTTCGAGAACCAAAGTTATATTACATTTGAACCATAGGATGAGGAAGCCAACACGATTTGATACCTAGATGTTTGAATGGGATGGAACCATTGAATGGAAGGTAGATACCGATAATAGCACATTATGATGCAAGTACGGTAAGCTGTATATTATATTCGAGGTGTTTATAAACCGAGCCTATAATAATCCAATGACTATAATAGCCAGCTTACTGAGTACAAGCATTATACGACGTTTTTCAATACATTTACGATTAAAATTAGGTAGAAACTTTAAATGTAATAATGGCGGGAGCTAAAACCGCGAGCGTATTGCTTTTCGCGGTGTACGCATGGGTCTTTGTTTTCTATTTTCCCCCCCCAAAATAAACCGTCAAAACGAAAGTTTGTTTTTTTACACCATACATAGTATCTGTACCGAAATTAAACTTTATTCATACAGAAGATTCGCTGAAAATAAACTGTAGCAGATGTACAAACAGACATTGGAGTGATCCTATAAAGATTCCTTTTTTTCATCTCAGATTTACAGAACCCTAAAGACTAGTTATTTGTGATAGCTATCTTGGTGTCGATGAATCAGTAAATTATAAATATAATTTATTAAACATTAGTTTGTTGAGATAAATAAATTCCAGCATATAAATGTCACTTTGAGTATTAAGTATCCACTGGAGTATTCTGTTGGATGGTAAATTAAAAATACTTATACAATATTTCCTCCTATTTTAGATCGCAAAACTCTCGCTTTTATGACGACTTTTATGGGAATTGTAATAAAAGTTTCAAGCAATAAATATTATGATAGTACAGCCTTTGGTAGTTCATATTTGTTTTTACTAGTAATAGCTAAAACATTAGTTTATTGCATAACATTTCAACGACCATAATAGGTACTAATATAAAAAAATAATATAATAATAATAATAATATAATAATACATGGGACTTCCCACACAGCGTCATCTAGTCCCAGAGTAAGCAAGTATTATGCTTGTGTTAATAACAAAAAAATTTTTAACAAATTCATCGATTGTTTCTCATATTTTAAACAATTTATTCAAAAAAAGTCTCGTGATACTGTTTCGAATCTATAAGGCTATGTGGCCGTGGTTCGAATCCGGGCGTGTACCAATCAGATCCACAAACCCGCATTGGAGCAGCGTGGTGGATTTAAGCTCTAAGCCCCTCATCCTGAGGGGAGGTCTAAGCCCCTGTAGTTGGGTATAAAAAGGGATGATAAAATGGAAAAAAAAATTAAAAATCAGAAAACCATTAAAAGGGGAAAAAAGCATTAAAAGTGACATAATAACTTATTAATAGTATAGAAAGACCCCTAGTCTCTTTCCTGGAATGAGGAAAGAGGTTTGTGGAGTAAGAATGGGCATAGTATGTAGACTTACAGTTGTGCCTCGGGTTTGTTTAAGTACATAGTCCTGTAAAACAATTTAATGTTTGAAAATGTCATTTTCATGTCGGCGCAGTTTATACATTCGTATACAATATTCAAATAGATGAAATATCTACTAATAGAAATTGTACAATTATTGAATGAACAGACCTAAATCGTACAATTTAATATTGTACGAATGTATAAATGGTGCTGACTTCAATGTGACCTTTTTCACTGTACACCACACTTTCCTTAAAAAAAATTATTCTTATCGCCCCGGAAAAAGACTAGGAGTCTTTCTATTTTGTTAATAAAATATTTGTTGTCCTTTTTTATATTATTTTGTGGTCAGTTTTTTTTTTAATTTTTATATTACTTTTTTTAGTGATATTGTTCGAGTGAATAAGTAAATCTATCATTCAGACTTTAGTCAACCGGTGCATTGGAAAGTACGTAATAATACGAATCTAACAAGTCCAAACTAGATCAATAGTAGTTATTGAGAAGTTCTGTTGTCCACCTTACAGCTCCATCATCAGACCCTCGTTATTACCATGTACATTAGAAATTACTTATTAATACGAAAAGAACAAGCCCAAACTCGATACTTCTAGTGTAGTAGTTGAGAAATTTCGTGCCTACTTTTTTTTACGTCTCCATATCCGACAATCTTATTAGATCTTTGTAGAACTATTGAAATAGGTTAAGATTTGACGAAACTATGAACTGACATCGCGGATCTACACTCATCCTTTGTTGTGCACAATTGAAGTCTTTCGTATTCATCTTTGCAGATCGTCACCAGATCTCCACTAAATAAAACAGGACCGACCTGACGCAATGTTCACTATAATAAAAAAGAAGTTTCAAAATTCGGATAAGATTAGACGAAGTTATGGAGGCAAGATGACACAAAGTTATAGGCACACTGCTAACGTGTTTATAGGTTTACAGCGCGCCAATGCCACTTCCGATTAAAAATTAAAAAGTAACTTAAAACATAATTTCAAATGACTTATTCTATTGGAATGAGACGATTTCTTATTGGTATTGCCCAGAAGCCTCTGCCTTTCGCAAAACAGTTACGAAATCTCTATACGTGCAAACACGAATAAAATTAGATCACTTCACTACTCTTTTAATAGTAATAATAATTCGTTGGTTGAAAGTGTTGGAACCCGCTGGAATGACTGGATTTTGAATTTGTTTGCTATGGTATGTTAGGGACATGAAGTTGGAAAGTTTATCAGGTGGCCTCAGGGGCATCGCGTTTTGCTTGCCTTTATGTGTAGTCGACGTTTCCAGTGCTTGCGCTACCCGTCTAATTGGAGAGCAACTTTATAGTTAACTTTTTAGAGATGGTGGTTTCTGACCATTTTTAGAAATATATTATGATGTATGTATGTTTACTTTAGGTATTCAGAAGAAAATCGTTTATCCAATTTTTTAATTTGTTATTGTGTACATTATATCCGGAAAGTCACGACAGATTTGGTAACAATATCGAAAATGGCTTTTTAATGAGTAGTTTTCGAGCGCCATATATACTTATTACAGCCACTCCGCGCAGACAGACCGACATATTTACCATCAGAGAGTTACCCTTTATCATGTGAACCCAAAGTAGGCCACTTTGGATATAGTTACCAGATTTGTTGTGAACTCCTAGACTATCACTGCACTACATTTGCGCCGAGCGAGAGTGGCGCAAAAATTTTCTTCGCGGGTTCTGCTCTAGTAGGTACCCACATGAGTAGATAATAGTCCGATGATCTAATACAAAAAAATACATACGCATGTTAGATGTACGTATGTACTTTATTAATTTGTGTTGAGGTCGTTAAATTCACTTTGATGATCAAGCTGAGGGTTAAAAACAAGGTTACAAAGGTTTCATATTAGAATAGATGGAGCTTGTTGTTGTTACGTCATATTTGGAATGTATATAGTTGTCTGTTAATATGCATTTACGATTTTTTTTTCAGCTTATTAGTCTGAAGCAAAGATGTATAAAAATGTTAAAAGAGATTATCAGCGCTGTATTTGGTCCCACAAAATAATTGGCTAAAATGTTAAAAACTATGGCTAACGGCCTTCTAATTTAAGCAATTGTGACTAATTTTAGTGTCGTGATAGCCCAGAGCGCAACGAACCTATCTCTAATTTATAAAGCCCCATAGGGCCATGGTTCAAATCCGGGCGTGTACCAATGAGTTTTTCTGACTTGAGTACACAATATCACTGACACCGTGCTTCGGAGGGCACGTTAAGCAGTCGGTCCCGGACGCTGTCAATAGATGGCGGTCGTTACAGTTCCCAACCCGCAGTGGAGCAGCGTGGTGGATTTAAGCTCCAAGCCCCCCTCCTCACCCTGGGGGTGGCCTAAGCCCCTGCAGTGGGGTAAAAAATCGGCTGATGATGATGATGACTAATTTTACATGATAAATACCAAATAAAATATTTCAAATTGGCCACACCAATCACACCCAAACCATTGTCTAATATACACATCAAGTAAACATACATACAACTTTACCTCTCACTATCATTTTGATACATCCATGGTGTCAAATTTCTATATTTGGCCTAACAAATATTAACAATTTTATTAAAGTCCTCAGAAAGCATTATTTTAAAAGTATATTTTTCTTATATTATAAGAAGAAAATACGTCACCGGTAATCTCTTATAAAATATTCGTTGTCTGTTTTGAATTCCAAACTTTAAGAAAGTTTAATTCAAATCACAGCCTTTCCGATTCGGCACAAGATCTCGGGCCGGTCGCCGCGTTCCGGAAATTCCATTTGGAGTGCAACTTGATCATACTTTTTCTTATTTTAAAGGAAACTTTGTAGACTCAGTTGTTGCTAGAAAATTTGGCCTTTTTAACGTTTAAAAACAAATTCTTGCTGGAATTCTTTTATTCTGATTAAAGGCAAGGGATTACCTGTAAGTACTTTCTATTTAAATATTTGTATATTCAATCGCCGCCGTTGCCCTCCGTTGAAAATTTAAATATTGGTCTTTCACAAAGATAATTTGTTGTATTTTGATTAGGATGACGTAACGGGATTTAATTTCATTTTTAAAAGACAAAACTTATAACCTCATAGCCCTGTACCCCAACCAGTCTAATCATTGGATTACCATCTGCCCGCCGTATTATTAGACACGGCGTATTTAAATTCATAAGATATTTCCGATGGCTCCACCCATGGCTGATCTATTAGCAGAAAGGGTCACTCCTCAGCCAGTATTTAGCCAAATCACGACTGACGTTACCGGCCCCTTTCTCGTTAAATCCAGCACTTTACGAAATGCGAAGCTTTTAAAAGCGTACTTCTGTATTTTCGTTTGTCTGTCGACAAAGGCGGTTCACTTGGAGCCCGTCTCGGTACTTACGACATAAGCATTTTTTGCGGCATTTCAACGATTTGTCTCACGTTGCCGCACTTTGGTTCTCATTCAATCAGACTGCGGCACAAATTATGTAGGTGCTAGGAATCAGATTGGTGAAGTTCAGTACTTTCTCAGATCAAATAATGATGCATTCACCCACAAGCGTGTGAATCAACAAATAACTTGATTATTGAATTCCCCTAAGGGACCCTGAAAACAGCTGCTTTATCGTGTGATAGATGAGCAGCATCTCACTTTTGAAGGATTCTCCACCATTTGGCTAAAATTGAGGCTGTACTCAACTCAAAACCTCTTTGCCCACTCTCATCCGACGCTTTAGATCTTGAGCCCCTATCGACGGGACATTTCGTTGTTGATCGCCACCTCTTCTCTCTTAATGTTTCTGGTCTCTGTGGACCTGAGCCTATCTCCATAATCTCCAAGCCTGTTACAAATGGCTCTCCTCCTCCTCAACTGAGTGAGGTGATACTTATTAAAGAGGACCGCCTGCCTGCCTTCGCTGCGATAAAAGCTGGGGAGAATCACCCGCACAATACCTTGCGCAAAGACGGACTGATCAGAGTGTTGACACAGGACACAGCTAATAAAAATCTGCGGAAGCCAGTGTTGATTTTGGGTAGTCTGCCGTTGGATCCAGCTCAAGAGGAGTATCAATCCAGGCCTGCCCAGGATGTTCACGCCAATTATTAGCGTGCCGATATTTGGTACTCGCGTGGTTGCAGCGTCGTATCGTGCGCGCCGACGGCGGCGACAGAAATTGAAACACATATAGCTTAAAACTACATAGCGCGCATTGCGGTACCATTCGTGTGGAACTATTCATTATAAAAACCTAATTAGTGAAGACACATTGGGATCCCAATAAACATCAGCTCAAAAGGTTAAATAATTTGTGAACAGTGCGAACCCGAGCGAATTACCACGACTTCGCTCCGAATATCTCCCTAGCAACCCGGAACAGCGTTGCTCACGTTCGGCGTCTCGCTATTGTTACCAGTTCATCGAAATCCTAGGTTAGTCCTATCACATTCCTTACAGCTCACGTCATATGTAATCTTTAGCCATTACAACATGTAAAAGATAATTAACATGTATAATTTAATAAGGATTAATAACGTATCCGTGTAAATAGCTTTCCAATTACCACATTATAGCTAATCATTTTTATAAACATTAAAATAGGTATAGTAAGCTACCCTTATAAGATAGACATATTTTCTTTAGATCTATAAAAGAGGAACAATTCATCTATACATTGTTTTCTTATATCTCAAAGGGACTCCGTGCTTCGGAGAGCACGTTAAGCAGTCGGTCCCGGTTGCTGTCAATAGATGGCGGTCGTTATGATCTTCCAACCCGCCTTGGAGTAGCGTGATGAATTTAAGCTCCAACCCACTCACCCTGGGGGAGGTCTAAGCCCCTGCAGTGGCGTATAATGGGCTGATAGCATGGCATATCGAATTTGTGTTTTTAAGTTTGCCAACATTCTGTACGGAGCGACTTCGTAACAGGAACAAATACGTCGTAATATTATCGTGACGTAATAATTTATTGATTTTCTCTTTCTATTATATTGACGCGAAAAGCACACTAATGATATTAATAATATTGTTAGTGCTCGACAAGATAAATTGACACTGAAAGATTGACTCAGCCACCTTAGTTCATTATACAGAGTAAAACAATTATTTTCCCTATCCACCCTTAAATAACGTCACGTGCGACAGTCACGTAAAAAATCCTATGGTCGTATCGATCACATAGGCCACACCTTCCACTAAGTACTGTCTATATAGATAAATACTTCATTTCATCGCTTTGTTATGTATTCTAAACTATATTAAAAAAAAACACAATGAAACATTTCTACAGTATATTCCTTAGATGAAAAAATAGAGTGAAAAGAAAGGCCTTGTGTCACGAAGTTTCGTGATTATTTGTAAATATGGGAATTTTTAATATTTATTAATAGCAACATTGCAAATTTGGTTGAAAATCATGATTTGGTTAGCAACACTTTTTTCTCCGGATGACAGCAGGGCTGATGCCACGAGGTGAGTCTGTTGCCTAGAATTTATGGCCTATTAATAATTAATTACCTTTATTTGGTAGTGATAAGTACGATTGATTATCGAGCACCTAATTGTGAGTATATGATTGGTTTTTAGAGGTAACGAAACTATAAGACACGATATCCAATATGCTGAGCACGTGGTGCCAGCTGACGTTTACTGTGATATTTGCCTGTAATATATTGACGATATCCACAATATTAATGCGTAATACAGATTTGAATAATGTTATAGGTTTAGCGAGATTTGTGTGTATGATGACGTCGGCATAGAAGCTGACTCGTGTCATAACCTAAGAGAGTGAGAGATATTATAAGAGCACTTATCAATGAATGGTTGAGAAGGTATGAGCTCTTCATAAGGGTTAAAGAGTCCACACACTGAAGTCGGCATAGAAGCTGACTCGTGTTATCACCTAAGAGAGAGATATTACAAGAGCACTTCTCAATGAATGGTTGAGAAGGTATGAGCTCTTCAGAGTGGTTAAAGGATCCATAGATAGAGAGATATGTATACGTGTATGTGTGTGTAGATAGACACTAGAGTTTATCCTAAATAGAGGTACACAGAGATACTGATAAGCGAAGCAGATGTGAGAGAGTTTTATATACCTAGTATGATACTATCTATATTCTATTATAATCTATTGATGTGCTTTTACGCTGTGTACTATGTTGTTTGTGATCACATTCTAACTAACTATAAATTGTCAATGCGGGGTCGGTGCTGGACCTTTGGGCCCGGGCCACCATTGCGTTAGGCAATGGTGTGCCCGGGCTTTATTAATTTTTTAGGTGTTCCTGAGACGGGAGAGATGAGAGCGAACTAATCAAAGCTGCCTACACTGACAACGGAGATGATGCTTATAGTGTACATATGTGCTCATGCTGGATGTCGCTTAAAGGAGCACCTCGGAAGACAATTCAAGTGGTCGATGCTACTGTATATGGTGTAGATTCTTAATGACCAATATGAGATAACTTGATTAAATAAATCAATTATCAATTTGTATTAATTCAAGTATCGTTGACCCTTGATCAGTTCAAATATAATCTTATCGCGATCTTAGAAGTTACACCTCACAATACATGATGATATAACAAGATAGACTTCGCGACATGGTGGAGGTGCTGGGATATGAAATCAGGAGCCAATCCCTCAGCACATCCTATTCGTTTTCCGATGAGCTCAAAGCGATATCAGCATCATTTATTGGCGGCTAGCTAAATGACAATTTTAGACTAAAGAAACACTAAGAGAAACTTTTAGTTTCATAATTTAGTCAATTTATGAAAACGCATACAGCATCATTACAATTTATAATAATATATTACTAATTTATTTCCTTGTTGTAAAGGCGAAATCGTTTCTGACGTGTTTTCGTGATAACGTGACCTGCCGTGACCTTTGTTAAATAAGTTGAAAAAGGGTTGGGAACGATTGAGTGAGTCAGAGTAAAGTGATCTGTTGATATGACTCCAGATGCGATTCATATTTATACAATGAAACGATCACGAAGTTCAAGTGAAGAAAGTGAGACGTACAAGAATAATTTTTTTTGACCTTAACTATAACAATATCGGTGCGCGTAGTATAGTGAAGACTGAAGAGTGGAGATTTTGAAGTTTTCAATCAACTACACGAAGTGTGATGTGTTATCGTGTTCTATTTAGGTATTGAATACCTATCTTTATCTTACTAATTTAATACATGTACCAAAATAAAATTATTAAATAGTGTACTCCATCACTTAATTTTATTTTATATTGTTAAATACCTACCACTGAATAAATGGAAAGTTACGAAATCTCGTTTCATTACTAAATCTCATAAGAAATAAGAACTTAGATATTTTACCTTGATTTATTACCATTTGGTGTCTCCCATGTATAAACATACCTATTGTTTTACTATTTATATCCCTACAGAGTAGCGGATCCTAACAGAAGTGAGTCACTAACGACTCGGCTCAGATGATGTTAAATCATGACTTAAATATGTACATCACTAGATCATAGAGAATTGATCAATGACATGAAACTTCAAGTGAAATGATTGATTTTGCTTGAATTATTGAAAATAAACTGAGTGTCTAGGTACATGGTGTCTACATAAAATTAATGTTATTTTGATTAAAGTTATTGTGTACTGTGATTTAAAAGTATGTAAATTGCGTTTAATGTGTACTACCGACTGCCAGCGGACTTGAGACGGTACGTACACCTACAAGTGATTTAATTGTTGTAAAACTGGAATTAAACATTTGTTGGAATTAGTCGAGACGAAAAACTGTCTTTGTGTTTTATGACAACGATGGAACGTAACGTCACGTCACGTTATTATAGCAGATATAGAGATAAACCGTAAAATAATGGTTATTATGTGGTTATTGCCTATGTAGTAGGTACATACAAAATGAACTCAATGTAGAAGGCCTCTCACATGCTTACAGGTTAATATTAACTAAGTTGATTAGTTATAGTCTGAAGCAGCATATAAAGTTGCTTACCACTTAACAAAACATATAAGGTTGCTTACCGCTTAGCAAAATCACTAGTCTGAATAGAATATGACTCAAATAGATATTATTTAGTGAAAAGAATATGATAAGTATGTATGTATGCATAAAAGCAATGTACAGCTACCAATTCTGACCTGAGATATATTGTCTACATATATTTGTCAGACAGAGACCTATATATGATAATATGAAAGTTGAAATTAAAGTTATTTAAAACAAAGTCAGTTTGTAGATTAATAATAGTATGATATAGTACCAGAGAGATAGATAACTATGTTATCCGTTACCTTTCTGTTTGAATACAATTATGATGAATGTTTCATTGTTTGTTAGTGGCTAACTCGGATGGATGTTTATCCTGAAGTGCGATGGAGTGTAAAGTGATCTGTTATGAAAAGTAAATGTATAATGTTTTATATAAATCAATGAATAGTAAATAAAAGATGAGAAAGTACCTATTAAGGTACATAATTAAATTTTGTTAGCATCGTTGAAGACCACATAGTTGTTGCCTTTTCAGTGAAAAATGGAAGCTGTAATTAAGACGAAAGTGGTCACCATCCATGAAACAGTCAAATACCAGATACCAAAATAGACAAATACCAGAGAATATAGAAGAGGCTAACATTAAATTAGAAATGCTAAAGCTACTCAATGAACGCCTCTCACTGGAAATGAACAATTACTATAAATATGCTGAGTCACTTTCACCCGATGAAGCGGCAAAATATGTCAAGACTCAAATGGAGGGAGATGAAGTAATCGCAGAACTTACAGTAAAATTAAAAAAAAAAAAAATATCGAAACATGGGAAAGAAACATTTCAAGGCAGATTACCTAAGATGGAATTGACTAAATTCAATGGAGATATTCTGATGTGGAGAACCTTTTGGGATTATTTTTCCCTCGAATATGATAGTAAAAGTATCAACGAAGTTGATAAGTTACTGTACCTGCAATCAGTTCTGGAAGGGAATGCCAAGAAGGCAATCGAAGGTTTAGAAACAACCAATAAAAATTATAGTATTGCTGTCGCTACCCTTAAGGAACGGTTCGGTAAACCTAATACTATAATTCCTATATAAGATCCAACAAGCTGATAAATCCATTTTAAGTTGTAGACGCGTGCTAAACGATATCGAACGACACCTTCGGGTATTGAACGGTTTGGGTGAAGATACCAACCATAACCATTTACGATTTCTATTAATTCAAAAATTTCCAGAAAACATCATATATGAATTAAAGTTGAAATTCAAAAATAAAACAATTGAAGAAATTAGAACATGTCTAGAGGAAATTATATCAGCAAAGGAAGATTCGAATAGAATGACTGATGCCAGAATGCGAAATGATAGTTATTCGGTAGAGTTGTTACACGTTAGAGAAAAGGCACCAACACACAAGGGCAAAAGAAAAATTCAAAGAAATATATACGAAAGCAAAAGAATAGTAATAAACACTTGTAAAACTACTGATGGTAGGAGACATAATGTATCCACCAATAAGGACAGTAGGAAATGTAAACTTACTGAAGGGTTCGATGGAAAGCAAAAAAAAAAAAAAAAAAAAAAAAAAAAAAAAAAAAAAAAAAAAAAAAAAAAAAAAAAAAAAAAAAAAAAAAAAAAAAAAAAAAAAAAAAAAAACCAAATTGAGCTGCATATTCTGTAAAGATCCACACTATAATGATGAATGCAAGACCGTCAAAGGTATAAGAGAAAGAAAATTAAAATTGAGAAATCGCTGTTTTAATTGCTTTACCACGGGACACAAAGTAAACCAGTGCCGATTGAAAAGGAAATGTGCACATTGTGGATCGTATGGAGAACACAACAGAGCTTTATGTCCAAAACTGCCAGTAAATACTAAAGTGGAATCTACTACATTTTACAATAATACTAAAAGCTTCACAGCATTACAGACGGCTGTCGTATGGGTAAATGGCGTAAATAGAACGAAATCAATAAAATGCCGATTATTGCTTGACTCTGGAAGTCAAAGAAGCTATGTAACCAAAAAGGTAGCCAAAGAGCTAAACTAACCTATCGAGGAAGAAAATAGGCTCATGGTATTTACTTTCGGTTTACAGTCTCCACATGAAGTTGTTAGTCCATTAGTTAAAATCAATATCAAGTCTCGTACCAACTCAAATAAAGTTGTGTATATGAATGTTGTGCCATTCATATCACAGAATATCCCATATACAAGCGAGGAAGTCAAAAACTGGGCAAAGAATAAAATCTTAGCCGATGATGGTTCCCTGTCAGACCAGATAGATATGTTGATTGGGAATGACTATTACTATTCCATTATGTCTTACCATAAGATTAAAATCCGCGAAGAGTTTTTCCTAGTAGAATCTATCCTGGGTTGGATACTTCCAGGAAAGATCACCCCTGAAAATACAGATCAGTTATATGCTCTTACATATTTTCAATCATCATGTGAAGATGTCAAACTCAATGAACCTGATCGTCCATTAGAAAACGTCAATTTAAAATCCTTCTGGGATCTTGAATCTATAAGGATTACCGACAACCCTAAAGTTACAAGAGATGAAGAAGCGATCAGGAACTTTAATGAAACTACTAAATATATTGATAAAAGATACTATGTCACCTGGCCATGGAATCATTATCCACCGAATTTACCAGATAATTATGGACTTGCAATCGGACGATTAGTAAATTTAGTTAAAAGATTAGATCAATATTCTCTAGAACTGTACGATCAGACATTAAAAGAACAGATGAAAAAGGGTATTATAGAAATAACACCAGAGCATCAGAAATCAGCCAGAGATTATCCGATACACTACTTACCTCATCATGGCGTGTTTCAGCCGATGAGGATAGTTTATGATGCATCGGCAAAAATAAAGGATAATAAAAGCCTATACGAATGTTTATATTGTGGACCGCTTATGCTGGAAGATCTGACTGGATTGTTAATAAAATTTAAAATGCATAAGATAGGGATTGTAGCAGACGTAGAAAAGGCTTTTCTCCAAATAGAAACCCATTTTATGTTAATAAAAGAACATAAAAAATAATAGATCACAATTTTAATTATTTAAAATATAAATTTTGATGCAGAGCAATTTGACTTTGTAATGATAATGACAGAATATATATAAAATATAAAAAAAAATAATATAATATCAACCAAAAAGGTTGAATAACAGATTTAACTAAATTAGTTTTGTATGTTTGTTTCATACATATTGATTACAAGAACACAACAAAGATGTAACCAGGTTCCTATGGCTAAAGGATTTAAATCAACCAACCTCTTTGAATAATTTAGTACACCTAAGATTTTGTAGAGTACCATTTGGAGTGATTACCAGTCCTTTTCTTCTGAATGCCACAGTCAGAAATCATCTTATGAAATCCGATCAGGGGAAGCTAAAGGCAATCGCTGACGATATATATGTAGATAATCTTGTAACGGGAGCATCCACATATAAGAAGGCCATTTCTATATACATGTCATTGAAGAATTCCTTTAAAAACCTATCAATGAACCTAAGAGAATGGAATTCTAATTCTAAGGAATTCATGAAAGCAATACCTTTAGAAGACAAGGCCAAGAAAATTTAAAAAATTCCTAGATTAGAGCTACTAGGTGTTTTGATAGGAAGTTGCCTTATAAAATATGTTTTGAAATTTATTCAGCTACCAATACAGGATCAATTCATATGGACAGATAGTCAAATAGTACTTAACTGGTATCATACAGACAAATTACTACAGCCATTTGTTGCTAGAAGAATAAACGAAATAAAACAGAATAAAAATCTGAATCTTCGGTATGTCCCATCTGAATTGAATTCTGCTGATGTAGCTACGAGACCAAATTTCTGTAAAGAATCTATATGAACATGGGTAGAAAGACCAAAATTCATAGTAAAAAACTCTATAGCATGGCCCACTCCAATAAATTCTTTTTCTTTCTTGAGTGGGGAGGATCAGCCCATCCCACAGGCTGAAGACAAAGAAATGACCGAACCAGAAAAAGAGAAAGAAGAAGTTGATCTGGAGCGCCACGAGATAGACGAGATAAAAGAACTACAAGCAAAATATTTCACAGAAGAAATAATAGGAGTGGAAACGCACCTTAGTAGAAACTTAGGTTTATTTCTGGATGATAACAAGGTCCTGAGATGTGGAGGACACATGAAAAATATGAATTGGTCTTTTGACAAAAAGTATCCAATACTAATACCAAAGAACCTCAGTCCAACGCCAAGACTAGAGAACCATTAGAAACTGTTATCGAACAACCACCACATCAAAATTTAGTTAGACAAATGGCAGACTCAGTAGATCCTCGACCAAAGCGAGGTGCAGCTATAGAGGCTCGGAAGAAGATTACCGAGTGGACTCGATTGTTACATAATTCACTCATATAAGTCACTTTCCTTTGGAGTTGGGAGTGTCACGAAGTTTCGTGATTATTTGTAAATATGGGAATTTTTAATATTTATTAATAGCAACATTGCAAATTTGGTTGAAAATCATGATTTGGTTAGCAACACTTTTTTCTCCGGATGACAGCAGGGCTGATGCCACGAGGTGAGTCTGTTGCCTAGAATTTATGGCCTATTAATAATTAATTACCTTTATTTGGTAGTGATAAGTACGATTGATTATCGAGCACCTAATTGTGAGTATATGATTGGTTTTTAGAGGTAACGAAACTATAAGACACGATATCCAATATGCTGAGCACGTGGTGCCAGCTGACGTTTACTGTGATATTTGCCTGTAATATATTGACGATATCCACAATATTAATGCGTAATACAGATTTGAATAATGTTATAGGTTTAGCGAGATTTGTGTGTATGATGACGTCGGCATAGAAGCTGACTCGTGTCATAACCTAAGAGAGTGAGAGATATTATAAGAGCACTTATCAATGAATGGTTGAGAAGGTATGAGCTCTTCATAAGGGTTAAAGAGTCCACACACTGAAGTCGGCATAGAAGCTGACTCGTGTTATCACCTAAGAGAGAGATATTACAAGAGCACTTCTCAATGAATGGTTGAGAAGGTATGAGCTCTTCAGAGTGGTTAAAGGATCCATAGATAGAGAGATATGTATACGTGTATGTGTGTGTAGATAGACACTAGAGTTTATCCTAAATAGAGGTACACAGAGATACTGATAAGCGAAGCAGATGTGAGAGAGTTTTATATACCTAGTATGATACTATCTATATTCTATTATAATCTATTGATGTGCTTTTACGCTGTGTACTATGTTGTTTGTGATCACATTCTAACTAACTATAAATTGTCAATGCGGGGTCGGTGCTGGACCTTTGGGCCCGGGCCACCATTGCGTTAGGCAATGGTGTGCCCGGGCTTTATTAATTTTTTAGGTGTTCCTGAGACGGGAGAGATGAGAGCGAACTAATCAAAGCTGCCTACACTGACAACGGAGATGATGCTTATAGTGTACATATGTGCTCATGCTGGATGTCGCTTAAAGGAGCTCCTCGGAAGACAATTCAAGTGGTCGATGCTACTGTATATGGTGTAGATTCTTAATGACCAAATGAGATAACTTGATTAAATAAATCAATTATCAATTTGTATTAATTCAAGTATCGTTGACCCTTGATCAGTTCAAATATAATCTTATCGCGATCTTAGAAGTTACACCTCACAATACATGATGATATAACAAGATAGACTTCGCGACACCTTGGACCAAAATTTTAGAGTTGCGCTGATGGTCATTAAAATTAAAAACAATAAGGTTCTACAAATACCTTTCAAATTTTTTTTTTATTTACAAATTTTCCAGAGATTTATGAAAGTTCACGTTGAATCTGTCCCTGTGACCTCATCTGGGCGGTTAAGCTTATTGTGCTGTTGTCCACAGTAAAAAGACAAAATTAAAATTAAATAAAAAGTACCTATTGCGGTAAGGTCACTACGTCAAATCAAAATGTAATAATCCTCATGAATCAATAAAAATATTATGCCTTTATTTAGTCTAAGATAATGCAATTAGTAAGTATCTGTCCAGTTGACGTCACAGGAATATTTTATTTTTGCAAAAAAATAACTAAGTAAATTAAAGACATAATTTTTGTGTTTTAATAGGAAGGTATAAATTGGTATATATTTTCGAGAAAAAAAAAATGAAAACTACGTGTTAAAAAATTTGATCCAAGCCCATTATAAACCTTCTGAAATAGGGTCTAGTTGATTGGGTATTTCAAAATCAAATGAGATTCTTTTGATGGTTTTTCCAAATTAGGTTCCATTTACGAAATATTTGGCCCTAAAATGACCTTTTTGATTCAGTTGCATGTTGAATAACATTTGAAACACTGTTCTAAAAAATCTACAAACATATATACTTAGTACTACCACACAGTACAAATTTACTAACAAAATTAGCACAACGTCAACTAGTTTACGATCTATAGCCGATCAAGTTAATACATAGTCATATGATAATAATAATAATTTATTATTTTTCCGAATGGTACGTTTTTGTTGTTTGCATGGCTACGGGCGTCTACTTTATGTGTATTCCGAAACTATTTTGACGGCATTTTATATGGTTGTACCTAAATGATCAATTCGTACATTATAAAAGGTTGCATTTTTTAATACGTAACATACATAAGGCTGCATGTATTTTTTTCTAGATTAGTAGTCATTATAAATATTTTACAATTTCAATTCTTTTTAAATCACTCTAATTTTTATTACTTTATCTCGTGCAATATGAGTACATTAAAAATGATAAGAAAGCGTACGTATAGAACGTGGATAAAATATAAAAGCGATGACGTGGCTTCCTTTTATCAGCTTCCAAGACGCAGGAACGTCTCGGTTGATCCAAAGAGCAAACTTGAGATTTTTAATACCGGGGTGCTGTTATAAGTGATTTTCTTTAGGGGAACTTTCTGAGGAGGCTTACTCAGTTTAATGTCTACTTATAGATGTACTCTTGTTTTATTTATTTTTTAATAATACTAGATGTTTAAACGATAGGTACATCGTTCATAAAGATCACTAATCAGTACTGCATTAAAAATGGTTTTTAACCGAAACTCAAGTGGTGTTGTTTGAATTTAATTGTAACAGAATTGGTGGAGGGGAAAATTAGTTTAATGTAGGTGCGAGTAGGTCACCAGGAAACGTTGCATTGGAAATGGCTCTCTAAAACGACTGAGCCAATTTTTAAGTTTTCTACATTACAGATAAACCACTTCAAAATAGATTAGCTGACAAATGGGTTTTGAATCACCAGGATCGCTGTAGTAAAATTTATTATATATCTGAAATGAATCAAGCTACATATTGTATGAATAAAAGTGTAATTAAACTTGTCTTATAAACCTAATTCTAATTATAAGACCACAGGGAGGAAATATTAATTATTGTTTATAATGAACACGTAGTCTTCTCTAAAGGGAACTGTTATGAAGTGAAAGCTCTCTCTGTAATATATTAATTGGATCATTAAGTAATACATAAAAGCCATTATATGAGTAAGGCGTAGGCACGGCTTGTTTGTTACTCAAAGAAATTGGGAATGGTTTACAAATTCTACAATAAATCTAAATTTATGTGACGTGGACGTATTTCCTCGCGGTTCTTATATACATATAAAATATATTAATATACCCAATACATTTAAGTTGAATACATTTAAACATGTATACTATGAAGGTGTATGTCTACGTTAATTTAAATATCTTAGCTTTAACTTAAGATTCGTTTCTCCTGAGATTTCGACTGAATAATTGCTAAGGATTGTGGAATAAAGACATTAAAACAATGTCGAGCTTAACTTCACATTAAAATTCAAATCGAACGTAAGGGCTGGCTAAAGTATAGAAAATGAAATCGTACACGAATACGAATCTTACTACGATACAAGGTGACAAAAAATATTCAACCTATATTTTATTACTTTGGGAAGAGATAAAAGAGGGGAAGAAAAAAAGTTAATGACTTCATTTATTATATTCAAGTTTTAGAACAGATATGGATCAAACCACCAACCCGTACTGGAACAACGTGGTGGATTAAGTTTCAAGCACTCCAATCTCGAGGGAAGGCCTAATCCCCTGCAGTGGGGCTGATGTGGTGTATAGTATGGAGGAACAAAAATTTACGCCTACGTAAGATATATCTGGAAATATTTAAATGGGCTGAAACCGAAATAATACTACTAAAAAAAGTGGCTGAAAACGCCAGCAAAAAGCTATTTAGTCATTTTGTAATTTATAATGAAGTGAATTATAAGTAAACTTTGCCCCATAATCTCTTCTGTTATTAATAAAAAAAATTATAGCTGAATGTAATGTACATCACTAATGTTAGCAAGTAATTTTCTTGGGCGTATTTACGCAGTTAATTCTCATTCGCTTGGTTGATTTTCATCATTTAAAACAACACGGTAATAAGTAAACTTGTAGTACATTAAGGTTGTGGAAGATGATGTTGTTTGGTTGTGGTACACAATATTCTAGGAGCAATTACATCTAAGCTTCACACCCTTGACTGATCTAATTAATCACGAGAGCTGTATATATTGTTCCTTGACACTTAGGTATTACAGATTTGTAGTATAATAGCCACGTACTCATATTAAGTTTTAAGTTATTCTTTGTTTATAATACGTAGGTACTAACTAAAATTTAACTAAAATTGTGATTATGTGTAAGAATTTATTTTGTAAAATTAATATTAAATTATGGTCTCCGTTCAGAAATATAGAAATATATTATGTTGACTTAATGTTAATCACCATCCAAATTTTAATAATACGATCTTTGACGAAAACAAATATTTCCTACATGCGTATTTAATAATTTTATTAGCTGATCTCACAATCTTCGTATAACGTGTTATAATTTCGAAATATGTCAAGCAGTGAAATAAAATTAAAAATGAATCATTAATAACAAAGTTATGAATATTCGAAGTGTCCTGTCGGGCATAGGAAAAAAATCCAATATAATTCATGTAAGATTCTTGTTTATAAATTTTGTCATAGTATAAAGCACAGAGCATTAGAGTATATTAGAGATGGCATGTAGGCGGATACGCTGTCCCCTTTAAGTGTGCAATATGGTGCTTACTTAAAACCGATCTCATAACCTAAACTCTAAAATTCGACAGCAAATCATACCAAAGATGTAAGTGAAAGAGATGAACAATTTAACTGCTTTCCGCTAAAATGATATAAATTTGAAACAAAACTATTCACGTATGCGTAATATTATTACGTCTTATATTCTTTGTGTGAGCAATAAGTTTTGGGACACGTGGTTCTGAAAAAAACACCGTCACATGGCACATCTAAAATACTTGACTCTCTGTGGTATAAGGCCAATTTTCGTATTGTTTTTTTTTAATGTATTTATAAGTATATGGTCAAATACCCTATTGGATAACTGAGCGATCAATAGGCGTTCCGATATTCGTACAAAGCTACTTTACTTTTCAGAATACCGTGATTTGTAATTATTAAGACTTTCTGTAATATTCTTTTTTATTAAATAAAATTAAATAACTATTATGTCTTTAATCCCTGGTAGAAATCAAAATAAAAGATAAAATATAACAGTTACGGTTAGGTGTTGTAATTCATTTTATCCGAAAACCGCAAAAATGATTTTCGGCTCGTTAAAAAATCCTTTTGAATTAGTATTAAGGGACGGAAAATATAATCCGTACAAAAAATGCTGACAGTGTTTCAATGGGCCCACGGAGGTGCTTTGTGTAAATAAATAGACAGAGAAATTATAGTATTCACCTATCTGCTAAATAAAAGTGGTTTTTTTTCGTGACACATTGGTTCAGTGCATTGCTTAATTTACCTTAAACACATTTGTTACATTATTAGTGATTGTGTTATACATATCTTAATGTAATTTAAGCATAATAACAATAATAATACCTGGGACATCCCACATAGCGCCATCTAGTCCCAAATTAAGCAGAGTTTGTATTATGGGCACTAGACAACTGTCATACATATTTAAATATTATTTCATGATATATAGATATTTTAAACTTATACACGGAACAAACAAACATATGCACACAAATGTTTGTCCCAGGCGGGAATCGAACCCACGATCTTTCATTCTGCGGTTATGTTCTCTAACCACTAGGCCAATCGGTCGGTTTGTTATTGAAACATTTTTGAAATCGGGAAATGTTAAAATTAAAATTTTATTTTGTAAGTTTTAAACCTTTTCCTAATCATGGCAGGCAATTATTTGTAGGCAGCGCTTGTCTCATATAATATAGTTAACTTTTGTTATCTTATTTATTTATACGGGGAAGTTTGTTATCACATTTATTTAAAACGGTTACAATGAAAACATTTTCCTTTTAAGAATTTGAATAACATAAACAGCTCTCCATGATAGTGTAGTAAAATGAAGTATTATGTGAAAAATTTCGAATTTGGGTCTACGTGTTATATAATGAGTGAAATGTGCAACAAGAAAACAAATATTTGAACATAAAATATGAAATCATACAAAATTGGTCCAATTCACAGCGCATATAGGATAACAGAAACGAATGCATTATTATTCTATGACTGCACAGTTTAAATTTTATTTAAATCATATAATATTGTAGAAGGTATGGTAACCTTGCATCGCCTCTAATAGCCTTAATACAATGAGATGTATTTATAAAATTTATAAAAGATTTTGTTAAAATATCTTGAATTAAATATACAGTACAATTTAACAACAAACTAAAATAAATGAGAGAACCGTACATAGAAAGACATAAAAATCCATATATAGAAAATGGTATGTCATAGTTGAAACTTTTTGTGTTTTTCCATTTCCCTTCAATAATAAAAGGTAATGAATTACCTGATGGCTAAGAGTCATACAATGTACCTATGTAAGAACAATCTAGCAGTTTCATATCCACATAAAAATCATATCGTGATTTGTTTACATAAAAGGACGTATAAACAAATAAATAATGATATGTGATTGATCAAAATCTCTGCACGATTTCAATTTCATTTCCGTCACACAATTTCATACATTATGACTTTCCTGTCACTAAAAGCCATCACCTGATGTTCTGACATCATATGTGTACCTTAGGAAATTGAAACATAGTCAGAAATTATTTCTCAAACTTTAACCTCAAATAAAAAACCCCAACAATATAGGTAGGTATGTTTTTTAAATAAATAGGGGAAAATATAAACACAAGGACAAACATACAAATGATTACTTGGTATGTTAATATATGAAATGTTATAATCATATAGGTCTTTTGTCATTGCAAATGTTGTCATTGGAAATGACTTTCATTTCGTTGGAGTATAGGGGGTCATTTGGGAGTTTTGTGAGACAGGCAGATTACATAAAGAGTTTTCAAGATATCAGAATGAACGTGATGTCAAAAGACGCAGCTTGGCAAGTTCTACAAGATGATAAAAGACAATTTGGAAAAAGTTCAAAAACAAAAAAATTATCGGCAAAAAATAGCAATTTTTTCCCCGATTTTCATTTCGGAAGCCCGATATCTCGAGAACTGGGTCGGAATAAGAAAAAAATAAAAAAATGGTTCGGGGTAATTAAACGGGCGATCGATTGAGACTAAAATTGTTAGAATCTGACAACCGGAAGTAGTGGTTAAGGGTGCCCTTAGTTGGAAGTCGGATATGCTTCAGTGTTTCATTTCGTACTAATTCGGTTTGTTCGATCGGAATGTGGTACAGAATGTTATATTTCGAAGTTTTAAGCTTATTCAGATACAGTTGTGTTATTTTTATTGCGAAAAAATTTATTTCGAAAAATATTATCCAAAATATGTGTGTTTATTTTATTCCGTTAGGTTCATTTTCAATGTCGTAAGAAGTTCGTGCGAAAGCAGGAGATCCGTTGATTTTTTTCTGTGTATGTTTTCAAATACACTTCAATGGTAAAGTTTAATGAAAATATGTGATTATTCATGGTAGTCATATTCTAACGATTGCATTGCAATTATTCCATCTTCTAAAAAGATAAGATCAAATATACAAATAAGGGTCTAAAGTATAACCGCAACGTTGTTTGGTCGGAGATTAAAACGTAACGCGTTTTCAATTACGTCACATGTTCGAAGTCAATACGTAACCAGATATTATATTATCAAGGGGCCGGAATAAAAGTTCGTGAATAACAAAAACGGGAAAAGTTTTCATTTTACTTTGGTAATATTGAACTGCCCATTCTAATGGAAGAGTGAAAAAGTTATGCGGGAGTGTATCTATAAAGGATTAAAAAATCAACTTACGAAATTTACGTTTCTGCTGTAGAATGTTTTATGTGCTTTGCTCAGTCCCAATGAGTAGGTAAGCATCACAAAAACTCCAAAGTTTCAGTGCTTAATGGCATATGGAATTTTTATAACTGTCATGTTTTCATTTTGGCGTGGCCGCGGTTGTGTGCGTAATGCATAGAAATATTCCAACGGTAAATTGTGATTGAAATTTTAAATATGGAATGTTTGACGAAAAGAGTTTCGAGATGCTACAGGTTTGGGATTTCGATGGCTATTTAAAGAAGGTGCGGCGTTGTGACCAGTCAGTTTTCAGTAAAAGTGGAATATGTGATTTGTGTAAATTTGTGATGTAAACAGTTTGTGATTTTGTTTTGTAACAAAGTAGAAGTGCAACTCAATCGGTGTTTTCGTGCATCCTTTTTATCCGAACCTATATCTTGTAGCACTATTATAAGAAATACTTATAGGACAGAATATAAACTGAGTTGGCACTTGGCATTGACTTCATAAATTATATGCCGCCCATTATACTGTTTTGTTTTTTTAAGTAAAAATATTATTTATAACTATTTAGATTAATATTTTATAGATACACAAAATGTGGAAGTCGGTTTTAATTTTTACCGATCGGCCGCGTTCGGGTTGCGTTCGGCACGCCCGAGCGGGATAAACTACTCGGCTTATACCGCGCGTGTTCGAATAAGTGTAATAATAATAATAACGTATACATGAACAACATCGTCTAGGCCCCAAACTAAGCATTAGCTTGTGTTTTAGGTACCAAGCGAAGACACCACATATATATAACAACCAAGATCCGGTACCAGTATCAATATTCATCATATAAATACTGACCCGACCTGGGATTCAAACCCGGTACCTCCAGCTTCGTACCCACTAGTCTAAGTGTAGTAGATAACACCGCACGGCTTTGCCGAATGAAAACAAAGGCTAAACCGAATGTGCCGACCCAAATAGATGTGTAGCCTCCCTTAGTTATCATCAAAGCCACTCACGACGAATAATCAAAATCTTAATTTTTATTGTTTTTAAATTAAAAAGTAAAATATAGTTATCCATGACAAACGTCCTTCTGTTTATAAATTTTATACTAGTTTTCACGTAAACAATTTGCTATTTCTATCCCAGTTTTCCTACCACATTCCTATGTATTAACACAAATTATGAAAATCTTATCGTGAAAGTGAGTGAACCCTTTTATGTACACTGTAGACCTTATAAAGTGAGTTTTAAAAGTTACTATGTTTCGCTCGTGACTCTGCCCATGTGCACATCCGTACTTAGTTACAAATTAAAACAGACTAAGTGTGTCATTTTTAATAAAGAAAATGAATGTTTATTTATTATATAAGAGAAGATATACACTTTTGTTGCTGTAAGAATTAATAAAACTAAAAAAAAAACCACTATATGATGAAGTTAGGTAAAATTTATTTTTCATGTTTGACATAAGTATGAACGATCTCTTTTAAACCAATCGTTTCCCTTATTTCTTGCTCTATAGATAAAGTCGAAAATCCCATAAGTCTTTCGTGACAAGTTGAGGGCAGATTAGTTTTGATGAGCTCCCTTTTAGAAAATCTATGCTCACTACTGACCACATATAGCAGCTGCCCTTACACGAGCGCCCTAGGCCGTCCTCTAGTTCGCCTATATAAACTAGCCGGCCCTGCACAGCGCATCCCTTGAAAGGTACATCTTCAATCCCGCAGCCGCTGAGCCGTATACTTATTCTTTTGTTTCACTTCTTGAGTTCTATATATAGCCAATGCGATCCCAATATACTCTAACTGGAAATAATACTACGAACAATCACAGTTTAAGGATGATTGGAGATGATTCTTTAAACAATTTGGTTTTTTTCCTGTAACGTTCAAATTTACGAAATTGTGGCCCTGTGCATTTTCTCTAAAAACACACACAGACGTCGCAGCCTCCGTAATATATCCTTAAATTAGGTTGGAAGAGGTTGTAAATAAGAATTACAGGACGGTCGTTCGTCTCCCTGTTACGACGGGCTTTACGAACTAAACGTATAGGTCAAGTGAAAGTGCCTACAGAGCCCCAGTTTGGTATCCCAAACTGACAGGTTTATATTTGTAAGGAAACTGTGATCTCTCTAAATGGAACGTAAAAATCCTTTTAAGACGCGTCGTCGTCTCGCGACTTTAAGATTTGCAGGCCCGAAAGCCCTTAGGCAATTTGGCCACCTTTTTGGTGTCTCAATTAAATAACGAAGAGACAAATCCAAGGGTCGAGAGCTTATTCAAATGAATTCACTTTTTTATTTTTTAATTAAACTCTCTTCACGCACTTTCTAAGACTTTGCCGAAAACTGGTAATTGATACTTTAGGCCCTATTAATTTTTCTTTTCATCATCATGATTGCTCAACGTCTATGAATTTAATTTAGTTCTGAACGAAAGTTCTAATATAGTTAAAGGCTTCTTCGGTGAGCGTCCTGTTAGGATTTTGAAGAGGGTGAACGTTTTGTTGCATTGTATCCAAATGTAGTAACATCCTTCGACAATTGGAAGTTACGTTTGAATATCGCTAATTCAGAATATAAGGAACAATAAACGGAATTAAAATTATAAACGAACCGCTTTTAAACATCGAAAACACGGAAGATAAAGAACGCCCGAGGGTGTTTTTAAAGGGGAGAACGATCATAGAATTAAATTTTTGCTTATGTCGGCCCGGGAGAGATTCGGACTTTTGTCTGTTTTTTCCTGTAAAGGTTTTTTTATCGCGACCTTATCGTCGGGTGAGATCCGACAAATGAATTACATTTATGTTCTCTAATACTAAAAGGGAAGTTTTGGTAAAAATGCTCTTGGGAGTATCCGCAAAATTAAAACGAGGGGGCAGGTTGGGACGCGACTTACTGTATTGTACTGTATTGGACGCTATCTTAAATAAAAATAAATATCTACAAGCATTTTGCGTCTTTGTTATGTTTGTGAATAAAAACGGTATTGGAGTTGTTTTACTTTTATGAATAAGGTGAAGAACCTATACGTGTCTATACTACGAGTATCATAAAATTGTAACGTAATGACATCTGAAGATGTGAGTGTACATGGAAGAGTTTGTCTGTAAGTCTGAACGCAATAAACTCAAAAACTACCAAATGGATTGGCATATGGTTGACACTAATGGATAGAGTGATTCAAGAGGAAGGTTTATGTGTATAGTTTAATAATGTTTTGTGTAAATTAGTTGAAATATGATTATTCTTGAAGAACTCGAAAAAAATTTAGTCAAATGGGTGCTTTCATCGAAAAAAACTAAAGAAAAGTCTGCGATCGCGTATGTCTATCTTTTATGGATAGCTTATTATACCTATTTTATTCTTAAAAAAAATGGTATCATACGATGAGGTGATTGAAAAGCAATTTATACGGATACAGTATTAATCCTTATCTCATTAAGTGCGTTAGTTACCTTCAGCGTTTCATGCACATTATAATTGCCCTTTAAACCATACAATTAAAGTTAATATTTTCGGAGTTATCGAGAAATACTATCGGACGGCGAGCGGCCGGGCCGGCGCGGCGGCGGCGGCCGGAGTCCTATACTGACGCGACTCGTGTGATGTAAAAGTAGGCAGAAGTCATCAATGTTGTATAAATAGAAATATTGTAGTTTGTTTTTGTGTATTTATTCTATACTTAGTTTATGTTACATTAAATCTTATGAAATCCAATTCACATTTTCGAGGCAACAAATTGATACGACAGTATGACAGAAAAAATGCTCTGCTACCCGTGCCAAGTTATTTATATAATAGCATTTATTATTTTGAAAATAGACCTCTTAATATCGCGGTTTGTTCCGGTTTGAAATCGTATATATTATCGATTTTAATATGAAATAATAAAACCAAAAGCTTGGCATTTAGTCGTTAAAAACGGAAACATTTCTATGTCTATCATATTGGTTCTGTTTTTTTTTTTTTTTTAAATAGCATTGTATCAAAACAGCGATATTGTATCCAATCCTGAATACGGAATACCATTTGAATTCAATCAGCCAATATGACATGAATAGATCATTTTTACGTCGGTATGAAAATTCAAACCTTCACCCTGGGGGTTTCTATCATAATGTTAAGTTCCACAGCTCGAAGAAGTGGTAATGGGTGCTACGAGTATTAATCTAACCTATGCGACTGACCGTCCATTCATCACAGACTCATCCAACTTCTAAAAGGTCAGCCGTATCAAGACGTAATTGATTGCAAGGAGAGAGTAATTAAGCGAATAGTTCTGGAGTCATTTTAAAACTTTTGTCAGTGATTGAACTCTATGCTCCTTCGAGATAACATTGAACAAAATTTTAAAAACATATTTTTACCATAAAAAAAACCTGATCTTGTAGGCTTTGTATATTTTTTTCTTTTAATTTTTGTAACTAAAAACTTTATAGTATTTTTTAATTTTCACCCCTCATTCCCATTCTTGAAAAATGCTTGTTAAGACTGTTAAAACTAAAGAGGTTCTGAACTAAAATGAAAAGTTTTTAAAATAAATTTTTTTGGGCCGGGGAAATTTTCTTACTATGTAAAGCCTTTACTGCAGTCGCTTTTTTCTTCATTGTGTCAAATGATATCATTACATCGACATCTGTGGCTCAGTACCATATACGACAAGCCGTTTTCACGTTCAACACTTCTTTGCAAAACAAATTCAGTATTCTATTGACGTCGACCCTTGAAATATTGGTTTGCTACACTTGACGCTACAAGTTATCCCCACTGGTAACGCTAAATGTATTTTTTTTTATTTCATCTTTACTAAGTGGTAGCTATAAATATAATATAATAATATTTTTATTACACTTATCCCTATATGCCAAGTGTTCATTCAAAGTACTTTGTATATGTAACATTTGCGCGCACATTGAAACTGACATCGGCTTATATTTTTAGTAACTTTGACCTTCATTTCTAACTCTCGACTAACACCCGTGTAACTCTAACTATAAAGTTATACATGCACAACAATATGACACTGCGCTTGTCAAGTATTTCTTATACCCATTGCATTTTTAATAAAAAAATATCAATAAATAATAAAAATAAGGAATATTGAACGGAATTTAAAAATTTCAAATCAGAACGACTAGATTTTTCGTTGCAACAACAACAATTTATGGTTAATATTTTCTCTGTATGGCAGGTAGATACCAGATTGATGGCAATAAACATCAAATTTAAATCAGACGATGTCAACTACCGCATTGACCTACTTTGTTAAACTACAATAATTTCAAATAATTTCAAAATAATAGGCAATTTTAAGAAACTAATTTGTTTCTTTTTTTTTGGATCGGTATTTACGAAGATATAATTATATTGAACAGGTGGAATTATAAGTTTGGCCATTGCCATATTTGCCATTGCATATTTATAAAAACAATGTCAGTCTCAGAACTGTCAACAGTAATAGCGTCATAGTTTTTGTAAATATGCAACGGCAATGGTTAAACTTATAATTTCATCCGATGACGTCACGCTATAAGAATTTTCAATATAATATATCTACGTAAACACCGATCCACAAAGAAAAAAATTCAAATTAGTTTCTTAAAATTGCCTATTCTTTCGAAATAAAATGTAACGGACTTCGATTGAAAAATTTGGGAATCGTCCATTATTGTCACGCCGATGTCCACCCGCCGCACATAGATAATAAAACAATAAAATCATAGTAATCGTTATTTAGAAAAAAATGAATGTGGCGTTATTTACCCTTCTTTTAATTTATTTAATATTTTTTAGTTTTAACACATTGTTATACATTAACTAGTCGATAATCTTCATTTTTATCACTTTGATCTCACAAGAAAGATTATTTAATGAGGTAGGTGGCGTGATCTTTCAATTAAAACACTTTAAATATTTAAAGTCTAACTTGACGCTGTTGTAGGCAAGTGACAAACTGAGTTGGGAAGAAGTATCTCAAACACTTTGTGCATGCCAGCCTAGGGCAGTTACATACTTCTGTGAATTTCAAAATTAATAAACATTTCAGGCTTTGTGTGCCGATGGCAGAAAAAGTATAATTGGAATAAGTTTCTGTGTACCATTATACTCTGCAGGTTCTTCTCTATACTAATTGTATTTAATTATAAGGAATAATTTGCAAAATAATTTATAGTTTCTAAGCTATCGCTAAAATTGCATTTGTTAAAAATATCTTCATATAAAAAATAAACGACTGAAAAACTAAATTTACACGTTGCGTTGGAGGAAATAATATGAGGAATAAAGTCACATCGGTTTGGGTATTGCTTATGATGAGATATAACTGTAAAGCCATGTTGTGGCCGAGCCTAATGAAACATATTTAAGACTATCTTGCAAGCATATACTTTAAAAAAAAAAAAAAAAACAAAAAAACGGTTAAGTGCGAGACGGAGTAGTGTGGAGAGGGTTCCGTACTTTAAATCATCGAATTAACTATTATATTTTATTAAGTCTTACCCTTTGTGGTACTTAACTATAAAAGTGTGTATGGTAACGCATTGTAAAGGAAAATTGTGGAATATTTGTCTATTAAATTTTATAATAGTCCTCGGTGAAATTAACGCAACGCATTATACGTGCATTTTGACTTTATTAGTGTTTCCCGTTTCCGATTCCGAATCCAAACTTTTCTTTTAGGTTTACCTGTAAATTATGAGTTTGGCACTATATTCCGTACTTTTTACGAACTTTTTACGAACTTTTATCCTCAGTAGTTTTGGAGATGGGGGCAATGCTCGATTTTCGTATATTCACTTTAATATTTTTTGTATTATATAGAAAAATATGGTTGCATTTCTCATAATGAGCCTTTTCATTTCATCACGTGGCTGTGTACTCGACAGAAAACTTACGCGTGTGACAAAACATACTCCTTAAAAGTTGCCAAACTGTTGGTGAAGGTAAAGTAATATTCAATCCAGCAAACTTGATGTGTGTTGGTAACTGCGTAATATACCCATAAAACAGTGAAGTTATTCTGCCTTTAACTTGAGAACTATCTATTTGGATAAAACCACATAGTTCGTAATAGACCATGCCTTAGAGTACGCAATATTAGTTTGAAAACTATACGAAGCGAACGCGAGCCGGTGTGAAGGCGTTTACGGGGGGTCTACGGGCCGCCGTAGTTAACTGTTCCGCTTACAAACCATCAACATATACAAAGAAACTAGTGTTTGAATGGCTGAACAGAACAACAGAAATCCTCGTCTGCTATAACGGCCACTGCTGTCAATTTGCCTCTATATATAGGTAGATAAAATCAAAGGAAATGGAGACAATATGAAAAGTACTCGCAATGTACACATCGAACTTTCGTTGAATATTACGAAAATTTCAAAATTAAAGAAACGTATGTTTCAATAAAGAAAGGGCTTTTTAGTCTAAGAAGCAGCGCTCAAATTAACTAAGTCCCAACGCCACCAAAATTATATAATATGTGAACAAGGAAACCATGTTTTTTGTCTGTCTACTATGGGTACGCATTAAATTACCAGTAACAAATATTTTTTGAAGATAGCTCTGATACGATAAAGATATATAAATAATAAGCAATTTTAATTAATACTGACATAATTTTTTGTACTATTTTCCATAGGTAGTAATGTTCACGAACCTTGTTGATGAATTCTTTTTTACGTGATGGAAAAGTTTCCCTTTATAGAATTTCAGTTCCTATATGAAACTTAGCGCGTCGGTTCTTAGACCAGCCAAACAACTTTAAAGTCACGGGCTACCAAAAATATCGAATTCCACTAAGACTATCACTATCCAGGTCTATACAGTAATATAGCCACATAATAATAACAAATCGAAATAAAATTTGTTATAAATATTATTCCATTACTCTCATTATAGTAGTTGTCTATACGAGTACTTTCGTATGATTCTTACTAGAAGACATCCGCACGAGTTGAGAATTCTCAAGTAGGTAAGCAATACAACACAGCCTCACGCAATATGTCATGCTCTTCTTAATAATAAAACGTCAGTCATGCGCTGAAAATATTCATATTTTATATTCATATACGTCACTCATATTTATGATACTTTACAGAAATGTTCAATTAATATGGTAATTTTGAAAACCATGTTTATTTGCTTTCGCTTTCGCGTTGGCCGAAAATCGTTATCAATTTCATGTCAAGTTTAATTTGATATTTAATTCCCTTTTTCTGTGGTTTTAAGAAATCGTTTGGTAGTAAAATTTTCCTGTAACAGATTAATAAGTTTTACTAGATATTTTCATGACAGTACAATGGTGCAGTACGACTACTAAAACTAGAAGATGATCATCAAAATTTTATGACTGTAGACTGCATTAACTCATGACATGTGTCCCATGCCAAGACTCAGAAATGAGTTTTAAGCTGTAAGTGATGTTAAGTGATGCGGTTATTTCATTTAGTAACTATATCACTAATCAAACCAGTGATATATTCTTATTAACCCAGGCATTACACATTAACCCATTTGGGTTATTTGGATTAGATCCAAGGTCACGAGCATTTGATTGACAAGGACAATTGATTGATAACGATTGATTACAAGTTAATAGGTTAATTTTAATCAATGAAACTATATTACTAGTTTAAAGAAATTCGACTTTCGTAGACAGATATTGCACGAACAAACGAGCGATCCCTCAATGGCTCCGTTATTTTTTTATTAATCCAAAAGGCCTGTCAAAATTCCGTTTTAATTTATTCTTCCATTTCGTATTAGAAGGTAAATTTAGTGTAGGTAGAGACTCACGGTGGAGTTCAAGCCGTATAGAAAACGCCGGGCGTCGAAAACGAGCGTTAGAGCCTTTTCACACGTGCCATAGGTACCGGGTATAACCGGCGCCGGGTACCCGTTGGCGAAGTGTATGGGCCCCGTTAATTACACCGGTAGGTGTGAAAGCTACATACATGCTCATACAGTTCGCCAACAGGTACCCGGCACGTGTGAAAAAGCTCTTACGAACTATTAGTTCCGCTACTTGTTTTACTGAATTTCGTGTAGAGAAAAGCTCTATGTTCGAGTGCCACACAAGCCCACTGAAAAAAAAACCTGTTGAACCGCGTACTCATTTGCGATCAATAAAAATTTATTCTTAAAATTAATTAACAGGTATGGAACAGTGCTCGTAAATCAAGCTTGCTCTTAGATGGTTTTATTGGCGTATTAGCAAAGCTATTACTTATCATAACCTAAATACCAATCTTCTTTTATTGTCTTAGCTAATAAAACATTCATTGTACCATATTACGCCAATCACGCATTCGATTGAATTACGTCCAACGAGAGTACTTTAATACGTATCCAATAAATACGCCAAATATTGACTCGACATAATCAAGTTGACCACAGTACGTAGGGTAAAAGAGGTCGGATAGTAATTTTTTCCCCTCGCACTAATGTGGATATATGCCATTAATCAATCCCGAACTCTGTCCGGAACTCGTGGGCTATATTCCCCCTAGTTCATTCAAAGAATTCGACTAAAACTCACAGACATTGGGAATGCAATATCTCAAATCGTAATACCTAAATAATTTCGTTTAATTACTTTTCATTGTAGGTCAAAGATAATTTTATTTGAAAACGTATTTTGTACACTCTCTTTTGATTTGTGATTTCATTTACAATAAATTTAATATTGAATACCTGTCATTACCAAAATAAATGTACTAGCTTTTGCTCCTGAGTTCGTCCGTGTGCAGAAACGACTTTTTTGTGTAATTTTTTTGACAAATTGTATTTTGAGATTGTTGTCCTAAGTGACGTCATAGTAATATTTTTCACTGGGTATATTTAATGAAAAAATTATAGTGTCGAAAAAATCTGAGCATAGTTTTATGTCTATACATTTAATTTTAATTGGGTACAAAGGAACTTCAACTTTAGTAGAAATAGGCAACGATTTCCTAATTTCATGATAAGAAATTTTACTTCGGCATAGTAGCGCTATAAAAAAATTATTAAATAGCACATCCACCCTAGTAGGTACATGTTACGCCCATCATCCTCTAACGTAGTTACTTATTAATGTATAAGGATGATGAAACTAGAAACATTCCTTTTCATTTTTAGGGTTCCACAGCCAAATAAAAAATAAATGACACCTCAGGACTTTCGTCATGTCCGTCTGTCTATCTGTATACCTGTCCGTCTGTCACAACCTTTTACTCGGAAACTATTGGCACTGTGTAGATGAAATTGGGAAGGTAGGTGTATTATATGAACCGCTATACAACAATAATAATAACATATACATCACAACAACGTCTAGACCCCAAACTAAGCATTAGCTTTGGTTACCAGGTCAAGACACCACACACATATGACAACCAGGACCCGGTGCCAGTATCAATATTCATCACATAAATACTGACCCGACCTAGGATTCGAACCCGGGACCCCCAGCTTCGTAGGCAGGGTCGCTACCCACTAGGCTAAGCGGTCGTCAAAAATGGTGAAGTGACATCAGAAAAAAAATTGGGGTAACTCCCATACGACGAAAAAAAAGTTCAGCGCACATTAAGGTGTGGTGTACCTACCCTTAGATAGATCTTCAAAAATGATGTCGAGTTTTCTAATTGACTTTTGTCTATAGTAGTCGAGATATGCGCTTCTGAAATCCTAAAAATGTGTCCCTTCTCTTGATTTTCCAAATGTGTGCTGGAAATTTTGAAAAAAATAATGCTATAACTTTGAACCACTTTCTACAAAAATTGGTTCTGATGTGTTAGGTAATTCTTGCAATATTTATTTTTAAACTTATGATTTTAATTTTAACCATGAACGTTCATCTTAACTACGGAACCCTTCTATGTTTCTGGTTCGAACGCACTTGGTTTTATAAATTAATGCGGAGTGCAATATCTTTATTGTTTGTACTATAAGGCTGGGGATATATTCTTAGGCATCGTTTTCAAATTGGAATCGGAATTCTTTTCACGACTCTAAAAGAAAGTGTTTATGTCAACTTACTCCGTTATTTATTTACTATATTAAAGTTTATTTTTGACCCCACGTCAATTCACCGTGATTATATTGTATATGACGTGAAACTCTCACACGACAAAGGAACTGTTTACGTGAGGGTCTTATTTAAATCGATCAAGTAGATTCCGAGATTACCTCTAGCGGTCGTTCAAACTTAACAAGTTACAAACAAACTTTCTCTCTTTATTATACATAATTTAGAGATTTGCTACGTTTATGGTTGCGCTGAACTCTCGTGTTTGGTTACGTTTGTTTTTATCACGCGTTCTATTTACTGTGTAATAATTATATACCGCTGCCACTGCCACTACTATTACTTTTTTGTATTCAAACAAAGTGTATCAAATCCTGTGTGCACATTGTAATGTCCTATTAACTATGATTTCCTTTTTCTCTTCCTGCAAGACTCAAATTTCTTTTACTAAACTTTATGAATTTTACTTCCACTACTAGTCCATATCGCAACTCGAAGCTTAGTTGTCATTCATTTTAATATTATTTATTTTTAACGTTGGCCATAGAATTTCAGTTTTATCGAATTCAGTTAACTGGAAGTGGATAAAATTCAATAAACGAGATTCATCCCCTATATTTCTACCCTTAGAAGTGGATTTTTATTAAAATTTTAATATCTCGAGATGTATAAATAAATAATATCTGGGACATCCTACACAGCGCCATTTAGTTCCAAAGTAAGCAAATATTATGCTTGTAATTATAGGATACTAGACAGCTGATATACATACTTAAATATTATTTTTTTTGTAATATATGTACACTTATAGATAATTTTACACCCACCCAGGCACGGAACGAATAGACATGTTCATGCATACAAATATTTGTCTCAGGTAGGAATCGAACCCACGACCCTTGGCTCCGCAGTTAGTCTTTAACCTCTCGGCCAATGGGTCTATTTCGGGTTTATTTTGTTAGTTATTTAGAAAGCGCTCGATCCTCTCTAGCTAATCCGAAAAGTAATAACATGAGTGCACTGATAGCTAGAGACAATTTTTATTACTTATTTTATTACAGTGAACCTTTGAATTTTAGTATCGATTGTGAAGAAAATAAGCTCTGCAAAGGAAAGCGTAAATTTATAGTACCCAGAAGTACAATGTAGTTTTCAACATAAAATTTTTTTTTTTTAAATTATCATTTACAATAACATAACAACGATAAAATGCATCTAGTTTTCGCTTATTGGCTAAACGTTATCTGTAATTTTCTGTGGAATTTTCACAAAATTTTTACGTATAAACATACATTTTATGTGTAAATCTGTTTGTTACTCGTTAAATAATACAGTGTAGTTAGCTGTGATAGTTTTCCTTTTAACTACGTTATATATACTCCTGTTATATTTTTTTTCCATATATCCAAAAACAACGGTTTAGCTGGTAAAAAGGGAGGGGGGGACACATGACTCTAACAAAAATTAGGACTTTAGGAGTGCATATCTCAACAACTGTTGACTTAAATAAAAAAAAATGTTTGAAACATTGATATCATTTTTTAACATCTATCGTTTGGTACCTTTCGCGTTAATATACGATGAATAATTTTTTTTCGAACTTCAGTTACATGTATGGCGACGTATTAAAAAAAAAAAATTCTTAATTTCACTACGTCGTTGTGTAGTGGTTCATAAATTACACCTACCTTCCAAATTTCATCTATATATTGCCAATAGTTTCCGAGAAAAACCACAGACGGATAGACATGGGGAACTATAAGGGTTCCTTTTTTGCCATTTGGCTATGGAACCCTAAAAGCAAAGAAATCGGTTTAAAATCAATTAAAAAAAAACAGGTGAAATGTGTTTTCTTTTCAAAAGTTGGTTAAAAAACATCTCAACACTAGGGTTGCACTTTTATATTTCAAAAATATGAAACGAATGTAAGCAGATAACACGAATACAACAGAAAATTAAATAGAACGTAGCCGCGTCGTTTTGTATTAAACGTGTTAACTAATATTCAGTGTTATCGCGCATCGTCAAATCGTTCGCAATATCGCGGTTTAATCACGACCGTTGTTGTCGACACAATATGCGAAATCCACGAATTCAGTTCCACCGAATGGGAAACGTCGCCGTGGAATGTTCATGATGGCACTCCGAGAACCCGATTCTCGCTACCGTGAGAAATTAATGTAGAGTTATATTCTAGAGATTCTAGAGATAGGTACTGCCAGACAGGCTTCTCTTTTTATTTTTTACAGCACCGAATCATCTATCAGCAAAATTTTACTAATCGACACCTATCAGAAATAGCCATAACGAGATTTTCACACTGCTTTTTAATGAGGCGCGGTAGATATTATTTACAAGCGAAGCGTAAAAACAAAAGGTAAAAGATTTTTTTACAGTGAAATTACTCCTTGCAATCAGTGGCGGCGTGCTGAAATACGACAGGAAATGGTTTAAGTCCAAATTAACATTACAGAGATAAACGTAGATGAAGACCCCAACAAATTGTCTACCTACTTTAATGAATATTCTTCAACTCACATACCATGAGACTACAGACTGTAATTTTAAGAGCTACAAACACAGGTTATTAGACAGTCACAATATATATGTCTTATTTTACTTTTACAGAAACCTAAAAGACAATTAGGAACAAACCCATTAAATCTAATGTAATGAAGAACGTTGAGCTTTTGAATTTTAGACGTGTCATAAATGTCACTGCACAGTATCGAAGTGATATTACACAATTCTGCGGGGTTGAAGACCGGCACGCGGGGATTTAAGGCGGCGGCCTATCATTTACGCAATCACAGTTCTTACTATATACAAGTCATCAAGATTAGTCAAGTCGTTCTTGAGTTATAAAAGGACATAGGAAGGGACAGACCAAAATTTAAAAAATGGGGGAAGTTTTAAAGATCGTCGAAGTCAGGGAGTCATAAAATGTATATTTACGTAAAAAAATTTATATACAGACAGAGCAAAGATATTTTTATAGTAGTGTGTCTCTTGTTTTCTTAATCTTTGTTATTATTATGTTTGCATTATGTACATCAGAAACAAGTGAAGAGAAGTAAGCCTCCAAGCGCAAATGACTCTATATAGTCAACAAATTAGATAAATGTTTACATATAAAGAATTATCACATTAAATTATCATTTATCGTGGCAATCGATGGAATAATGGCTCGAAGGAACGTAGCGTACACCCTTCCCGTCAGACAAACGAGGCAACACTGCGGCGTGTCCCCGCGTAAACACCCGCTAATATTCAGTAGCGTCGAATTTTGAAAATATATTATTTTCATGTGTAAAAAATATTCTATAGATAATTTACACGTACAATTTATAGCCATCAACTTTACATACATTTTCGTGTAAGCACCATGAACAAATTCTACACAAATTAAGTGTTAAAAAGAGCATCTGTTGGGATTTTATTTTCATATAGTAGTTTAAAAGGTAGGACATTATAAAAAAAAATATTTTTTTTTTTTTTAAAATTTTCTGTACACCTATTAAAGAGGAGATAGCAATACAAAACCAAATATAGCCAAATAGACCTTCCATACTCGAATTTAACAAGCAAGAACTCGAGGCTAAAACAAGTTGTAATTGATAGCGAAACCAAGAGAGGTTATTGTTGCAAGCATTAGTGTCAAGGTGACGTGCACTTCAAAAAAGGTAGACATTGATAATAATAATAATAACACACACAATCACAACAACGTCTAGGTCCCAAACTAAGCATTAGCTTGTACTTTGGGTACCAAGCGAAGACACCACATACATATAACAACCAAGACCAGTATTAATATTCATCATATAAATACTGACCCGACCTGGGATTCGAACCCGATACCTCCAGCTTCGTAGGCAGGGTCGCTGCCCACTAGGCTAAGCGGTCGTCAATTTGATAGATTAAGATTTGCTGTGGAATTTCTGTGAACGAAATAGAACAGTCGGTACACTGAGAAAAGTGTTTTTTTTTTTAATATTATGATTCACTATCACTAGAGCAATGGATGATCGAAACATCATAAAATACGAGAAATACAGAAAAGAAACATAACGCGTCTGCATAAATACGTTATGAGAATAGACCAAGCTCCATAATTACGCATCCTCGCGTTTTATATCTTGATCATTCATTGATCTTGATAGTGGATCATCACAATATTTATATAACACTTTTCTTAGTACAGCATAACAATATTGTATACTTTTTACTCTTTTTGTTATTAAACTGTACAGAAAATAGTCGATTGTAGAAATAAAACCGAATACATAAACCGATATGAATGTATATAAGAACTGGGTTGACGTTTGTGTATCTAGGACATATTTGAAAATTTTCTGCACAGCTTCGCACGTGAAACCAATATTTATGAGATATGAGCACATGAATAGATAGGAGTTATTGACATTATGAAAATGTGATTCGAAGCGCACAGGAATATATGTCACACTTGAAAAATTTTTAATTTAAAATATTAGATCGCTTTGTTATTTCGATTATTCCTTTAGTAGTTTTTAAAATTAAACTGAGGTTTCGATATTTATTTATTTATTTATTTATTGTGGGAAAACCAACAGCTATTAAGACACAGTATTATTTGAAAATAAAATCAAAGTAGCCTATTACAGGTTTTCACTTATATATAATTTTTTATGCTTAGGAACTACGAACTACATACTTAAATTTAAATTTCGGATCGAACTAGAATAAACAACTTATGATACCAGCTACAGACATAAATCAGCTGGCATCTAGTTCAACCAATTATTGCTCAAAAAATACTGACGATAATAATCGCCGTACATAAGGGATACTTGAGTGAAATAGATCAAGTTTCGTGGTTTCTGATACTACATTATAGTTTTTACACGCTCGCTAAAGATAACTATTTTGCCTGTAATTGCTGGATACCTTCGGTAAGTAAAAAGTTAAGGGAGATCTACACAACCTAACGGGACAGTTGAAGTTGAGTTTGGCTACGGTTTATGAAAGTCAATTTATTTATATGCAGACGATGAATTTAAATACCATAAAAATTTTATCGTTTTTTTATAATAATTTAATAACATTTAATCGAGAAATATGCATAAAACAAATTGTTAACAAATATAATATTCCCAAATATATATTACAGTTACTTTATTAAAATGTTTCGTTTAAACAAGTATAAATAGCTATTAAAATATTGGAATTCTATTTTCTTAAGGCTTCCATGCGTGAACGAAATTGGGTTTTCAATCAAACTAAAATATTTTGTCTTTCAAAATTTACAGATTACAGAACTTTTGTTTATCTTATGTTCGAAACAAAAATCGGGAACGCTATCAGGATCTGCGTAAGCACCATAAGCTGTTCTGAAATTCATAAATATGGAAGCGCCGCGCCGGCCTATTGTGAGTACGATAAAAACAAGGGCAACCAAACAGAAAAGCTAGCCGAGGTGAAGTTGAGACGCAGAACTAGTTATTAGCTTGATACTTAGCAAGAATTACGTCAGTATCAAATAAGCAGTTTGTTGAATATTCTTTAAATGAGATTTAAATTTTTTTTATGAGTGGGAATAAATGCGTGGGACGTCGCAGATCTAGTTCGTTTTACGACTAGGTGAATCCCCTTTGTATTAAACAATGACGTCGTTCACAGGGCTTGCTTTTGTGTCTTTTAGGGTTATGCATTCCGACCACTCTGGGGTCTGTGTGCCCGTCTGTCACAACCTGTTTTCTCGAACCTATCTACTGAAGCTAAAATGCTCAAATTCGGTATATACAGAGAGTTTGGTGACCCAATCACGGACGTATAGTGTAATAGACACATTTTCATTTTGGATGACATTTTATAAGATTCAAAATCTATTGAAAAATAAAATAAAAATGACCCGACTGCAAAACCACTTCGCTGAAAAGAAAAAGGTATTCAATGAAAAGAGAAAAATTTGCTATATTCTATAGAATTTGGATTGAATCGACATTAAAACCCTAAGAAAGTCTAACCTTTCAAATTCTTTACACACTTTGGCTTTGGGTATATATCTCTTACCCTGAAAATATTATAATGATATGATTACTTTCATATATCGAAGTATCTAGAAAGAAACTTGAACTCTATCTATTAGATCGTGCTAAGGGCTAATGTCACACCAAACTATATGATATAGAAAGTTCTAGACCTTATTATATATATGTTACGTATACGTTTTTATTATACACAGGTTGAGATTTTAATGACCAGCAAAATTTTAATATAATGACCTTTGATATAAAAATCCGTTGACCGTCTTGTTCCTTTTTAGTATCGTTCAATAAGAAAATATTCATGTAAGACTACGTAAACCTTAAAATGTTAAAAAAAATATACAATCAATTGTTAACAGTAATAGAAAACAATTAAATTACTACGATAACACAATCTACGAAACTACAAAATTTTGGTTTAGGTACTTTGAAACCACAGACAAACTAATATAATACAAACCATTTTAAAGTATGTAAATTTTTTAGCAATTAACTTAATGTCATATTCTAAGCTTTATTGTACTAAAAAGAATACTGAAATGAGAAAATTATTAACTTAACTAAATGGTACGAGTCTTTGAATTTGCGAATATATGAGTTTTATAGGTATTTGTGACGAATTGAAGTCCAACGTCCGATCCAATATTATATGGGGACGTTACACAGTGCATCGTCTCTGTACGGCGTGAATGCGGCGCGGCGATAACTAGAACTTTAAAGTACATAAATGCGGTCGTTGACCTTCGAATTTAGGTAGTAAGTTGGCTTTCAATATTGTATGACCGAATAATGTAAAAATATTATTTTTGAACTGTCCCATTGAAAAATAGCTTATTAGTTAAAAACTGATATTTTTCATTGAATATTAACATGTATAGGAGCATTTATACTTGGAGAAAATTTTAATTAACCTGAAATTCGTTTTTACTGAGATGACACGTAGAAAATATAGGCCACTGTCTTAATTCATTGATGCTCATAACATAGTCGTAACAAAAAATACCTATCCGGCGCGAAGGACCACAAAAAATGATGTATGCGCGTTTGACTCTGGTTTCCCTGTTACGACTAAAAGCGGATGAATACTTGCCCAAAAAAATGGTGACACAGAAATAACACACCGAACAGGAATGGATCAAACAAGGACTCACCTGATATGTTGCTCCAATTCGCTGACCTTGGTATTTTCAGCTGGGTGATGTGTCATTTCAAAATGTCACCACTAATCGGCGCAAACAATAGGCCATGTACACTGAGAAAAATACTATGATGAATTTAGATTTCATCATATTTTGATGTATTATTACACTATTAGTAGAGCAATTAAGATCGAGATCATCTTAAATAGGAGGAAACCGAAGAAGAAAAACTACCCGTCATCATAATTAGTTACAGAAACCATGATTTCCGTTGACGCACATTTTTCCCTCTTCATATTTCTCGTTTTTTTATTATGGGTGTCATCCATTGCTCGACTGATGGTGAACACTTCAATTCAAACGTAGTGCTTGCTGGTTTGCTACATTGTAACGACACCAGGTTATGTGTAAGATTTAGTAAAAGCTACGGCTAGTCCTTTCTACGTTTATTTCGATTTTTATTTATTCGAAGTTTTTATTGTTCTAAGGCCTATATAAAGAATAGCATAATAGTCACTTTATTTTCTCAGGGTATGTATTCAAATCTTTGAAATAGGTATTCCGTTTTGTACTGAAAATTATTATTGCGTTATATCTCCATCAAATTTCGGGATGCTCAAAGAGAAAAAGAGACCGGTTTCTTGAAAAGAGCAGGTGTATATTCTGCAATTTGCATAATTGAGTTTTGCGCGGCATCCTTTAAATTCTTCATTCTCGTTATGGATGTTGGGCGGGTTAACAGAGGGATTGCGATTCGCGTGTTCTAGTCGTTGTCATTGACGCACTTCTAACAGTGCATTAACGTTGCTAAGTAATGAGGAGGTTTATTAAAATCGATTGTAGTCAGTAGGTACAAATTGGTATGTAATATACGAATAATGAAAGCATGCATAACATATTAAGATATGATAATAATTATATTTATTTATATTTTTTTTGAGTTGATTAAAGAAAAAAATACAAGCTTTTTATAATAGTGGGAATGAACTAAAATAAGCTTTATACATTTGTCTTCTGTATTGGTTTAGCTTTTATATCTGTCCCAATATCATTTGAGAACATCTGAACGTATTAGGATAACATTTTCTCGGTTGAACATTTTATAAATCAATGGTTATCCATCTAATAACTGTTTTTAAAATTGTTTGGATAATTGTTGAATTTATGTTACTCTCCATCAGAGGGCGGTAACTATCGCTATGTGAAAATCACTTCGTTTCGTTGCTCCGTTACGAAGTGAAGATTCATTCCAATAATCTAAATAAATATTTCGATGCCTTTAATAGATTTCATTTAAGGTCTGACGCAAGAAACGTAATTGATTGTGCACATTCGGAAGTTTTCATTGAAGAAATTTTAATTAAACGTCAAATACGTCCTATTCGTGTAATTATTGTAAAAGCTTGTGATAAATTGAATACGAGGAGTGATCAAAAACTATTTAGAATAGAATATAAGAAACATAGTTTTGTTGGTAATTATAATTTATAGGAAATTTTTGGTTCATGGTTACTGACCAGTATGATTAAGGTCCGCGACGAGTTGCTGTATATTGCTGCTTATTTTTTAAATTTTAATATGTAATTATACTTATCTTGAAATTGCAGAGAACTGAGATTCGGGCCATAATTAAACATTATATACTGAAATTTGCAAAAATTTGAACTACGAAATTTATTCCCACTTACTGTCTACTTTAAGGGAAGATTCCCTTCGTATTATATAGTGGCTTTTTGGTGTGCGAAATTTAAACATGCGAAAAAAGTTACCAAAAAGAGTACAAAGCGAGAAAACGTTCCAGATCTCTATTAGAAGGTATCACAAAATAAGTTGATAACCTTTTTTCGACTGATAGAAAAATATGTTATGTTTTATAACTTAATTCCTAAACATTTCTTTTAGAAGTCTTGTATCATTTTTTAACCAACGAGTTACAAGTTCAAAAACATTTCTGCACGATAGGTCCTTAGATTTAACAGACAAACACAACATATTACGTGTTCAAATTTCGGAAATAAATACTGTAGACAGGGTTTAAAATGATAGAGCATTCATAATATTAACCAGATCTTGCGCCTAGTGATTTTACTTATATCTCAAGTTAAAAGAACGTATCTGTAGTATAAAAATGGACAACAATTACGAGGCGGTGAGAGCTGTAGAAGCATTTTTCGAGGGTCCACAACAAGATTTTTTTTTTCAAGTGATATAAAAGGCTTGGTGAAACAGTAAGTGTAACAGTAACATAGACAAAAATCCTAAGTTAAAAAAAACCATTGTTTATATAACTTCCTTCATATTAATTTTAAATACTTTTTGATCATCCCTCATATAAATACACTTGTAGAAATTTTAGAAATTCTGCTGAAAAGCTCGTGGTTTTCCCAAATTGTATTATACTTAAGGTAACCTAAATAAAGTTGCTGAAAGGCTCGATTTCGTTGATAGACATTTAGAGGAATACAAACTTCGAAAGATATTACACAAGAAAGTGCTTTTAAATCTTCGAGTAAAATTCTTTCAAACAATGACTACTCCTAAACACAAAAGAATTTTTTTTTTATTTTGCAAACTAAGATTTAATGTAAAAATACTGTCTTAGTCACACTGAAAACAGACTCCGAAGTGATTATTTGTAACTGAAGTTAACAGGTTTTTTTTCTTTTGCATTATTCATGTTCAGGATTCCAATAAGTGTCGTTCTGTCAACAGCTCCCCTGTAAAAAGAAACCACAGATTATTTTACGTAGAAAAGGGCACAGAAAGTACATGTAAAACGAGTGACTTATACAAAGATGTACTAACAATTTTAAACAAACAGTAATGTGGTTTGTTTGAAGGTTTTTTCTGCTAGTTTACAGTATTTCTTGTGGGTGATATACATATTTTTTAATTCTAGTATTGCCTTCTCTTATAGTATCGTAGCTTTTGCAATTTATTTATGTTGATACTTAAAAGCAAGCTTTTAGATAAAGTTTTTTATCGCAAGTAGATACATTTATCGAAGAAAAAGTTTAATCGCTTTAAGCGTGCCTATTGAAAATGATAGTTTGTCAAGTAATGTGCCATAGAATAGTTCTGTGAAATTGGATTATACACGTAGTTTTGACATTTTTAATTTGCACTATGTGGGCTGACTATAGGCTTCTTAAACAGGTGTCTTCCCTTTGATCTTTCATTTCAAAATCTGTAAACAAATATGAAAATATATTTATATAAAATATATATATTTGAAATTAATTCTGGTTTCATTTTTGATGATAAATGTATTCATTTTTTAAAAGGGAATGTCTCGAATAGTTCATTGATTTTATTGTTGCAATACGAGTCCCCGAACATGAGCTTTAAAATACAAAACTTTTAGTGTTTTTTTATTGTTTTACAAAATAATAATTAACTATCGTGTATGCTAAGTTACGATACAATTCCAAGCCCACTGTATTAAGAACTGCGACAGACATATTATTTGACAAAATTATGTATGTACTTATTATTTTTTGGTACGTCAGGAAAAAAACTAGTGGAATTTTAAATTAATTCAATTATTTTTAAAATTTATGTTTAAGGATATAAAAATCATATTAATGTTAGGGTTTTAAAGTTCATTGGTAATAATTTTCGCTCTTCAATTCTGTTAAAATTAAAAGTTTTTTTTCGAATTAATAACATAAATATTCTTATTGAAAATTAATTAAATCATTTACAATTCAAACGCACGCAAGCCCTTTCGTTTCAACATGTATCTATATTTATTCAAATTCCAAATTCAAATCACTTTTCATTCCTAGGGAGCAAAACGAATTTGCTTCTCACTCTGCAGGTTAACAATATTTTTCCGACTTGGTGAAGTGAAGTAAGCATTTACGTTTATCACTGTGGTTCTAGAGTTTTGAGAAGTCCCTATTTTATATCTACTTGTCTACTCGATTTTTCTTTTTCGGCACCAACGAAGCTTGACGTTTCCGGAAAATGTATTTGACACTATCATCGAATAAATCGGGTTCTCTCACATCAACGAGTATCGTCGGAGGATCTCGGACTTTATCGGGTGGCGGCGGCGGGACGGGCTTGGTATCAGAGTTCCATTGTGCCTCTCTCCACGCGAGTATTGAATAGTGTCGATGTGCGGTCCCGGCATCAAGTTGTGCCTATCTGTTTCGTTTCCCCGCCGCGAGACAATTTAACTTGACAACACGACACCTAACAAAAGCTCGTTCGCTCTATTTAGCGTGGTTCTCGCAGGCCGGGCCGCAGAATGAAAACTTATGCATAACATATAGTAGGTATATCTTTGTAACGGTATCAGGACTTGACAGCGCCCCCCATTTAGCACAGAAAACTAGGTTTAGGACAGTGGCAACACATACACGGCGGCACGATTACAGCCAATACAATTAGTACTTTAAAATAATATGGTTCGTAAGTATTGATTTTCCACGGTACGTGGTTCTGCAAAAACCGTTAAGGGATGACGTATGGAACGGTTAATGATTTCTCTGATAAGGGCGAAACGGAAAAAGAGGGATTGAATTTGTTTATCCCCATATATTCGTTTTCCTGAAATGTGCACATATAAACCGATACAATACAAAATGAATTACAAAATCATTCACCTTAGCAATTTAGCTTCAAACGAGTGATTATTTTATCCAAATTTACAGCTTACGTCAAACTAATTTTATGAAAGTGGTTTGAAGGAAGGTCGACCTCTCTATGCTTGAACTGTAACGCAAATGTTGCCATGTGTTAAGTAAACGAACCGACAGCATCTTCAAAGAAATTGATGTAAACACGTATCCGGCGAATGTCATCGAAAATGCGTCACGTTACCTGTGGGTAGCGACTGGGTCGAGGCGTCAAGTGTTTGCGAGAGCATGCTTCGGCCGTGGCGGGGCTGCGTGTAAACAGCGGGTGGGTGCCGTCGTCGGCCGCAGGGCGTAAGGCGGGCGGGCGGCGCTCGGCATTTAGACGCGTCACTCGGGCGGCCGTCGCCGCGCGCTCCGGGCGCCATGTCGGCGCGCGTGGAGCGGGAGCGCTTCGCGCGACACTCGTCACGCGCTTCGGTGGATGTGCCCTATCCTTCGTCGTCGAGGGACCATTCGTTCCGGTCGGTGCATTCGGGCCGCGTGCCGCGGGCTGCTAGCGACGACCTAATGGTGCCTGTGCGCACGCTGCGCTCGGCATCGTGTCGTGTAGTGGCGGGCGCTCCGCACCGTCTGCGCCGGCACCATTCGTCAGCAGCAGAGTGCGAGCGCGCGAGACGTTCACGTCGGCACACCTTGGAACTGCCGGCGTCGCGCGGCCCCAGCGTGCGCAGCAGGTCGCCAGAGCCGCCGTCGCCTTTGGCCGAAGCGGGTCCGGAAGCGCCCACGGAGGGCGGCAAGGAGGCGCGCCGGCGCCGCGTGGTGGCGGCTGTGGCGGCGTCCTTCTTCGCGCTGGCGCTGGCGTCCGTGTTGGTGGTGGTGGTGACTCTCACCCACAGCTCGGTCCTGCGCGCGCACAACCAAACGGCCAAGTACTACACGTTCTCCGTGCCGCCGCACCACCCTCTCAGTGAGCCCCGTTCGTGTTGCCCCACCGTCGCCCCTCCTGCTTCGCATGCGACTGTCGTATCCAACCTGAGTGAGGGGACTGCGAAAGCAGTCCCACTTTTCTGCATGATTAGTTTCGTTAGATTAAGACATATATATGTGATTATTAATGAAATATGTTTTTCTAATTTTTTTTTGCTAATTAACTACATTGAGTGCATACGTGGTTCAATGTGCGCGGTGCGCCTACGTGTTTGGCGATTCGTTAATGTTTTATTTTCTTAACAAAGGAGGGTTGTTTTTTCGTCAGTACGTAGGTACGTAGTCATTAACGTACATTTCGTACCTACTATACTATAAAAAGTTTTGGTCAAATTAAATCGATTTGGACAAATTCTATTACAAATTTCGTTTCAAACTATTTGACATCATGTACTGAAAAATAATAAGAATATAAGAAACTATTCAGCCAAAAAATTTGCGCAAAATTACTACTATACTAAATAAACTACTACTAAACAGGTACTCACTATAAATCGTGTAACCATGGGGCTATTTAGTACAATTAATTTTTTATTTCAATTATTTACCTAAGCCATTTAAAAAAAAAATATTTTTGGATGGTTGAAATTTTCCACGAATTATTACATTTCGCTAATTACGGCTATGAATGTTCTACGATTTTTGAAAATAAATTCAAAATTTTTAAGTATGTAACGAATTTAATTAATTAAAAATTATGGGTTTTATATGTTTTGAGATAGAAAATTCAGTGTGATACGACAAACTTTTTTTTTCAAATAAATTATTTCTTTACTAATGCTAAGTCTATAAAGAACATATTTACTTACTTCGGTCTATAAGGAACTTAAAACTATTTTCTCATAATCGTTCAAATAAATACGATTTGAACGATCGACACGTGAGTGGGTGGCCTTATGGCAACATGATATTTTATAAAGACCAACAGCGAGTTGCACCAAAAGAAATAACTTATAATACATAAAGTTAAAATTGACAGCTATACTTTGATTAGAACGATGATGACTTTCATATCTGATACAATCAAAAGCGGGCATGGAAGACATGGTGGTTCTGATCAAATTATAGTTGTCAATTTTTACTTTAGGCTATATACGTTTACGTCATCTCTTCTGGTTCAACTCGCTCTATCACAGAGTCCAGTGAAAAAAATAATAGTCCGTATACTTTATGGAACTCATTCTCCAATACGTGCTGATCGAAATATTAAAATAAAGTTACAATAAAGTTATTCGAACAGCTCGACATTCTTTTGGGTGCTCGTTATTTAATCTCATGATTAAAGAGATCACGTAGCACTTAGTCATGTCACATTTGAGTTTAATCGGCGTCACGAACTGAAATTATCCGGAGTCCAGCGACCGCCGCGACCAACGGCCCATAAAATTTTTGTTTAACTTCTTTAACTACTTTCCCAGAACGAGTGTTTTTAAAGACAATAAAAATGCTATATACTTTACTTTCTTATTTGTATTAAACCGCAAAGCAATTTTGGCCCTTCGGAACTCTATTGCTAAGCCTAGTATACGTCTGTTTGCCCTACCTTCAAAGGTTTAGCCATTTAATAATATTTATAATATCATTTCAACAGTTTGCATATTTCGTAGTTACTGAATAAAATTTATTATTGGACCCGACGTCGTCTCTCGTCTCTTTAAAATTTTCTTATGTTATTATTATTTAGAAAGTATTTTTAATTTGTAGGTATTTTTAATTTTTTAATTAGATTTTAATTAAGAGTAATTGTTATTTATTTATTGCTAACAAATGTCTTTACGATTTTTTACTGGAAAGAGTAATAATTAAGTAGACTGTAAAAGAGCTATAAAGTTTCTAGAACAATAAAGGTAGCATTAATGGAATCAAATACAAATATATTAAGAATACTATTGATTCCTTATTTATTGTACAAGATGAAAAAAAAAAAAATAATAAGAAACCTCCGAGATCCCTACGAGTACTTCTGTTATTCTCGTAATAATAATAATAATAACGTATAAATCACAACAATGTCTAGGCCCCAAACTAAGCATTAGCTTGTGTTTAGGGTACCAAGCGAAGACACCACATACATATAACAACCAAGACCCGGTGCGAGTATCAATATTCATCATATAAACACTGATCCAACCTGGGATTCGAATCCGGGATCTCCAGCTTCGTAGGCAGGGTCGCTACCCACTTGTCTGAGCGGCCGTCAGTAATAATTTCAATTATCAAAAAATTTATTCATTGCAGTCTAAGTCGATAAAATGTTCATATGTCTCAAAAAATGCGTATCGAGACGTCTCAAATACCGGTCAAGTGCGAGTCGGATTCACGAAGGAATTCGTACCATCGTATAATATTAAAAATAAATAATACATTTCAGATGTGGACCCCCTTTAATTTTTAACTTTATTTAATTATTACTATTTGTATATGTTGTAATAGCGGCTATAGTATTACATACTTAATGAAAATTTCAAGTGTAAGCAATGATCTAACAACCACCAATTACCAAAATTTTTGAAAAAAAAACATGTTTCGTGTATAAAGAACCCCTTTAATTTTAATTTTATTTTTATTATTTATTGTTACGTGTAAGCAATGATCTCACGACCACCAATCACCAAAAACGTATAAAAAAACACGTTTTCTTATGGGGACCCCTTTTGATTTTTAACTGTATTTCATTTTATTGTGTGCTGTTATAGCGGCCATGGTTATCACACTCTGTGAACATTTCAAGTGTCTATCTATTGCAGTTCAGACGATACAGCGCTGTGACAGACGGACGAATGAACAGACGGACGGACAACGGAGCTTTAGTGATAGGTTCTTAATCGGTACCACAGATAAGTCAACCTTATAGACCACGCTTTGACAGGGAGTAGCATTCGCCAAGGCTAAGTAGTGACACTACATAACTACGTCTCTTGTGAGCGGTCAGTTGGAAGCACGTCGGAAGCCATTAAATTGTCAATTTTGAACGAGCCAATGAAAACTAGCCGACCTCTCCCCGCACCCCGCCACTTTTTGGCGATTTCGTTTTCGTACTGACGTTTATTAAAGCGTGGTCTATAGGTTGACTGGTCTGTGTTCGGTACGGAACCCTTAAAAGTGCAGTCAGTTGGAAATTTTTGTCTAAGCATACATTTGTTCGTCTCACGTAAAACGTGAAAACAGTCTAGTACGCATACGCTGTACAAAACGTCGAAGTCCCTTTACACTAAAACCGGAAGCAGTTTACGGAATTGTGATTGACGACGACAACGGTGCGTTGTGTTCGTACCATGTTTGTACGCAGCTAAGTTTTATATCATCATCATAATCATCAGCCCATGTTACCCTTCTGCAGGGGCTTAGGCCTCCCCTAGGGTAAGGAGGGGGTTTGGAGCTTAAATCCACCACGCTACTCCACTGCGGGTTGGGGATTGTAAGTACCGCCATCTACTGACAGCGTCCGGGACCGACTGCTTAACGTGCTCTCCGAGGCACGGAGTCAGTGATAGTTAATGTACTTAAGTCAGAAAAACTCATTGGTACACGCCCGGATTCGAACCACGGCCCTATGGCCTTATAAATTTGAGACAGACTCGTTGCGCTCTGGACTACGTTTTATATACTAAAATACAATGTTTGTCAACTAGTATGTGTACGCAACAATACATCAATACGGAACTATGGTTTGTTTGTATTACCTCACTGCATCGCGCTGTAAGTAGTGAACGTATTCAAGTGTAGTTGTCTAACTCATTGATGTCGTCCAATTCACACGAAGAAAATAGTAATGAAAAACCATAGAGTAAATAAATTTGACAGCGGAGTTTAGTTTTAATAGAGTCAGAAATGTCACTTTACAATATTGAAGCTGTCAAACGCTATTTTGCGGGGGTGAAAGCTACCGCGCGGGGACCTCGCGGACTGAAACCGGATTGAAACTTGTCAGAGATACATCAGCTGACTAGAAGATGGTAGACGGTAAGCGTAAAAGAGTGCTTCTATTGATTTCGTACTTTTATGCGAAAAACAATATAAAAGATTTGCCATCACTAATAGTGAGTCTACACTAACTGTGACCCCGATACATATTGTAATTTTCGTTTTGCTAGTATAACCACTACATTATATGATAATTAACAGCATTATACGTTAGTGTAGCCTAGCGTTTATACGTATTAATAATATATAGCATAAAGAAACTTGAAGTAAATAATAAATGCGAAAACTTGCTTTGAGATGATTCAACACAAATTTGTCACGAAACTAGCACATGTTTAGACTTTGTTCCCTTTCAAGTTTTGCGTGACGATAAAACATGTTGGGCAAAGAACTTTGTTCACATATTCGGGGAATGCCCTCAATGTATGTACGTGAGTATGGTCGGGTCAGAAATACTTAAAGCAGGGAAAATGTTTTTGACAGTTAAGCGTCTATATCTATATATTCATTAAATTAGGAATAGTACGCAACTACAGTATAGCAATATTTGACTATTTTTAACATTACATAAATGAGAGACGACTTCAAGAGACCAGTATGGGCACCTTCAACTTATTAATTAATAATCTTATAGACTCCTTCTATCGATCAATTTGCTATTAAAAATATATACAAATTGAAAATACGAATAAGCTAGAAAATACGCATAAATAAACACGGTTTTCCCAACAAAGTGTAATTAAATATGACGTCATGCAAAAGGACAAAGATCGGTGGTGCCCCATATTATTAATGTCTAATGAACAAATTGTGCGAAATTAATAATTTAGAATTTTGATATTAGTGACATTTTCAGTGATAAACAGAGTATTAATTAAACGGAAGACCGCAATCAAAAATTATAAAGACTTTCTAAAAATGTATTTTCTACTAGCGACCTGTCCCGGCTTCGCACGGGTAGCAGAGCATATAAGCCGTAATGTTTTTTTCTGTCGTAGTGTCATATCAGCTTGTTGCGTTGAACATGTGGATTGGATTTAATTACCTTTAAATGTGACGTAAGTTCATACTACTTGGAGTATTTTTAAAGTATTTCATTTCCAAATCTATAAATATTTGGAAAAGTAAAGAGTAAATACATACAACCTTACCTAATCTAACTACGCGTGTCGCATCGTCCCGCATGGCCCCCGGAAAGTCGCGCGATATTTATATTTCGCGATAGCTCCTAAGATATTAATTTAAATTTTATAGTGTAAAGGGCAATCATAATGTGTATAAAATACTAAAGGTAAATAACGTGTATAATTGGATAAGGATTAATACTGTAGCCGTATAAATTGCTTACCAATCATCTCATCATATGACACCATTTTTTTAAACATAGAAATAGGTATAGTAAGCTATCCATAAAAGATAGACATATGCTATCGCGGACTTTTCTTTAGTCCTATATAAGATACACAATTCCTCCATAAATTATTTTGTTATATCTCAATAGGCAGCGTTTTCGATGAAAGATCCCAACCGGCTAGATTTTTTTCCGGCTTCTTCAACAATAATCGTCAAATTTCAACAAATGTCCACAAAACATTAATAAATTATACACGTAAACCTTCCTATTGATCCACTCTGTTCATTGGTGTCAACAATATGCTAATCCGTTTAGTAGTTTTTGAGTTTATCGCGTTCAGACAGACGGACAGACGTGGCGGGGGACTTTTTTCAAAATATGTAGTGATGAGTGTTCAGTAAGTAGTACTAGTAAGAGTTTATATTATTTTTTTTTTGAAAAAATAAATTTTTAGAAAGTCGTTATAATTTTTGATCACGAGCTTCCATTTAATTGATACTCTATTTATCACTGAAAATGTCACTAATATTATTAGTACTACATAGTGCAGTACACATTCACATACTGCGGTCAGTTAGTAGGTAGGCAGGTAAGTTAGGACATAGCGCTCTTGTGACTACTTAATAATTATTTAAATTCAAGTCCTTGTATATTGCTAACTTTTACATAAACAAAAGTCATGGTACAATTCTTATCTACTTTTAGGGAATCCTTTCAAGTTGCGTGTTTTATAACATACTTGCGTCGCTGCTGCGTCTCGTCAATAACCAATAACTAACATATGTTTGTCCCAATAAATAGTTTTTCTTAATAATTTTAATTTTCACATATTCGTTAGGGCGCCGAACTCTAACGCAGTCTTTCTGCCATCTCACGTTTTTTTTTGTATTGGGCAATAAGAAAACAGACGTTTTGCTTTATTTTATGTTGTTCAATCAATTCTTTTTTAAATAAACCTATCCGTAATAAGATAATAATAATAATATTTGGGACATCCCACACAGCGATATCTAGTCCCAAAGTAAGCAAGTATTATGCTTGTATTATGGGGTACTAGACAACTGATATACATACTTAAATATTCTTTTTTATAATATATACATATATAGATACTTTAACACCCAATCACGGAACAAATAGACATGTTCATGTACACAAATATTTGTCCCGGGGGGAATCGAAACCGCGACCCTTGGCTCCACTGTTAGGGTCTCTAAGCACTTGGTCTAACAACCAGTCAGTCCGATAACTTTCGTGTTTTTAAACATAATTCATTTATCCTTAGAAAGTAAAAAATACTTAAGGCTCTGCTCTAAAAAATAGCACAATGATACATAGCCTATATCCTGGATCACAATTTTATCTCTTTACTTTTGAAAGTTTCATCAGAATCAGTTCAATAGTAAGTACTCAAGTTATTCGCGTTTGAACAAACAAACAGGCAAGAAAATTCTGAAAAAAATTGGTATAACTAAAATTTCACACGTCATATATTAAATTAATAGTTAAAAAATTATAATTTTAATTTTTATCACTATAATAACTTAAATAAAATAGCAGCGAATATCGGTTGTTTATTGTTCAGTTATCACAAAATTACAAAAGTATTTATAATGGTCTTTGAAAGGTTTCTGCTAATCAAAAATATCAATCTATTAAAAAAGAAATCAGGCCGTTTATTAGTGTGTTTCGAAAGTTATCTTGCTTTTGTTATAAGTTTCTTTATAAAGATAGTGCCCCAGGAGCAAACCTCGATAAATTGTTTGTAAAATGGTAGATTTATTATATTTTTGTGTATCTAAAAGTGATTAGGAATGATTGAATGTGAGGAAACTGGACGTGTTTTTCATAGCGAGATATAATGCTTCGCATTGTGACGCGTGCAAAATCGTGTTCCGGGACGCCCAGTTAACCAGTCCCGATTATTTTTTCTATAAAATTTATCATATACATACATCACCCCGTTACAGTTTTATATAGTAATTGTGTAAATACACTTCTGATGTTTTCCGATATTTATTCTAAAAGAAAAAATCGCAAATTACACTCTTAAAAGAGAATAAAAAGAGTAGGTATTATTAAAAAGTCTTAGGCATGTAATTCTGCGAATGTGTCATTTTGCGTAGTCAAAATATGCCATTATGCGTGAATTTGTACTAATAAACATTGAAATACTATTACAGGAGTATTTTATGTCGTATCATTAAAGTGCGAAGTACGAAGCCCTCTTTTACGTTTACCGTCTAACCACTCATACTCTAGCTAGCTCGTGTAAGATGGATATTTTTAGTCCGCCAGGTTCCCACGCGCCGGTCTTCACCCCTGCGCAAATTGTGTTTAACATTTTCGATACTGTGAAGTGACATTTCTGACTCCATTAAAACCGAATGCAGCTGTCAAATTTATTTACTCTATGCATCGTATATATTTTTGTTTCTATCGCGTATTATTTGCCAGCGTTGTCTTCTTTTTTAATGTATAAATTAGTAGTTAGTGGTAGTAAAAGTCGCTGCTACAAGGATGTATACCTATACAACTCTATTTGGTTACATTGCTACAAAAGAATGAAAGAATGTATTCTATTTAAAATCTAGTAATTTCAACCGCATTAACTAAGATACAACACTTGATTTTGAATGCAAAATATACAAGAAATGTATCACTTTGTTAACAACACAGCACGAAATAGGTGCCATCGAGCGTCTTTTAGCACTTATTTTTTGTGGAGGTTTTTGCGTGACGCACAGAGCATCTTCTCATTTGTACCTATGTCGATTTTTTGGACGTATAGGTATTTTTAATTACCATCGTTTCTCACTTTGATTATTATTGCGCCTTTACATTAATTATGCCAAAATAACTCACCACACAACAAGGAAGGTAAAGCGCATAGAGACGTATGTATATAACGTTCGCACCGAGCTTATTGTTTCGAAGATAAAAGAGACATTGACAGGATCGATCGACACACCTCTGTGTCGGATACAGGACAATGGGCTGCCAGTGCGTGATACGGGATTCGCCATTGTGTTTCAAACAGCAAGTTATATTTGTGATAGGATTAACAACACGAATGGTCAACCGAATTCAACAAGAGAGGCAGAAGTGATTTTATCTTTGATTAACTCCTTTTAAGGCGAGTAGCTTTTGACTGGTCTTGACTTTCCAAAAGCTGTTGTTTTGAAGTCAATGTACTTTTAGTGCTCATTTAAACTCTATAGTCGTCAACAAGGTATGGGTGCGTATTACTTAATACTGAAAAAAAATCTTATACAAATTTTTGGTATATTAACAGTTCTTACGTAATCAAAATCTACACAGAGAAAAGTATTCAAAAACTATGATGGTTCACCATCAGTACAGCAATCGATGATCGAAATCATCATAAATACGAGGAAACCGAAAAAGAAAAACTATGCGTCATCGTTATTATGTTACAGGAACCATAATTTCTGCTGACGCATTTTTTCTTCTTGGTATTCCTTGTTTTTTATTATGGGGGTGATCCATTGCTCTGCTGATGATAAACACTTTTCTCAGAGCAAGATACCAGTTTACGAGCTTTAATAAAATCGTTTCAAGCCCTGTGTTTTATTAGGTATTCGTAGTTGCATCTCTGCTGACTAGTCGAACACCAAGATATGGTGGACCGACTGGTCCCTGGTAAAAACCAGTCAAGTTCGAGTCGCACTTGTGAGCTGAGGGTTCAGTACCACCACAGAATATATTTATGTTATGTATTTACCCCAAAAAATTGTTTTCTTTTAATTAACTCAAGATCTTTAGCGCAAGACAAACGTACACTTGATCGGTTTTTATTTCTTGTTGTTTTACTTGAGAGTTTGTGTTATAATCACACTAACTTTGAAAACTGAAAACCCTGAAAAACGCATTTCTCGTATGGGGATTTCTCTTTATTAAAAAAAAAAAAATGTTGTGAAAACGTCAACTGGCTGCTTGTTACTGTTCACAAGATTTAAGGTAGGTCGAACGGACAGACAGTCGGATAGAGAGGCAGATGGACTGAAGGTGAAGGTTTAGCAATAGATTCTCAGGGCACTCATTATGTACGGAACTGAAATATAACAATATACGAATATACTAATATATTTTTGGTGCAAAAAAAGTTAATTTTTTGTTTTTACATTTGTAAGGAAGCTGCGGCGCCGTGGGCTAACCACCGTCTAAATGTACCTGATTTATCGCAGTATATGAATAAACACTGTATACGTGCACTGCCCCATAAAAAAATCGGCTTTTAAAACGTCATGACCAATTTATATCACAGGCTTCCAAAAGTCTTCAGTCTTTTGGGTTTTGATAAATATTTTCCGTAACACCAATGCCTGTAGAATGAGCTTGAAATTTTATGTTGATGTATTGTATGAAAAGGAATGTTGCCGGTTTAGCAAAAGCAAATTATCTACCTGATACCCATTAAGATTTGTAAATATTTTTCGATGTGTCCGAGCCCGCTTCTTATTTAGAAGGCCGTGGTTTGAATCCCAGGGTATGTACCGATGAGTTTTCTAACTTAAATACATAACTATCTGTTTATATATAGGTTGGAAATAAAAGACAGTACGGGAGGGAAAGTACATGAAAAATTGTATAATAGCAAATTCAACTGAAAGGAAGAATTCTTTTATTTTTTAAATGAACTTATACTCCAATTAAAGACTTTTGGTAAATGACCTGCTTGTGCCATGTGAAATATATAAAAAAACAGCCCGTACTTTTATACCGCCAAATCGATAGGGTCAGTTATAAGGATCAATTTCTTCTAAATAATATAATAAATACCTTAAATAAAAGAAAGACCAAGAAAAATAACTAAACATTTAATTCTAAAATTTTGTAGTCCTTATTTACAAACTAAAGTAAATAGTTTAATTATTTAACTTATCAATTGTTCGAAATGAGATGAATTTTTTATTTATTATTATTGTTTTATTATACTCGTTTCGTGTCTCTTTTTGTATCTAGTTATGGTGAATATTTAAAATAATATTTTGAACTTCGGTTTTTAATTCCTCCACTGATCGGTAGTAGTTTTTGTAAATCAAATTCTTTACATGAACCCAATAAAACGATTGTGTTAGATTCGCATCCGTCAAAAATAATATTGTGTAGTTTTTCATCAGAGAACGTATTCATCAAATTGTTTTGTAAAAGTTGCAATATTTGAATATATTTTTCCGTATTAAGGCGTAGTTAATACATGTGTACTAAAACAACTTGGTTTTTCCAACGGTTAAACAAAATCTTATTTAATTATTTGTTTTCTGAACACGTACAAGATTCTCAGTGGACCAGTAATGAATATTCCGGCGATTGTACGTTCGGCTGTTACTAAAATTGGTCTCATCAGATCGAATAATCCGACCCGGAAAATTCTGATTGTGGTTTATGTGTGTCTGCATAATTTTACAGAATTATAGCCTTCTTACAGAATCGAGTGGAAGTAATATCTACATCTTCTGGATCTGTACTAATCGTTCACAATGGTATCATTTATACAAATACTCATGCATCACTTTAAGAACACGGGTATGCAAACCGTCTACTTGATCAGCAACTTTCCTACGTGTCAGGGAAGTCCTCAAAATAAGTCAAATTACTTATTTCAATAGTTCAAAAGAACTCTTCACTTTTAAAGGTTTTTTACCATTCTTGTGAAAACCTCTGACTCGGTATCTGCCTCTCCAGAAACCTTGGTTTGTACCACGCTAAATATAAAGTTCTACTTTTGTGGTTTAAAAATATGGTTCCAGTAAATCAAACTGTTATTAATTAATTATTTGACAAGTAAAAATGCTCAGTGTAGTAAAACGCAATTTATAATTTACATAATACATACATAAATACAGAAACACATAAAGTAAAAAAAATTTAAACTTGCCAACTGCTTGGGTCAATTTAAAATTTATGTAATGGGAAATTTAATATTTTTGGAGGCAATCTGTTATAAATGCTTACCTTACCCCATAAAACAGGTTAGGGACTTTTTTTCAGGAGGTATAATGGTACCAATAACTTATGTCTAATTTATGTATTAACATTGTCAACGTCCCTGTGTTTATTAAATTTATTTTTAGTTTGATGCACAAATTACTTTAAATATATTGATATTTATATTTTAATCTATATTACATAAATATTTTGTAATAATTTCATTATATTTATAATGGCATTGTGTTTAAATTTTTGATTCAAATTCCTAACATAACATTATAGAACATTTGTATTGTATTGTAAAATTTGTATATAACTAAAAAATATTTTTAATCTAAAACATAAATTTAAAAGAAATTTAAAGTGATCAAGTACCTACGTTTTTTTTTAATTCATATAGGTCATTAAAAAAAGATAAAAAATGTTATGACTTGAGGTACCTCCTCCTTTTTTGTCGGTTATATATATCAATAAAATAAGTTACAAAAACAAGTTTTATTGGTCGCGATTACACAGTAAATAACATGTCATTACGACAGAAACTTTTACATTTCACTAAAACGCTGATCGTTGAATAAAACAGTGAATCAAAAGATGTTTAAGACGCTTAAAATCTCTTCAGATTTCTAAAGATGCTATTGTGAATGTTTAAGTACAAATAAGGTCTAACAGTAGAGTCGTTAATTCCAATGAGTCCCCTTCGGTCATCTTGTGATGTCTTGATGTGAGGGAATTACGTTGATCTCACTTCGCCGACACTCATAATGGGCCTAGTGGTACTTTGTCATTTCTTTTCTGGAAAACTTCTTAGTTAACTAATCTCGTTGATGAAATAGTTCGCTTGCACTGAAGAAACGGGATTGTTCCATTAGGAACTTAACTATTGTTTTTAGGGCACCGAACCTCAAAAGGAAAAAACGAAACCCTTATAGGATCATTTTATTGTCCGTCTGTCTGTCAACGCCTTTTTTCTCTGCAACGCGTGAAGGTATCAAATTGAAATTCATATCAAATACTCAGGTCTATTGTCCCTAAGAATTGCAAAAAAAACAAACTTCTAAGCCAACGCAATCAAAGGATAGCTGCGGCTGCAAATTTTCTATACTCGCAAGATAATCAAAACCTAAAGAGTACTTCCCGTAAACTCAGAATCTTGAAATTTAGTACGAAGCTACTTCTTGTAGCACAGATAAACTGAAAGGCGAAAAGCATACATTTTTAGTTACATCATATAATAAAAATATTTCAAATAATTTTAAACAATTTTAAACTTACTACCTCTTTCATCTTGGACGCGTAGAGGTATTAAATTTAAATTCATATCAAATACTCAGGTCTAAGTTCTTTAAGATGTAACAAAATCAAACCTACTTTTACTTATATACTTAAATTCCGTACAGGTTTGTACGGAACCCTCGACGCGCGAGTCCGACTCGCACTTGGCCGGTTTTTTTTAACCCGTTTATGATTTTGTAGAAAGTATGACTACGCTTTGGTCATTTTTTGGGTGACGTACCCAAAGGGTAAAAAACGGGTAATCGGGTCCCGTTTTTTACCCTTTACCCCGGAATCTTAACTCTGCTGTCCGTCCGTCTGTCTGTCTGTCACCAAATTGTATATCGTGAACCGTGATAGTTAGACAATTGGAATTTTCACTGATGATGTATTTCTATTGCCGCTATAACAACAAATACTAAAAAACAGAATAAAATAAGTATTTAAAGTGGCTCCCATACAACAAACGTGATTTTTTTGCTCGTTTTTGCTCGATATTGATAACGGCAACAAATAGACGCTTGAAATATTCACAGAATATTTAGTTATATATTCAATTTAAAAGTAGACGATTAAATAAAAATAAAACAAATTTTTAAGAAGGCTCGCATACAACAAACGTGATTTTTTTTGCTGGATATTGATAACGGCAACAAGTAGACGCTTTAAATATTTACAGAATATTGAGTTATATTATTTACTTTAAAAACAAATACATAAATTAAAATACAATAAATATTTAAGGGAGGCTTTCATACAACACACGTGATTTTTTTCCATTTTTTTTACTTACCATTACCTTGCACTGCCTGGGTAATAAATAGTGAAAAAATCTCGTTTGCGTCCTTTCTTGCTGCCAATCTCATGTGCAGGTATGTATGTATGTATGTATGAATTTACATAATGAAAGCTGAATGCCTGCAATGGTTATATGAATTTAAAGTTGAATAAGCCCTAACCATTTTCTCTTGGGTTGGGATTCGGTAAATTCATTAGCATAAGTTACTTTATTTCCTAAAGAACTTTTGTATGGGTTATGTTTCTTTCAAATTCGTTCAGACCCAAAAGGAGATTGTGACACACAAAGAATTTTAAATACGTAAATTCTTATGTAGCAGTTGGTATGATATTCGTTTATCTAAACTAAAATATAAATAAATGCGATAGTGATAGTGTGTTTGTTTAATACCTTGTTTGCTTGGATGTCGTTTATTATATCCTAAATCGCGTCGTAACAGTGCAAGGAAATTTATGATTTTTTGAAGGAAAAATGACAGAGGCATATTTTACCGAAAATATCTCATTTCCACGGTTATATTCTTATTAGATAAATTTAATCAAATAACCTAAGCGGCATGATTCAACAGCGCAACGTGCTCGTAGCAATAGAATCGATTCCTATTTAACATAGAGAAACTGAAAGGATAGGAAAAGAAATAATTTTTTACTACCCAAAAACATCTCAGTTCAAAGGGAAAAGAGAATAGGGCTAATGCCTATACACATATGGGAAAAAACGACTCCATATTCTCCTTACACAATAATAGCTGAAACAATAGACGAAAAAGTTATTGGGTAATTTTTACCGCGGAAAAATATCTCTTTTCTTTATGGAAAATGAAAGGTATGCCATTGAATAATGCAAAAAATACAAACATTACTTTACGTGGGTGATCGCTATACTTGCGATAATTCTATACTACTATAATTTAAAAGTAAAATTCAAATAGGTCAAAAACAATTTTGTTTTATCAGTGTGCAAAAAGAATATTTATTCTGACTATAATCCATTTTGTCTTTGGATTCCGGTTTTAAATCTTTTATATAAATAAAATCGTTGTGTGTGTCTGTCTGTTCCGGTTAATCTCCAAAACGGGTGAATCGATTTTAATGAAACTTTACAGATATGATAACAAGGTTGTCCGAATAAACCGATTTTAATGAAACTATGCAGACATTAAATAAAATTTTTTCATACCTATATATAAAAATCGTAGTTTCTGTTAGGCATTCTGTTCCGTTTAATCTCCAAAACGACTAACCGATTTTGGGGCCGACCTGTGGGATTACTATTCTTCATGCTAAAACGGCTAAATAGATTTTGATGAAATCTGGTATAGAGATACAGAATGTTCTAGAGTGTGTCACAATGTCCTGGAGCATCGCATCCCTTTAGTTGTCTTGGTAGAATTGTGTAGTCCACGCGGGCGAAGCCGCAGGCAGAAAGCTATAAAATTAATAAAATGTCTTAAATTACCTTGAACAATTGGTTACATAAATAACAAGCAGGTACCGACTGAGTCATTGCTTATATAGAAATCTATTTCAGTCCCATGGGCACTAGTATTTCCATCGTTAGACAATTTGGAAGTTCCTAATAATACAATATGGAGCAAGGAAACCATCGGTCAGGGTGATTCCAATAATAACTTCCGATGTATTCGTAACATGGACGTTCCGCGTCACGGTTAGCGGTTTTAACACAAGACGGACGAACGGACTATTATTTCTTAATTTATGCTTTTTGGTCTAACAATGGTCTAATATTAGCACCAGTTGAACTATAAAGTACACATTTAAGATGGTTTCGTGCCACTGCGATAGGCGAAGAGGTCAGTAAGATGAGATGATAGGTATCTCAAACTATCTAAATAATTTATTAAAAACAAACATTATGTATGTTAATTTGTTTTATTCAAATGCTGATTTTATAATAAATAAGTTATTATCATTATATTGTAAGACATGACTAAAATGCACAGTAAGTTTTCTACACTTCATTTCGCTTAATAACAGTTTACAGCTACATAAATCCACTAAATTCAAAGTAAAATACAAAGGTTATTTCGATATCTACTAAACAATTTGTTTCATTTCTTATTGAAACTTTAACTTCGTTGCCGTCGCTCATTTAAAACTGAATGACATTGTGGTAGTCGAGTGCGTCGTTATATAAAGAAATTTCGGACGTTCTAGCGCTGTTCAGAAAACTGCCATTAAATTAGTTGGTCTCTTGTTTTTCACCGTACTTTTGGTAACAAAACCTCTGACGGGAAAAGTGTTGCTAATAGACTCTATAAATTGTTGAGCCAAAGTGAATATTCTTTTATCTTTGTTTTATTAATATGGACATGAATAACTCAACAAAGAAAAGAAAGATGAGTCTTTGGATTTTTTTACCATCTGTTCGTATACGAAATTTTGACAATTGTATTAGTTAATTTCATCTTAAAGAATTACAATTATTTACTGACTTTTATTAAGTTGAATCGTCGTGATGGCCCGAGCGCAGCGAGCCTGTACGAAATTTAGAAGGCCGTGCGGCCGTAGTCCAAATCCGGGCGTGCACCAATGAGTTTTTTCTGACTTAAGTACATAACTATTACTAATTTCGTGCCTCAGAGAGCACGTTAAGCCATCGGTTAAGCCATCAACAGATGACAATCGTTAAAATCCACCAACCTGCACTGGAGCAGCGTGGTGGATTAAACTCCAAGCCCCCTCACCCTGGGGGAATCTATAAGCTGGGGTACTCGTATAATGGGCTGGTGGAATGGAATGAAGGAATTAAGTTGAAATGGTACACCGCCCAAGATGGATGACAATAAACGATAAAGACAGAACAAAGCCGATGGTAATTTATTGTGGACACTTTCTCCTCTCTAGAATTTTAGATTTGTCTCCATAAAGTTGGCCTACCTTTCGTAAACCTTCACTTTGAATATTCAGAATCTGCGTATCTTGATTGTCCACATCATTAATGGTAGAAGTAAAATTATATATGAATACATATTAATCGTCTCCATAATAACACAAAAACGTATTTCGATTTTATACGATTTTTGAATTAAGTAGTGTTTTGTACTAAAAAATCAAAGATTACCTACTTAGTAATAAAGCAAAAGCAAGTAGTTGTGAAGTGAAGTTGCGGCTTTAAGTATTTCGATTTTATACGATTTTTAAATTAAGTAGTTTATTGTACTAAAAAATCATAGGTTATTTAGTAATAAAGCAATAGCGAGTATGAAGTGAATTTGCGGCTTTAGCTTCAAGTGCGATGTACTAATTCTCTCAAAAATTGAAAATCGCTTTTGTGTTACTTATAGGGACGAGTTATTAATTCTTAAACCATATTAACGTATCCAATTCAGTGAAAAGTATATCTGAAAAAAAGGTAGAACCGTTCATTTATTACCGAATTAGTGTTAAGCTTTTTATGCAACAGCATCATCAATTTTATTCATTTAACGCTTTCACGTCGTCAAGAGATAATATATAAAAGATAAATTAATTATATTTGCTTTTTAAAACAGTCAAATCTGTTTCGAGCGAATCTGGTCATCTAGTATCTACCTACATAATTTATACAAACCAATTTTTTGCCAGGTATCCCGGTTTCCTGGTTGGCCAGGAAAACTACGCGGTATTATAGGGGCAGTTTCGCTTTAAACCATAAACGGACTTTCATATGTTTTTGGATCTATATTCAAGGCATAATGGAATATTGGTTTGTAATAAGATATTAAAAAACAAGGCTGGATTATATGTTCACACATGTAATTACCTGATACACAGACAAATATTATTTTCCCTGTTATAGTTTATAATACTATAGATTGCAACCGGCAGTAGAGTTATTTAACACCTTTCAGCTCCGAAAACAACACGCGAGCACAGATTGAGCAGGGTACAGTTAATTTTTAATCCTTACGCACGTAAATACTCAGTATTATTTTATGAAATATATAAAGGGGGATAGTAACACCAAAGGAAGATAATAATGTCGAATGTATATGAATATTACATACTTGGGTTTTACTTCGAAATCTCTTATACTTATAGATAGATACTCGCGTGTAAGTCTGCCCCATCATCTTTTATATTGATTACCTATTGGCTAAGTGGTTAGAGACCCTAACTGCGGAGCCAAGGGTCGCGGGTTCGATTCCCGCCCGGGACAAATATTTGTGTGCATGAACATGTCTATTTGTTCCGTGTCTGGGTGTAAGGTATGTATATCAGTTGTCTAGTACCTCTCAACACAAACATAATACTTGCTAACTTTGGGACTAGATGGCGCTGTGTGGGATGTCCCAGGTATTATAATTATTGTACTAGCGACCCGCCCCGGCTTCGCACGGGTAGCAGAGCATATAAGCCGTAATGTTTTTTCTGTCGTAGTGTCATATCAGCTTGTTGCGTCGAACATGTGGATTGGATTTAATTAGCTTTAAATGTGACGTAAGTTCATCCTACTTGGAGTATTTTCAAAGTATTTTAATTCTAATTCTATAAATATTTGAAAAAGTTAAGAGTAAATAAATATAACCAAACCTAACCTAACTACGCGTGTCGCGTCGTCCCGCATGCCTGGTCGCACGATATTTATATTTCGCGATAGCTCCTAAGATATTAATTTAAATTGTATAGTGTAAAGGGCAATCATAATGTGCATAAAATGCTGAAAATCAATGACTTATTTATTTTGATAAGGATTAATACTATATCCGTATAAATTGCTTTCCAATTACCTCATCATATGACACTATTTTTTAAACATAAAAATAGATATAGTAAGCTATTCATGAAAGATAGACATATGCCATCGCGGACTTTTCTTTCCTTTTTTATATAAGATACACAATTTTCTCTATACATTATTTTGTTATATCTCAAAAAGATCAGCTCAAGCTCTCAGTCGCTAGATTTTTTCCGACGTCTTCAACAATAATCATCCTATTTCAACTAATTTGCACAAAACATTAATAAATTATACACATAAACCTTCCTCCTGAATCACTCTGTCCATTGGTGTCAACTATATGCCAACCCGTTCGGTAGTTTTTTAGTTTATCGCGTTTAGACAGACAAACAGACAGACGCGGAGGGGGACTTAATTTTATAATATGCAGTGATAGTGATAATAATAATATCTGGGACGTCCCACACACTGTCATCTAGTTCCAAACTAGAGGCTGTAGCTTGGGTAAACACTAGACAACTGATGTTTATAGGTATGTATTTTTTTTTGTAATACATGTATGTCGTTCGATTCACTTATTCATTTTAATCCTCCAGACGAAGCTGAAGGAAATATCTTTGAAGGTTTTGACGATAATTAAGCATTTCAACCTGATACATTCGGAGCGTAACGAGATGGTAAAAGTTATCCGAAAGGAAAAAAAATGTATTCTCCAATTTTTTTTGTCAGCATTACATATATATCGTTCATTTTTTGCCGCGAGCCTTGTCATTTACGTCTATATATGCCTATAGCAAACGGTGCATACGTGCTTGAAAAAAGTTTGTTATTCTTGTAAAGTATATTTTTACTGATACTAAGAAATCAAATGATTTCGGTAGACATTCGCTCTCGCTTCTGGAAATAAGGGCAATTAATGGGTCTTGTGCAGATTTAACTATAATAATAATACCTCGGACATCCCATACAGCGCCATCTAGTTCCAAACTAGGCAAAGTGTCTACTTTGAATACCAGACAACTGATATAAACTATGAAAGCAATAGAGCTATTTTATCTGTTTGATCGTGCTAAAAAGTACAGGCTGTTAGTTTTTTCATATTTCACATGTTCCATTCCCGGCTCGAGCAGGACATTTATCAAAAATCTTTGAATGCAGTTTTACTTATTTTTGAAAATAAGGGAAAATAATAATAAGAAAATAATTTCTTTTCAGTTAAATTAGCTATCATCAATATCTAGGGTACTTTCCCTCCAACTCTATTTTTTATTTCCAACCTGTATATAATTACATCAGTAGATATAAACCAATGTATGAAATGTAACAGCGTCGTTTTTCTACAATGCTGGGCTGATTCTGGCTGATTTATTTAGAAGTCTATAATGTACTAGTAATGCGTATAATTCTCCACACAATCTCAGCACTAGAATTTGTTTGAAAGTTACAGATAGTTTAAAATAAGTATGTTTATCGAAAACGAATATGAATTATTTTGTGCACATAAAACAAACTTTCAAAAAGGAGAGGCGTAAAAAAAACATTACCAGGAGTTACCATCGGTATGAGAATCAGTAGGACGAGTAGTGGTATAGAAACATAGATAGATATGCATCACTACATTATGTATAGATTGGTTGTCACCGTGACTAATCTAAAAGCTGTGAACGAGATTACTAGAACCATGCAGTCACTCGTGACTCCAAAAATTAGTACACCATGTGCAATTATGGTGATGTCGCATCCACGTAATAATATATAAATGTATAGAAATTTTAATTTCTCCTTCAGTAACAATTAAATAACTTCTTTAATTTAAGTTTTTTCGATAACACTAGTTCATCGTTCTAACAGTCAAGTTTGAATCTATAACCGAGGGATGTATCGTATATATTGTACCTACTTGATGTACAAAATAGCGTTATTTTCGCTTCCCTTACATAGCGTGGGCGGCTGCTACTAATTTATATAGTTTATGGTAGAGTAATTATATTTCAGAGCAGTTTAATGTGGTACGTACGCTCATATTACTTACTTCCAGAGTCATTTGCCTAAAACTGTGTATATTTCTATATAAAGATATGCGTTAGAGGTTTGCCACTGCTTCTCATCTCAAAATTTAAAATATGGATATAATTAAAATTTATTGTCAATGTAATAACTGTACACTTTGACACTCACTGCACTGTTTGTATTCGCCTTCAGCAATTTGGCTCATTTCACTTGGATCCACCGACGAGGCTCCATCGGTGGATCTATGAATAATTTTTTTCTTCACTTTGATCGCTCTCATGTCCCCTCTTCCAAAACACATATTTTCGAAAAATCCCTTAGTACGGTTACAACACAGTGGTCGTACTTTTTCGATAGTTCACTGGAGCGAAGAGTCTAACCCGATTTTTTTTTTGCAAGAACGTTCGCATTTTTACTTTTCATTTGTTTTTCTAAGGATGACTTACCTTCTTGTCTAAACAATCGTTATTTTGTCACAGATCGCCAACTGTCAGTTCGTGCCAATATAATATTAAAAATAGATGAATATTTGCTACAAAATATGTGAAGACTCCAGTTTAGCTCGAATCCATGTATTTATTACTGTAATAATTTCAATAATTATTTATTTGATAAGAAATTATGCTCTTTTCAAAACTTTCTCTATTGTTTTCCGGAATCTGGCAGCAATTCAAAAAACTTAACAGCCTAGATATGCCCTTGTATTTTTTTTTATTGTAAGAACTGGACTTTTTGTTGTTGAAGATTGGAACGCACGCGTATTTTCATTGATTTCCATTTCTCTAGAGTGACCTAGACTACAGGTAAGCCAGAAAACTATTAAATACGTTAAGCCGTCAGCAGTCACTGATTTGTATACGATCCGTTGACTCACGAAGAAACTCGGAAATGTAAACAATTATTACTAGTTCCGTAAATTATAAATTCATTACGAATAGTTTCGTCCACATTGTCTGAATGAAGTTTGAATTTGAAGTAAAGAAAACCATGGGTTATTAAATAAAATTCTCTCTGTAAAGATTTAAATCTCTGTTTTTATTGCATAACATGAATTATTTATTTCAAGTCTACTCTTTTCGTTTTAATTCATAGAAACATTGTTGTATTAGAATGATTTCGTAGATTCATATAAATTATAGACAGTGGTTTATAAGGGTATACCAGAATTTTTTGCCAACCAGTAAATTTTGATACAGTATAAAATTGAATTTGATGGAGGTTTTGTAGGTACTGTGGTCAAATCAAAGACAACAACGAAAGTTGTGGTAAATTCAAAAGCAGTAGATTTTTAAATATGTTTTCCGCATTGTTTCATTAGAATAGTTTCTATAGATAACAAGAAAATAATTTTCAAAAAAAATAAAACCGACTTCAAAACCATAAACTAAAAAGTTAAAAATAAAATTTTCTCTTTAAAGAAAGGAGCATTTCAACAGGTGGCATATAGTTAATGAAGTCGGTGCCTACTCACTCAGACACTTTAAATTCTGTTCCATATTTATTATAGTTATAATATCATTGTTGTAATTATTATTACCTGGTAAGTACCCATTTAAAGTGTCTGAGTTGGCACCGACTTCATTAACAATATACCGCCTGTTAATGCTTCTTTCTTTAAAGTGAAAATTTTATTTGTAACTTTTTAGTTTATGGTTTTGAAGTCGGTTTTATTTTTTATGAAAATTATTTAATTTTTTAATTTTTAGTTGAACGCATCTGTAACTTATTTCTGTTTAGTATAAATGGGGCTTCTAAACGCGCTACTCAAACGAGACAGCGCTACGCAACTTCAATTCAGTGTCAAATTGACGCATCAGTATGCCTAGTAGGTATTCCTATGTAAAACATCAATTTTAATTTGGTATTATTTTTGGCGAACTGAACATTTTGGCATATTGAACCGCATGAAGTAAACCCAACAAAAGGTAACTGCTGTAAATCGTCGAGGAATTCCCTCGAATGTCTATGGTCTCCATCATCAGACCTGTAATGGTACTTATAACCCATATGAGTGCAAAGTTCTCTTCAATAGAAATGAATTAAGTCCTAACACCAGGTAATTGCTGTAAATCGTTAAGGAGTTCCCTCGATTGTGTATGGTCTCCATCATCAGATCTGTAATGGTACTTATAACCCATATGGGTGCAAAGTTCTCATTAATAGAAATGAATTAAGTCAAAACACCAGGTAATTGCTGTAAATCGTTAAAGAGTTCCTTCGACTGTGTATGGTCTCCATCATCAGACCTGTAATGGTACTTATAACCCATATGGGTGCAAAGATCTCATCAATGGAAATGAATCAAGTCCAAACACCAGGTAATTGCTATAAATCGTTAAGGAGTTCCTTCGACTGTGTATGGTCTCCATCATCAGACCTGTAATGGTACTTATAACCCATATGGGTGCAAATTTCTCATTAATAAAAATGAATTAAGTCCAAACACCAGGTAATTGCTGTAAATCGTTGAGGAGTTCCCTCGATTGTGTATGCTCCATCATCAGACCTGTAATGGCACTTATAATCCATATGGGTGCAAAGATCTCATCAATAGAAATGAATCAAGTCCAAACACCAGGTAATTGCTGTAAGTCGTTGAGGAGTTCCCTCGACTGTCTTTCAACTCTATCATCAGATCGACTCCCGAACTTCATTAAATAGTACTAGTAGCAGTACTTTATCAAAATACTTAAAATACGATACTTTGAAATACGATTTTCGAAGGTTGCCCTCGATTTCTCTGGGATGCCATCATCAGGTCCTGGTTTCCTTATCATGGTACCACTTCGGAGATATACCCCTTCCACAAAAAAAATCATCCAATTCGGTTCATAAACAACGAAGTTATCCCTGAACACACATAAAAAAAAAACATATATACGGTCGAATTGAGTAACCTCCTTCTTTTTTGAAGTCGCTTAAAAAAGAAATTAGAAAAAGAAATAAAAACTAAAATTAGATGATGCTTTATAGTTTATATGTCCAAACACTTTTAACTTTCCTTACAACGAGATACCTTTTACTTAAAATAATATTATAGACCGTCGGTCGTTAATCCGTAAGGCCGTTTTTCTAATATATTGTGTCGTGCCTAGTGCCCGTTGTTCTTTCCGAAGATTTAGGAAGTTACGCTGTTTACGTTTACGTTTAAATACACCGTCAAAAGTAATAAATTGGAACTCAGTAAAACAATAATTTCTTAGCTCTGACTTCTGCTACACGAATCAAAACTCGAAATCGAAAACAAAACGAACCATTTGTTTCTCTCAAACACAGAATTTCATGTCGTCTGTTTCGACCATTAGCTTCCGCTGAACCGTGTTATACTTATTGCTTTCGTAGCGGCTATCTACAAGTACGATTGAAAACCTGACACGATATTTTTTTTTATATTGGACAGCATTTCAGGAATGGGCATAACATACTAATTTTCCTAAGCGGACAGAAAGGTGCGGACATTGAATGATAGAAAAGCTTTTCAAACCGGCGCGATGTGATATATCGAAATAAGCCTCGGCCGACGGTCTATTGTAGTAGGGTTAGTGCTCGTACGTGCTACATAGAAATATGAATTTGCACTTGTATCAATTTCCGTTCGCGGAAAACACAATCTCTATAGAAATTAATAGAAATTGATTAAATAAATATAATATTTAATAAATGTAACTCTAAAATATGCCACACTATAAATTCGAGCTTGACTATTTTTTTACGGCATTCAGTTTAAAAGCGGATGTATCAAACCGCGAGTTCGTCGTCAGCACCGGATAAATAGTCACGTGGTATGGACTCCAAACAATGCGGCTTGGCAATGGACGTTTTATTTTGTCCCTGGTTTAGTAGTTCTGAATATCTATTCCGTCAGTATGCAATCGAGTTGAACGTATAAGTCACAAACTTGACGATTAACTATCGATACGAGTATGTGAATATTTATAACTTAGTTATGGGATTCAGTTCATTGGTATCTCAATGTGGTTAAACGAGTAAAATTATCAAAACTTCTAATAATGAGATGAAATGTGATGGCGGAGTACTTCAGCACCTTGTTTTCCAAGCAAAGGCATTGGGGTTTGATTCTCACCGCGTTTTGAGCAATGAGTTATTAATTTGTGAAATACTCAAGTTATATAAATACAGTATTAACAACTTCACAGACATAGGCTCTTTTTGTGCAGTTGGTTTATGGTTCATACTCCTTAGCTCAATGGTAAGGAAGGGTAACAATGGAGAATAAAAAATCTAGTACATACATTAAGTTAAAAATGATTAATACGTAATTTAAACAACGTTAGCACACACGAACAAAGCGATCGATCTAGTTGACGTATAATAATGATATTCATTATTTTGCTGCTGTCGTCACTGGCAGCGAAGCTCGTTCAGGTTCATTTGGATTTGCTGCGAAAAGACTCGTATTCGTTCTATCGTGTTTGTTGACCGGCAAGGTACGCGCGCTGGCCTGTATTAAACTTTAAACATGTTTTTCTCCGTAACCGTTAGTTTGTGCCACCTGCTCACATGAAACTTTTTGTCAAGTTTGGTAAGCTCTACCTACATACTTTATAACATTTGGGCTACGTTCAGCCGAATACCTGGTATATAGAAGCGCCTTTAAAACTAATCATGGTTAATTCTATTTTCCCAAGTATAGAAGTAAACCAGAAATTTTGGCTCAAGGAACGTGTCATCGGTGCCAAAAATTAATCGTTTTAGTCAAAGGGCACATTTGGATAACTATGCAATAAAAGGCCGTCGCTATATGTTTGACCGTCCCGAAAATGGTGACGCTTTTTTTTGAGTCAAATCAAGTATCTAACACGAATAAAACAGCTAGTTTTAATATTTTTCTGTCGATATGTGATTTCGGTCAGCAATTTTTTAATATTTTTCAGTTACTTGTCACTCGTAAAATTTGAAATTATGCATTATTAAAACAATTTATAGTAATTTAAATAGGTGACTATATACTTTACTATTCTTTAAGACTGGAAATTTGACCTAGCTTCTTTCAAGTTGAAAAACAACACGAGAGTAATTTTTTAATTTCACGCTCGATGTAAAAACTCGTTCGGTCGAGTCGGTTACACGAAGCTCACCTCGAGCTTTAGGCATCGCACATGATAAATTAAGGGTAGGTAGCTTTCGCGCTCGCTCACACCCGATACTACCTGAGATAAAAACGAATAGGACGTCAAAAGTTGCCTAAATGCGTAACGGCAATGTAATGCTTATTTCATTACAAAATATTCATTAAATTAAATTAAATATTCAATAAAATTTACCATCATCATCATCAGTCCGTGTATCTCCACTGCAGAATATAGGTCTTTCCCAAAGCTCATCACCACACACGGTCTTCCGCTTTTCGCATCCACGCATGAATATATGAACATAAATGACATTAATTGATTTGACTTATTCACTGACCTGGTCACACATATTTTTCAAAACATAATAAATTATTACGATTGGTATAAAAAAGCCACGTGTTTAGTAAATATTTGCATCTGATAAAGTTATCCGAATTATGTTTTTAACGACCGAAGTATTTTGAGTTATAAAACTAAAAAATATAATAAATTTTTCAGAATCTTACTCAGAATTTAATTTAATTGCGAAAAAATTGATTTAAAAACGTGCGATTTGAAGGAACCTATGGCTTTGAAAATATGATTTGTACATGCTATATTTGATGTGTTTCGTCTGTTAAACTTATACAAAATCATAAGCACCGTTTAAGAGACTAGTTTACGCTACTTAGTGGTTTTTGCTACATATACGATATCTTAAGATTTTCTATGTCATAACGGATCCTAGTGCCATTTCGTAAAATTGCAAAGTTTCTATTATATCCTTTTTTAAGTATAAACGCAGAGTTTCCTTTTTACGCAGTAGAATTTTTTGATTTTTTAAATTAACGTTTTTAATTTTTCTTTTCCTAGTTATTATAAGAAGAAACATTTCGTAATCGTTTAGTGATAACGGTTTCTAAACAACTTTAAATCGTTATAGACCTTAATGGTCATTCAAAGCTAAAACTGATTTGATAAACTAAGCTGATTTTTCAAGATCTTTTCAATGATACCCCATTTGACTTGAGAAAGTTGATAAACTAACTTTCTCGTCCCAATATTGCGTTTGATGAGCACCGATTACGAATTTTGATTACGGTCATGTCTTTAAGTGACACACGATTGCGACGAAATTTTTCTAAGAATCAGCAAAATCGGCCAACTTCGCCTCTATATAGAGCGCCACAAAGAAATAAGTAAACATATATTTGCTTTGTGTCGCAGAGTCGAGTGAAGATGGCAATCAATGAAGTTACAATTTAATAAATTTTAAGTAGAAATTTCAAATGAACCATCTATTGCTATTTCGCTTTATAAATAGTATTAAAAAAAAAGAAAAATCCATGAAACTCGACTTGCACTCAATTGTTTTCTATTTTATGATGCAATTTTCCAAATATCGTACAGGAAAATCTAAATTTTTAACCAATTTTAATAGCAGTTATATGAAATATAGGGAAAAATAACGTGCGTAAAAAACTTTGCAAAGCGTTAAAATGCTACACGAATATGATGTCACGTGATGGCATTTGTATGAATCTTTCTCGGGCACGAACGCAATTTCCGTGAAAAATACAAGAGGCCTCCCAAGACAAGGAAGCTTTTACGTTTTCATATGAAAAGCTTAATCTGTCGTCGTTTCGAATAGAACCTTTCGAAATCCCAAGTTGTGTTTTTTCATAGTATCATACCTTAATGGTTATAATAAATCACATTAGGCAAGTTTTCTATATTATTACTATAGTTTTAAAATATATAATTATAACTAGCTGACCCGGCGAACTTGGTACCGCCTCAGAGCTCAGAAAAGTTTAAAACGTATGTATTGCAGTCCCTCCACCCTATTAGCCCATTACCTTATCTAAGAACTTGCTTTTACGTGATACCTATGTAAAGCGAAAAACCACGTCAAAATCCTCCCAACCGTTTTAGAGAAACATCCATTGCAGTGCTCCTTGGTGGCCCATGACCGCAAACCTTATTGAAGAACACGCTCTTAGATGATATCTATATAACGCAAAAACCGCTTACAGGTCCAGCCGTTTTGGCTCATAGCCACAATCCTTATCTAAGAACCTACTCCTCGGTGATATCTAAGTAACACAAAACCACGTCAAGGTCCTCCAAACTGTTTTAAAGGAACATATCTATCGCAGTGCGCCCTGGTGGCTCATAGCCGCAATCCTTATTTAAGAATCTGCTATTAGATGATATCTACGTACACAAAAAAACGCGTCAAGATCCTCAGAGCTATTTTAAGAAAACGAATTTATCGCAGTGGCTCATGACCGCAAACTTTTATCTAAGAACATGCTCTTAGGTGATGTTTATAACGCGAAAAACTGCGTAAAGATCCTCCTAGCCGTTTTAGAAAAATGTATTAATTGCAGCGCCCCCTAGTGGCTCATATCCGCAATCCTTATCTAAGCACCTGCTCTTAGGTGATATCTATGTAACATAAAAAACCGCGTCAAGATCGTCCCAGCCGTTTTGAAGATACATATCTATTGCAGCGACCCATGGTGGCCCATAACTGCACAACTTATTTAATAATCTATTCGCAGGTGATACTCATGTAATGCAAAAAACCGAATCAAAATCAGTCCAGTCGTTTCGAAGATACACATTTACTGCAGCGCCCCCTGATGCTTAATAACCATAAAACTTATTTAAAAACCTGTTTTGGAATGTTGTCTATCTAAATTAAAAATTTCATATAAATCATTAGAGCCATTTCCGACATAGCCCATAAAAGAGTAAAGAAATTGACTTTTGAATGCACCATGTTTGACAGGTACGAACAGTTTATATGGAAAAATGAAGGTTTGTTTTTACTATATTGTTGTTTTTCCTTGCAATTTCTTCACATTTTCCTACCTTTTAAACCTTCCTTGGACTTCCAGAAATATTTCAAAACCAAAATTTACCAAACCGGTGCAGCCGTTTTTGAGTTTTAGCGAGACATGTAAAAAGCTTCATTACATTTTTATATATAAGATTAAAATGAAACACTATATTTATGATGCACGTACCTACTGAAAACGGTTTGAGAATGTATAGTTTATAACAATCGTTAGTGAGACGGTGAATGTGGATGTCAAAAAAAGCCAATTGTAGTTAATTTTTAAAATAGTGAATACAATACGGTATTCCAAGAATTGTCTTGTTCATTAATACTTGTATGAGAATATTAGGAAATATGTTAGAATGATAAAGTATTGCGAGCTAATTTTGATTTATTTTTGGTAGTGGACTACCAGGTGTCAAGCTTTTCTTCACGGCACAGTCGCCGTTCTTCTTTATAACGTGGTTGTAGGTATGATGAGATGCCATTTCGTGCCATTTCGAAAAAAATTTCGTTGCTTATTCTATCTAAGGCGCACGTTAGCATCGTGAAAGGTAACTAGAGCGGACGCTACAATTAGGTACTTTATTTGTTTCATTATATATAATAAATGAAAAGGTTATATACAGTTTGTTAGCACTTGTAACATTCTTCGATTTAAGTTTGAAAATCGTTAAAAAGTCAAACAAGTATTTTTAAGTTTTCTGGGTATTTTACAGAGTAGGCAGTAACTATGTCGGCTGAGATAAATCTAAAATAAATTAGCTTTATCATAAAATGTATTACTACAGGTTTTTTCTTTATCGTGTAACAATTTTAAAAATGGTATTAAAATTTTTATTTGTCCTTGTCTAAAACGTTTCAAAAGTTTTATTTGACAGACGACGTGAGGTTTTATACAATGTGTTGAATTAAGTTAATTTCGTTTTCAAATTACCCATTAACTTTTCGTCAATCATTATCAATCAATTGTCTCTGTTAATTAAATGGCTGTGATGTTCAATCTGACCCAATTGGGTTAATGTGTAGGTAATGGGTTAAGGTATGTACTATGGAATTATGATCGATATGATCAAATCAGGAACATCATGCGATCTAGGTTTAAAGAAATTTATTTCTCAAAGAATTCATTTTACAATTCACTTAAAGAGAAATACAAGTAGTCATTTAATTATATAACTCTAACTGTTAAAGAGTGACATCAACAACACACCATTAACACTATTTGCCCAAAATGTAGGCTTTTAACTTATTTTTAAATACATTGAAAGTCTTTGAGTCCTTTACATCATCAGGTAAGTCATTGTACAGCTGTACACCCTCAAATCTTATATTTTTTTTGCCAAATAATGTCCTAGGTGTGATTTGTTCCAAATTATTTTTGCTTCTTGTTGTGTACTTATGTTTCTTTTTTGTGAATTTAATTTCAGTGTGAACATTTTTATTCAGGATCTTTCTAACTAATACGCAGGTGTGATAGATATACAGTTGGCCTAAATTGAATTGTTTGGTTTTATCATATAATTTAAGTGTTGGTGTTAGATAGTTAAATTGGTACAAATTTTTTACAATTTTGTTTTGGGTTCTTTGTAAGGAAGATATATTAGATTTAGCAGCACAGCCCCATATTTGTATCAAATATTCTAAATGTGGCTTCACTAGGGTGTTATAGATTGTGTGTCTAATTTTGAGTGGAACACATTTAACTGTATTCCGTAATGCTCCAGTTAATGGAATAATTTTTGATTGCACATATTCAATATGTGGCTTCCATGATAGCCTGTCATCCAAAATCAGACCCAGGTATTTTTCACTTTTTGAATTTTGTATAATTTCTCTATTTATAGTAAGTGGGGGGTGTTGAGAAATGACTTTATTTTTAGCAGAGAAGATAATATAAGATGATTTTGAAGCATTAATAGTAAGAAGATTCTGTTCAAGCCACTTACTGAGTATGTTTAGATCTTCTTGTGCTTCGTCTATTATGCTACTAATTGTATGTCCAAAGTAAAAGAGGCATGTATCATCTGCATAGAGCGATATATGACCTTTAATTTTAATATTACTTATACTATTAATATAGATTAAAAATAGCAAAGGCCCCAAAACCGACCCTTGTGGTACTCCACATTCAATACTAGTAGGTTGACTTTCATAATTCTCTATTCTAACGATTTGGTATCTATTTAAAAGGTATGATTCAAACATTTTATATGCAATTTTAGTTATTCCAATGTGTTTTAGTTTTTCTAAAAGTAACTTATGAGAAACAGTATCAAAAGCTTTTTTGAAATCCAGAAATATTCCTACTACTATTTGTTTATTATCGATACTATCTCTTATTTTAGTGACAAGATCAATAGTTGCTGAGAGCGTATTAGATTTGGGTCTAAAGCCATACTGACGTTCAAATAGAAAATTTATATCTGTGAGGTAGTCAAATAGGCGGCAATAAAGTACTTTTTCGAAAATTTTAGATAATACAGATAAAACTGAAATAGGGCGATAGTTGTTGGGGTCCGATCTAGATCCATTTTTATGAATGGGTGTGATCTTAGCTATTTTAAGGCTATCCGGGAATACTCCTTTCTCTAAGCAGCCATTCACACTATGTGTTAAATTTTCTATTATTAGACTTTTTATACATTTTATAGATTTAGCTGATACTCCATCAACTCCCGTACCAGTATTACAATCTAAGTTATCTATAATTTTCATTATTTCACCTTGTGTGCATGGTTTCAATTCTTCGAGTGTTTTGTTGTATATGATATGGTCGTGGATCAGAGTATGTGTGTCACTAGGATCTCTTGTTTGTATTATATTTTTGGCTAGCATAGATCCAATTGAAGCAAAAAACTTATTAAAATATTCACAAATTTCGGTACTATCACTAATAGTCTTTCATTAGATATAAGTTTCGAAGGTACACAACTACTACAATTTTTATTTTTTGCAAGTGAATTAATCAGTTTCCACAATTTCTTGGGATTATTGTTACACTTTTCAAATGCATCAAAGTAATAGTTCTTCTTTTCAGTATATATAGCCTTTTCAATTAGTTTTCTTTTTTCTTTAAATTCTATTTCAAATTTCTTATTTTGTGGTTCTAATTTATATCTCCGCCATAGTTCGTTTCGTTTATTGATACCTTCAATGATATATTTTTTGATCCAGTCTTGTCGTGGCGGATTCTGCGTTTTATATTTAGTTACTTTACTTTTGTTTATTTGATCAATAATAAAATTATTAAGGATATTGTAGTTGTTAAGTTCATTATTTAAGTTCATTTCTATGTTGTTGTAAAGTTTAGTGTAGTTAATAGCTTGGTATTCTTTTTTTTGTATTTTTTGTTGTTTATATTTTTTTAATTCTACATAAATTTGTTTATGATCTGACAAGGACGATTCTATTATCGCTAGATCAAAATTATCATTTGTGATGTCAGTACATACGTGATCAAGTATAGTCTTTGTTTGGGATGTTTCTCGTGTACAATATTTACTTTCTATTTTATTTAATATATGAATACCTGCCTCCCGCAGCAATTTGATATATTCAGTAGTTTTGTTTTCATCACTCAGAAGGTCGATGTTAAAGTCTCCAAAGATAATAGATCTTCTTTTACGGTCTAAGAACGATGCATATGTTTGAAAAAAATCGGCTACATTTGTACTTGGTGGCCTGTATATCAGTCCTATGTTTATAGCTAACTTTTCTATATATATCCACAGATAGTTATTTCCTTGTATGTATTGTTGGTCAGTTGTGCTGAATTTCAGGCTATTGTGTATATACATAGAGACTCCTCCACTTCTGCTTTCTGTTCTTAAGTTGTAAGTATGTATATAGTCTGGGATGTTCAATATTTGTGCTTCACAATCAGATTGTATCCAGGTCTCAGTAAGTAATATTAAGTGTACAGTATGCCCAATACCTCTTAATATGGACTTTAGTTCATCTAGTTTACCTGGCTTATGTAGACTGCGAATGTTCGCATAAAATATTTTTATGGTTGATGTACATGTAGGTAGGCGTGAGTAGGTGTCAATTAATCTATAATTTACATTATCTTCTAGTTGTTCATGTTGTGTATTGGTGCTGTCTGGACGGAGTTTTTTGGACTAGATTTTACAATCCGAGGATCGCCCTTAATAAATTTTATAGCTAAATTAGATTCACCTTTCTCTGTGCGTCGTTTTAATTCTTCACGTAGCTCGCGAATTTGTTTACTTTGCATAGGTGTTTGATCCGAGAACAAACGAATCGTATTATGAGATACTATAGATTTGTTACGCAAAATATATTTAACAGTGTCTTGATGTTGAAAGCAAACCTTCAAATGTCGGTTTTTATTCGGAGTGTATCGGCCGACTCTAAAAAGTTTTGTTGGTTCGGGACAGTTTTTGTGGATAGTTTTAAAAAAGTTGTATGCCTCATTTTTGTCATAGTCGCGTCGCGTAGTGGAGTTTTTATCATTAATTTCAGGTATACCCACTATTATAATATTATTTTGTCTTTGTATACGATCTTGACATTCTAAGACCATGGTCCCATAAGTAAGACTTAGCGGGTCCGCAAATGAACCACGATTATTGGATGGTTGAGATTTCAATTGAGATAGGTCGTTTTCCAATGAATTAATTTTATCCTGCAGCGATGAATTCTGAGCTTTCAATTTTTTAAGTTCTGTTTTCATTTTATTCTGTTCCTGAGTAAGAGTAGTCGCCTGTTGTCGACAGTTTATTCACGTAATGTAAAGGCAGATATTATTGTACTCACGTTATGGCACTTGTTGTCATCTGCTACTTGTAATTAGATTTACTTTCGAATGAACTTATTTGTTAATTCTATTTCAATTCAAAGCAAATACGCAATCAATCTGCAACACGTCTTATCACTGCAACAGCTAGTTAATTAATCTGTAGTTTATTATCTAGTAAATCCTTCTTCAAGCACATCAGATGGCAGACGCAGCCGGTTTTATAAAATGTATATGGGCGAGGTCATTTATTTGAAGTTAAAGTTTGAGGTACGATTACGGTATTTTTAATATCCGTTTTCATCAGATCCGCAGTTTTATTCGAGCGTTTCAAAGATGTATATTGAAACCTTTAACCGCTTGGCGATTGGAACAACGCTGCTGGACTTACGAACACGGAAAATAAAAATATCGCGTTCTTTAACTTAACTTCAACTACAGATGTAACAATTTATAATATACGAAAGTAAACAGTCGATTAGGTCTCCCTTATATGTTCGCGATATATAATTTTATGATTGGTCTGATAAAGCTGACGTGACCCGTTGGCCGAGTGGTTAGAGACCCTAACTGCGGAGCCAAGGGTCGCGGGTTCGATTCCCGTCCGTGACAAATATTTGTGTGTATGAACATATCTACTTTTTCCGCGTCTGGGTGTAAAAGTATCTACATATGTATATATTATAAAAAAAGAATATTTAAGTATGTATCAGTAGACTAGTACCCCATAATACAAGCATAATACTTGCTTACATTGGGATTAGATAGCGCTGTGTGGGATGTCCCAGATATTAATATTATATTATAATTATAATACTAGCGAGCCGCCCCGGCTTCGCACGGGTAGCAGAGCATATAAGCCGCAATGTTTTTTTTCTGTCGTAGTGTCATATCAGCTTGTTGCGTCGAACACGTGGATTGAATTTAATAACCTTTAAATGTGACGTAAGTTCATCCTACTTAGAGTATTTCTAAAGTATTTCATTTCCGATTCTATAAATATTTGAAAAAGTATCTTTACTTTTTCAAATATTATATATTATAATATATATATATATATATATTATTAATATATATATATATATATATATATATATATATTATTTTTAAATATTATATAAATACATATAACCTAACCTAACTACGCGTGCCGCGTTGTTCCATATGGCCGCCCGGCTGGTCGGGCAATAATTATATTTCGCGATAGCTCCTAAGATATTAATTTAAATGGTTTAGTGTAAAAGGCAATCATAATGTGAATAAAATGCTGAACGTAAATAACGTATTTAATTCGATAAGGATTGATACTGTATTCGTATAAATTGCTTTCCAATTACCTCATCACATGACACCATTTTTTTAAACATAGAAATAGGTATAGTAAGCTATCCATAAAAGATAGACATATGCTATCGCGGACTTTTCTTTAGTCCTATATAAGATACACAATTCCTCCATACATTATTTTGTTATATCTCAAAAGGATTAGGCAGCGTTTTCGATGAAAGATCTCAGCCGGCTTGATTTCTTTCCGACTTCATCAACAATAATCGTCATATTTCAACAAATTTGCATAAAACATTAATAAATCATACACGTAAATCTTTCTGTTGAATCACTCCGTCTATTGGTGTCAACAATATGCCAATCCGTTTGGTAATTTTTGAGTTTATCGCGTTCAGACAGACAGACAGACAGACAGACGCGGCGGGGGACTTTATTTTATAATATGTAGTGAAGCCTAGATTAAGCCAATCGGATCATAGTGTGTAGCTTGCTTAAAAATAATTCTTTTAAGGATGAATAAGGCTTTGCTATTTCTCAGGTTTGTAAGAAGGACTCATGTATAAGTTATCAACAGTAATACATCTAGAATGCGACACCCTGTCCTCTGAAGCAAGTAATGAACATTATTTATACAAAGGAATTCGTTAAATTAAAATTCCTTTATTTCCTTCCGTTGTTATTTTATCTAATAGCAATCGCGGGTCAAAAAGTATAGAAAAAAATAGTAAGTACTAAATACTAGAAAAAAGCCACTTCAATTGTACAGTCTAGGTACATACCAAAAAAAGCTACTTAAATTATTATACGTTTGTAGAGATATAGTCAATGTAACATAATTTCTTTGGACGTAATAAAGATTTAATTTTGATATTAGTTTTGACCATATTTGTCCCAAGAGACCGTATATGGTTTGCGTCTCAAATATGTAAAGGTTCCACATTTCGTAACTTTAGTGGTACAAATTTCAACTTTAGGTTTTAGGGATAGAATAAGATTTCGTTAATTATTCATACGAAAATACTATTATGAACATTAAAATTATTGTTAATTCAGTACCGACTAACAAACTTTATTTTCACTCCCGGCTATAACAAGTTCGCCTTTATTAAACGTGCTCTTTGTGTCTGAATCATACTATTTTGTACATTAACTATTAAATAGTTATTCGGAATATAACAAATCTATAATATATAAAGAATGCCTTCACTACTTTACGTTACTATTTTAAGTTTGTCTATATTTCTAAAATAACGCATTTTATAATAATAAAAGAATATTGTTATATGTATTTTGAAATAAAATGCTAACCGCTTCGAAATTGAAGTATATGAAAATTTTTAATGTTATTCAATATTAATCGAAGATAATGAAAGTCATTTTCCCAAATGACGTCTTAAGTTACTTTTTAATTAAGTAAGATTTTACTGATTTGTATACGAACACTTTGTGTTCTGATCTTATGCTGGTAAACAATTCATTACTTCAAAACTGGCAAAGTACAGTCTATGAAACGGAATATTTAGTTTCAAAGCGTCTTCGCAAGCTTACGGATATTTAACCAACGAATTATGTTGGCTTCATTTGTGAAATATTTAAGTACCGCGTTTCAAATCCGAAACGATTTCACGATAGAATTTTGGAGTCCTTTGTTATATATTACGTCATTTAAGTCGTTTTGAACCTACGATTCTTTTGTAAATAAAATTATACTTCTTTACTTTAATAATAATAAAAATAATAATAATACACGGGACATCTCACACAGCGCCATCTAGTCCTAAGGTAAGCAAGTATTGTGCTTGTGTTATGGGTTACTAGACAACTGATATACGTACTTAAATATTCTTTATAATATATGCATATATAAATATTTTACACCCAGACATGTTCATGCAGACAAATATTTGTCCCGGGCGGGAATCGAACCCCTGACCTTTGGCTCCGCAGTTAGGGTCTCTAACCTAACCACTCGGTCATTCGGTCAGTATATAGTAAAATATCCAATATCATTTGGTTATCCATATATTTTTAATATAAAATAATGATTTACGTTCTTATAATTTTTTCTATACATCTTGGAACCTAACTTGAACCGTTTTATAAAGCAACCTTATACTCTTTATTAATTTTAATAATATTGAGAAATATCAAGACTATAGATTAACAACGACAGCCTATACCAATATAACTTTATTGATTCAGTCACGGCAGGCCCTGTAGAGATTTATTATTATATATTAACCGCAGTACAATGCTGCAAGATCGTAATAAAATGTCAACAACCCGTTGGGCCATTATGGCTGAGCTTTTCGTCCCGAGTGCTGGAGCAACAAGTGCGTTCTTATAGTACAAAGTCGTCGACGGCGATCTGATTTCGCGCCAAATTGCAGCATTTCCGCAAAATAGCTGTCGCCTAGGGATAATAATGGAGAATTACGGTAATGCCAAGTAATACCGAGATTCAGCCAGACAACCGAGCGTCTTACCAAATAAGATTTCGTTCTGATATTGTCGCGGATACAGAGCTAGCGATTGGTTTGTGAAACGGTTTTCGCTTTATGTTTTTAACACTTGTACATTTTCAAAGATTCAGAAGGAGGAATTATTGTTAGGGTTTATTGACATATAGGTATATAGTTTGGTATAAACCGTTCGATCATCTGTTCTAATATTGTCTGTGATTGTTACGGAGTAGTTAAGAGTTTTTAAAATTGACCATTCCCAAATTTTGGAATTAAAGTGTATAAAGTGTATATTTTATTTCGAAAGAATAGGCAATTTTAAGAGACAAATTCCTTTTTGGATCGGTATTTATGTATATATATTATATTAAAAATTCTTTTAGCATGATGTCTCTCTCTAACTCTCTCTCCTGCCCTTATCCCACTCTAGGTGGGGTCGGCCCAACATGTTTTTTTCTTCCACTCCTCTCTGTCACTCGTCAGTTCATCACTCACTCCTTTCGCTATCATATCCTCCTTCACACAATCTATCCATCTTTTCCTCGGTCTTCCCCTCTTTTTACGTCCTTCCATATTCATACTTAACATTCTTCTGCCTACATACTCGTGATCGTGACTCGTGGTCACCGGGTGGAATTATATGTTTAGCCATTGCCGTTGCATATTTTATAAAAAACATTTTCAGTCTCTGAATTACTGTCAACAGTACACAATAGAGTCATTGTTGTTCAAATAAAATATAAAGGACTTTAGTTCAAAAATTTGGGAATGGTCAATAGTAATATTCAATTCTTGTTTAATTATCGAGCAATATGGTTATTAATAACCGCATGATAGTATTATCAAAATAATCAATTAAGAATCAGCCGCAAAAACTTGTAGGTGGGCACCTCGAAGACGTCACTGGACATGGTCGAGCAACTAACAACCGTCGTCGGTCGTTACTTGTGTTATCTAATAATTTCAAATTTGTTGCTTAACCTAATTATCGTCGCCGTGTAGTAATTGTCAATTTCTATATACATAATAAATTGGGTTCCCTATCGATAAAATTATTTAACCTAAATAAAATAATTTCAATTATAATTAATGTGATTAGGCATCAGTTGTGTTCAATTGATCTCTCTATTGAAACCGAATTATGTCAAGGCTACAATATTATAAGGAACAAATGAGTTAAATTCTCTTTTCATGCTCGTATCTCTGGTAAATATAATAATAGTTATGTAAATTATATATATTGCACGACCATGAAATATGATTGTTTTTTCATTTGCGATTTGTGCATAGACAAAAGTATAAAATCTTAAGCAGACAGCTTCTAAACTTTTTCGAAGGTGATCAGTTCTGACAGACGTATGGAAGGATTATAGAATTTTATTACGGAAATTTCGATTTTGTCTTTTACATTAATTTTATAACCATTCTTCGTTTTTCAATAAAGCTCCAAGCACTGGGATGCGAAGCCCTTTTAATAAATGGTCTTCCACGGAGATGAGTTGATGGACCACTTGTAATAAAGTGAACACACGTGGCCGCTGATTTTTAACGTATATATTTATTTCTCTTTTTTCCTTATAATATATGAGACGGCCTGTCTATTGCATATACATCAAAGTAACCCTCCTAATCTTTGAGATCAAGATGGATATAATTTGTATATTGTAGTTGTTATTATTATGACAAAAGAGCCAGTCTTTATGGTGATATGCTCACGTTTTCCATACATCGTCCTAGGCAAGCCAATACAGCGCTACGGGTTTTCTATTGAGTATTAGATTAAACTCGGAACAACATAGCAACAAGTAAAAGAGCAAATAAAACCTACGATCCCTGGCGCAAGCTCACAATAATGCACGAAAGCCTTTAAGCTTAAGAACGGATGTGTGAAGAACTTTTTTTCATAACTAGAATAGCTTATATTTTTTTTTTTTTTTTTTTATTTATTTATTTATTGTATAAAAATTTACAAAAGAAACAAAAACAGTATAACATAAACTTTATATAGTTTTTCCGTATACCGTTCTTCATACGTTGATTATTTTTGCCATTTCTTCCACCTGTTGTCGCGGCGTGTATACCTACCTACGTCTGTGTGAGTGAGCGGTCTAACTTGTTTACAAGTTAATGAAATGTGATACCCATATGTACAGTATGCTTTTTTATTTATTAATTATTGTTAAGTGTTAATATTATGTTAATGTAAATATTAGTAGATAGATTAAAACAACAATAACATATAGATACATTTGAATATTACCTACCATGAAGGTTCCGAAAATAAATTGTATAATTTTAAATAGATATAATATATATATGTATTGAGTCGATAAATATATTATTTATTTATGGATTTGTCTGCACTTTGCCAAAACAATATGATTTCAATTCGCGTTTTAAGTTTGTTTTATTTATATTGTCCTTGATTTCATTAGGTATTTCATTAATCAAAGAAGGTATTTTAAATTTAAGTGTGTTTTTGCCATACAAATTGTTATATTTGGGGACATGAAATTTTTTATTATGTTGTCGGCGTACTCTGCTATCATTACAGGGAGTCAATATATTTTCGTTGAAGAATTGTTCACTTAAAAGAGAGTAATTAACCTTTTCGTGAATAGGAAGTACCCTACAATATGAAAAGAGACTAGTGAAGTTTTCTTCATACTGCCTTTTAATTTTTTGAGGCACAATCTTTTTTAGAATGCGCAACTGGATTTCATAAATTCTATTAAGATGAGATTTATAGGTTCTTCCGTAGCTGCTGAGTCCATATGTAATTATTGATTCCCCCAGAGATTTATATAGTAATAATAAGATATTAAATGGAACTTTGTGTCTTATTAAAGTTAGTTTAGAGAGAATCGCTCTGAGCTTATCACACACCATATTAATGTGCTCTGTCCATTTGAAACGGTTGTCAATAACTACGCCAAGATAGATATGTTTCTCAACAGACTCTATAGTGGAGCACATACACGATTGTGCACTGCCATGCAGGCATGAGTGATCATGAGCAGTAAGTTTCATATTGAAAGTTTTTCTGTTATGACTTGAACTGACGTACATCAATTTGGTTTTATTTGCATTCAATACGAGTCCAGCATCATGAGACCATTGTATTAATCTAGTAAAATCTTGCTGTAAGTTAATAAAAGCGGTATTGATGTCCTCATGTGCAGACAGTAAACAAGTATCATCAGCAAATTGAAATATTTCACACTTTTTTACTACGTTAGAAATACTATTCACGTAAGTGATGTAATGCAATGGACCCAGCACAGAACCTTGGGCAGTTCCTTGGCTGACCAACACGTTATCGCTATGTGCGTCAGCTACTTTGACTGTATAACAGCGATTACTTAAGTATCCTTTGCACCATTTAAGTAAAGGACCCCTAATTCCACAATCCTCTAGTCTTTTTAAAAGTGTGTCATGTTGTAGTGTGTCAAAGGCCTTACTATAATCAATGAACACAATTAAGACTTGTTTTTTGTCATTAAGGTTTTGATACACTAAGTCAGTAAAGGCTGTTAAAAGCTGTGTCGTATTTTTATGTGGCTGGAATCCAAATTGTTTATTACTCAATATGCTATTTTGGTTGTAGAATGTGTAAATTTGATTACTTATGTACTTTTCTACTATTTTATCTATGGTTGGCAGGATTGTGATTGGTCGATAGTTGTCATAATCTACTTTGCTACCTTTTTTAAAGATTGGTCTTACAATTCCTGTTTTTAGTTCGTCGGGGTATTTACCTGTTTCTATACATGTATTAATAAGTCTGGCAATAGCATGCGCAATTTTGTCACATATCAGTTTTATATCGGATGCACGTATGCCATCTATACCAGGAGCCTTATTATCACTGATTGATTTAACAATTTTTTTTACATTAAAAGCATTAGCTTTTCTGAAACGAATTGATACATTAGCAGGATTATTGTATATTGAATCATTTAGTAAATTATTACTACATTTCGGAATAATTTTTTTAATGTTACTATCAAAGTTTTTTGCAAATTCATTGGCTATATCTATTGGTTTTATCATATTATTTTCAAAAGCATTAAGCAGTACATCATCAACAGAAGCTCGTATTCGCCCTGTCAGTTTATTAAGTAAATCCCAGAGATTCCTTGGATTGTTTCTATTTATGTATATTTCGTTACGCGTATGTCTATTTTTGGTATTTTGTATGATTTTGTTCGCATAATTTCGCGCTTTGTTATATTTTTGTTTCAGTATCATATCGTTTTGATCTTTTATCCACTCGCAAAAGAGTTTATCTCGATACGAACATACCTTTGTGACTTGTTTTGTTATCCAGTTATGTTTTATTCTTTTAGGGTTTCTGTTTATTTTTATTTTAGTTTCTGCCTTTTCATAACATGTTTTTATATTTTCTTTAATATATTTGTAAATATAATTAGGGCACTTCATATTTTCTACAGGTTGCCAACTGATCTCAGCTAATGACTTTTCTAATATTGACTTGTCGTATCGTGTTTTATAAATAGGAGCCTCCTGTACATAGCAGTGCATCGGTGGGCCAAGACAAGCTAACGCGATCGCTCGGTGATCGGCCAGTACGATTCCCAATACTGCAGTGTGGAGTTCTTGTGTGCGGGATCTCGCGTAGATGTGATCAATACATGATTTACTTATTTTTTTATTTTTAGTTTCTATGCGTGTATAGTCTGTAATCCCGCACACAAGACCACAGCCATATAACATGCAGTTATATTTATGTTTTATAGGGGTGTCTGTTTTTAGATCAATGTTTATATCGCCTAACATGTAAAAATCATCATCTGTTTTTGCTTTTTTAATTATATTATGGAGTTCGGAAATAAATAAATGTTTGCTGAGATCAGGGGGACGGTAGATTGCACACACAGTGGCCGAATATCGCGTTGGTGTGGTGATTTGCAATAACAGTGATTCACAATAAGTGGTTTTCATATTAATATTTGTAACTTTGTGTTTTTTATGACCTTTACGGTTACTCCGCAACTGCGTGTGCATTTTATATCCGTCTAATTTATATAAATAGCATAGTGAGTTAGAGATATTAGCTTCTGTGATTATTATGACATCAATATTATGTTGACAAGACGCAATACATTGTTCCAGGGCGCTGAAATTTTTAATTAAGGATCTTATATTAATATGCATGCAAAATAGATTAGTATACTTATAATTAGACGTAATACTTTGTAAAAATGAGTTAATATTTATACAATTAGTTATTTCATTTATATCATCTACAATGACGTGTTTTACCATTGTATAGTGTGAATGTAGTTATTTATTGAGTTATATGTTAAGATAAATCTGTCAACCCAACAGCTTCTTAATGTCTTCTTCCGATCTGATGATGGTGGTATCTCCCTTGTCATCAGCTTTAACCCTGATGATTCCTTTTTTACACCAAACATATTAAAATTTGTTTTTAAGCTGCTGTTTTGTATTCCACAGAAGTTTCTTATTGTATGGTGTTAAAGCCTCACGTATGTATATAGTTTCCTGAGCGTCGGCTTGAGAGTTAACAGAAGTGATATCACTTTGACGGATTTTAGTCTTCTTAGCCTTTTCTAGCCAAAGAGCTTGTGTAGAAGTGCTATCCAGTTTTATTTTGAGCGCATGTTGACGATCATTCCTTCCGATTTGGCGTATGATATCCACAGCTCCACTATAGGGCACCTGTAATTTATTTGCAACTTTTTCGACAATTTGACTCGAGTTTTCACTTTCCTCATTTGGTATGTTGGCGATTTCTATTAATAATATATTAATAATATAATAATATAATATGAAAACCTAATCTATTAATAATATAATATGAAAACCTAAAAGCTGTATAAATATGAGGAGAGCTTATGCGTACGGGAGAGTGTGAATGTAATAAAATTGATTCAACTGTGGATAAAGAGATGAATTCTTGAAATCCGTTTATTTTAAATATGTGCAAAGCCAACAAATGTGCCCTGGAAGGAAACTACGTAAATATAAAACTTTTCATTAGTGAGTTTTTCAAAAGTTACTCGTCTTATGAGCCAGGAATCGAACACACATAAAGTTAAAAAAAACCTGTATCTTATGACACCATTCGATATGTTCAATCAAATGGATCAACAATTTTTCATAAACAATGATGAAATCTAATATAAACTAAACACGGAAGGAATAATTTTATAAAAGAATACGGCTTATTATTTTTGTTATATCACAAATCAATTTAACTAATTAGTTGCTCGAAACGAGATGGTTTTTCTGGAACATCTATTCTGTCAAACTAATGATAAAATAAATAAATAAAATGTGAATCCATAATTTCCTCCTCACCTAAATTAAATCCAGATTAAAAAAAACACAGTGAACAACGTGATTATTTATGCTATGGAACCCTCTTCGTGCAAGTCCGACTCGCACCTGACTTAGTCTTCAAAATGTGTATAACACCAAAGAGATCACAATGTTGTAATTTATTAAGCCCAATCATGAAAATTTCCAGGCGCGGAACTCGATATTTCAAGGTTCTTGGCAATTTCGAAACAAAATATTTTTATTGCATTATTGGAATTCCTTTCTGAAGGTATTATGCTAACGTTTAATTGAATAATATCATATAAAATAGATTTCACGTTGAGTTGTTTTTATTATTTTTTCTTTTTACAATTTCTTTTGGGGCCATCTGAAATGATATTAAATATTTTCGCTACTATTACAATAGCAAAATTCTTCTATAATCATGGCATTAGTATTGTTGGGTTGGTTCTGTAGTTATATACAGTTGATAAAATTTCATCGTGTCATTTAGTCAGTCAAAGTCTCGTAGCTTTTATAATTATTTTTCAAATGTTTGAAAGTAATTTTATGAACACTTTAATTTTTCGCTGTGATTTACGTAGGAAAACATAAATAAAAGAAAATGAAACACATTTTTGTATTAATTCTAAAACTAAATACGAAAATTTGTGATTAGAAAGTTTTTTGATTTATTTTTTTTAGTTAAAAATTATACAGGCTGACAATTTGTATTGTGCAAATTTTAAGAGCTTGAATTTTCTCAAAAAAAATCTACAGATTTCACACTACGCGTAACTATCTATCGGCATTGAAAAATGAATTTAGAAATACTAAAACTTGGGAAGAAGAAAATAAATACGTAAACCAAAAAAAATAATTATTTCTTGTCACAAATACAATTCAGCAATAGGTTGCTAATTTTATTTTTTTTAGCTTAAAGTTATACAATATTAATTTTGTATGGTAATATGGTTTTAAACAGTAGTTTAAATTCTAAACACCTGTTTATTTATCCGTGAATACGGCTCGTAGTATAGTAGAGGTAGAGCAGGCGAATGACTTGTCGAAGAGCACGACTCATAAGCGCGATGTTGCACTATCCCGTAAAACCGGGCCTTAGCCCAGAACGATTACAAAAGCATTTTCCAATGCTAAAAAATTGTCGAACATTGTAGGAGACACCCTTTCACGAAATTGACGGAAGGGTCAGCCGTCGCTTCGCTCAGCCATGTTACAGATACGAAGCGACCCGACCCCCTACGCTACTGCACGGATAAATGAGCAACTATTACAGATAATATCGTTGAAAATCTTGAAAATTGCCTCTTTGTAAGAGCACATGAAAGCCAAACTACATTTATAGAACAGAGGAAGATGATAAGTAATATACCTAATTATGAAAGAAAAGATAACCATGGACACTTTTCTTTTACTTTTAAGTACCAGACTGTGCGACAGCAAATACTTAGTTAAGTTTTTCACGAGTTTCTTAGTATGTCTGTAAATATGTATTCTTTATGAACTATTTTTTATTAATTTTTAAATTTATATAAATAAATAATTAATAATTTTTATTTTACGACATTTTAGTTGTCTTTTATCAGTATATTGTTAATCAAGGCAGTCACTTAAAAAGGAATCGCACTTATTACATTTGTCGTAAATTGATATTAAATCATTTTTTAAAAATCCTTCGCTTTACTGTCATGCGAATTTTTGTTTCCTGCTGCCATTATCTAATCATCCGTTGAAAATTGTCGACCACTTAAATCTTTCTTTAAAAGTATCCAACAAGAAACAATCGCAGGATGCTAAGTCTCTGGTTAGGGTAGGTGGTTAGTTGTTAATTATTATCAAGCCATTTTTGCTAATAGTTTGCTCTGTTAATTGAGAAAAATGTATAGACCCATTATCTTGTGAAATCAACACGCCCGTGCTGAGTTTCCCTCTTCTTTTTTTGGTTAACTCTTTTAGTTAATCCAACAAATTAGCATAATACGTGGCACAACGACAATGTAGTTCTTTTGGTAAATCATCTATTAGGGTATCCTTTCAATATCACAAAATATAGTTTGCCATTCGTTTCCCTGCTGATGGACTACGCTTGTATTTTCGAAGAGGTTTCTCATTCTTAAATTTCTTCTGTAATGTATCTTGTGTACTTTCGGCATCCCATTGCCGGATCCAGGTGCATCACAGATTAATATTCTATAAATAATTTCTACCTCTTTACTTCTACTCATATTTTAAAACGGCTCGCAAGATGTCACACTTCGCTTCATATGGAACGGGGTTACCAGCACGCACTTCACGGAGAGAATTGGTCTTTAAATATTATGGTGATTTACTGTCAGAAGAACGATGGGTGATCGAGACATAAAATGTGAGGAATACAGCGTATTTTATGGTTCCCGTTCTATCCTTTAACGTAATTTATGCCGGCGTGTTATTTTTGTACCTCATATTTCTCGAATTTTATGTTTCGATCATCCATTGCTCTACTGACAGTAAATCATCATAATATTTAAAGAGCACTTTTATCAATTTGACCTTGTATCTACTTAAATATTGTTAAATTATTTCGTTTTCGCGTTTGTTTTAATACCTATGGCTGTAGCAATCGCCCACTATTTAATATGCTGGTGTTCTAAACTTAATTTCTTCACTTTTGCCATATTTTAGTCGGTAATGGCAAAACAGGGTCGCCCACTACGAGGGTCACCTTTAAAGCTCTCATGGCACTGTTTAAACTGCTTCGACCAAAAGTTTGGGATGAAATCAAGGGCAAGAATATCACCAAACACATTTAACATAAGTTGTTTGATTTAGGATTACGTATTTCCCTCTTTTGGTTAGAAAAATGACTGCTGGATGCTCAGTTTTTACAATATTATGTTTTTATCAAAATATGTTCAAAACTAAAACACAGCAATGAGAAACCAAATTCAATGAAGAAATAACTGCTAGGTTTTATGTTCTTTTTAGGGCATTAACCGAGAATACTAATATTACTACATAATAACCAGTATCATTTTCACATCACATATAGTCAAAAGACATTACTTTTCAGCTTCTCCTTTTCGGGGTAGATAGAGAGAATAGGTTTGATAATTATATTTTTTATTTTTAATACATTACTTATAAATTCGTGTTTTACAGTTTTCTTAAACTATCAATTTATTTTTTACTCTTATCCTTATTTTCATTTTCGATATTTACTTATATTATTTAGATAGTAGGTTGTGTTTCTGTCGAATGTTACAAAGTTTGCTTTCATTGAAGGAGTGCCTAGATATTACTCGTACTTAGATAATTAGTATATCTATTTCATTGCATATTACACCGGTATTGAATTTCATCCAAATCCGCTCATCTGTTTTGACGTGATAAAGTATCAAACAGCCAATCTTGCGCATTTACAATATTAGTAAAATTGATGCCTTATTTCACACAACCGTCTCTACCTTCTCCATAATTAGACCCTTAAAACTGTTCATGGTGTGATTGCATTTCAAAACGATTGCAACAATCCCAAATACGATTAAGATACTATGTTCCGTTATGGAGTTCCAGTGTCTATCTTCCGGCTTCATTAATAGACAGAGTGCATCTCAAGACAGTTGCAACAAGCCCAAACACGCTTAGGATAAGTTACACTGTTATAGAGTTCCAGTACTTGTCAGCTTCATCATATACGTTAAAAAACATCCGTGGCTAAAGTGCATCTCATGACGTTTGTAACAAGCCCAAACAGGGTTTGGATACGTTGCTGTGTTATGGAGTTAAAGTACTTATCTTCCAGTTCCACCATTAGATCCTCAAAACCCTATTTACTTCTATGCTCAAAACTATTCATGGTCTGAGTGCATTTGAAGACAATTACCTTGTTTCGTTAAGAAGTTTCTGTGCCTACCTTCCAGCTTTATCTTCATATCAGTACGATGGTCTCATATATATTGTATTGTCATTAGAACTTTAAACTACTGCTAAGTATTCATACCATCTGACTTAAATATATTAACTATTATTGACTCCATGCCTCGGTGAGCACGTTAAGCAGTCGGTCCCGGCTGCTGTCAATTGACGGCAGTCGTTACAATTCGCCAACCCACATTGGAGCAGCTTGATAGATTTAAGCTCCGAGCCCCCTGGTCTTGAGGGGAGGCCTAAGCCCCTGCTGTGGGGTACAAAAGGGCTGATGGAATGGAATAGAAGATTTTAATTAACTATCGTACCTAGGCGATAGACAGCATTAGTAAATTTTAGTTAGTGCCACGCACGATGGTTTATACAACAACTACAAATAGGTGAACGTTCCTTGGATTCTATTACATTCATATATACATGCTTACACACATGCATGTCAAGCCAATAAAAGCGAAAAAAGAAATAAATACAAGCTCTCGAATGTTAAATATCAAAAAGCTCAAGAACTTTGTTCGTTTATTGAACTTCAATGCTTAAGAATTTACGGGAAAAGAATTTTATAAGATTTTCAAAGCATCAACATTGAACATCTTCGTTGTAGCCGGGAAGGCCTAGTCCAAGTTTCCATGTTGTTCAAAAGTTCAGTAGATAAAGTCTTTGTTTGAAAATTACACAGAAACGGTTAATAATTTGCAAACAAACTAGTGAAAACACAAAATAAGCGTTCGTGCCTTTTACTGCTGTTAAGTAATTTGTTTCCAGACTAACAATGTAACATCCGATTTCTAAAGGCGTTTCTTTATAGTTTTATTACGAATTGGTGGAATAAAAAACATTAACACTTACTCAACGAAGTTAACTTCAAGTTAGGTTATACATTCAAATATTTTTCAGAAATGTATTTTCCTTAGTTGAAACATTTTCATTTTTCAAAAAAGTACTTCAGGATATTTGAAGCCACACCTGTAACTGTTTTTTCTCCAACTAAATAAATAGAAGGGAGGATTTACATTGGACCATTAACTGATTCCGTGACTAGTGCTAGACTATTATAATGATATTTAATTATTTTATACAGCGAACGAAAAAAGTATACAATTACTCCTTCCTTATATTAAAACGATCAACCACGGACATTGACCAAATATTTTGAAATTACTTTTAATATTTTTTTATGAAAATATAGATAATCTGGAGTATTTTACAAATTTTCATGTTATGTTTTGTTATACATAAATATGTAATTTTCAACAAATAATCGATTGTCAGAAATGGATAGCCGGTGCTGAAATGGACTACAACTAATTATAACTACGATAACTTGTGTATTGTGCTTATTTGTATGGCCGTCGACCGATGCATGTAGTAGTGACGTCACATTAATATTTCACGTTTTCTTTTTATATTTCTGTTATTAAGCCTCAAAAAAAATGAAATTTTATGGACCATATATTGCAATATTTAGAACAATACCTATTAAACCGTACGGCCACTTTACGGTTCGAATAGTGTTCATAAGCAACTTTGACGTACTTATTTTTTCACTCGCGTTTTGCACTCGCGTAGGATACAATCTCCTTAATTTAAATATTTTATAAGTTGTCATAAATATTAAATACTATACAAAGCTTAATTATAGTGTTGTATCTAAATATAAATAGATATCGAGAAATAACATTGATACATTGTTTCATATACAATATAGCTCACGGATTTAGACAAATATAATTTATTTTTTTAAGTTTTCTACGTATATTATATACTACATATTTTTTAAAATCTTATACCTACATTTTCAATTATTTTCTTTCCTATAAAAAAAGCTGGTGTAGATATGTAAAATTAATATATCACGCATTTGAAGTATTTACTGTTACATCATCATCATCATCAGCCCATTTTTACCCCACTGCAGGGGCTTAGGCCTCCCCCAGGGTGAAGAGGGGGGCTTGGAGCTTAAGTCCACCACGCTACTCCACTGCGGGTTGGGAACTGTAACGACCACCATCTATTGACAGCGTCCGGGACCGACTGCTTAACGTGCCCTCCGAAGCACGGTGTCAGTGATATTGTGTACTTAAGTCAAAAAACTCATTGGTACACGCCCGGATTCGAACCATGACCTTATGGGGCCTCATAAATTTGAGACAGGTTCGTTGCGCTCTGGGCTATCACGACACTGTTACATCAATGAACAATTTATAAAGCAAAGATTTATTTTTAGGTCGTACCATTTTGTGTACCTTCAGTTTCTTGCGTATTCTTTTGAGAGGAACCAGCATTTTTTAATGCGCCTTCGTGGTGACGTTCTTCCACAGTGTAATAAAATTCACTCTTGTGACGTATTTCAAGATTATGTTACATAACCACGAAATAAAGATATTTTATTTGATGTCATGGATGTCTATTTTATTGAATTTGATTGTGACATTAAATTTCTATGAAGGTTTCCTTTGACGAGAGCGAGAACCCAAGCGTGCATTTTGGTTATTCACGTAGCACCACAGAAGTGTTAGCACAACAACGGCTGCTTTTCACACCTAACGAGACAAGACGGCTTAGTGTCGCTTGAGTCTCTGTTCGCTAGAAAATAATGTGTATTATTTTATAGTATAACTAACACATAAACAGAAACGGTATCTCGTGGAAAATATAAATGTTTTTACTTTTAAATATGAAAATCATCGGGGCACGTACCGGAAAGCGAAGCTTTGGGCGCCCCCCGGCCAGGTGGACAGATGATCTATAGCACCGGATGCGAAAGGCGGAGAACCGTGTGTGGTGGCGAGCCTTGGAAAAGGCCTATATCTTGCAGTGGAGAGACACGGTCTAATGATGATGAACATCAACCTGGATCCGTAAGAAATAAAGCGAAATATGCTTAATATTTCTAGTAACTTTATAATTTACGTGTATAAGTACTTAAATTATTTGTTACATCAGTTCTCGAACTGAGGGCGAAAGGAAATTATGATGGCTGGGATTGGAAACTATGGTACCGACATATACAAACTAACTTTCCCATATTCCAATAAATTAGTAAATTTTTAACATTCGTTTGAAGTTATAATTCGATTCGATTCGATCGAAATCGAAATATTTTCCTTGTATCTTATTGGTATATTTACACAAAACATTCCCTTTTATTCCTCGTTATTTAGATTTTACTATATGTACCTCCCTTTTCACTAGACCAAGAAATGAACTAATAATAATAATAATACCTGGGACATCCCACACAGCGCCAATTAGTCCCAAATTAAGCAAGTATTATGCTTGTGTTGTGGGTACTAGACAACAGATATAGTACAACTAATATTATTTAAAATGTATACATATATAGATTCATGCACACAAATATTTTGTCCCGGGCGGAATTCGAACCCACAGACCTTGGCTCTGCAGTTAGAGTCTCTAACCACTCGGCCAATCGGTCACTCAATATTATACAAGCTGTTTATATAGTTGTATTCAAATAAGGTTTACGTAACAGGGCCACTCGAATCAATCGTACCATTAACGATTTGATATGTTTACGTAAGATTTACCCTCGCTATATAAAAGTCTCGATTCGAGTGTGTGTACAGAATACAATTGTTTTGTATTCGAGTGTCCGTCACTGAGATTTACGAGTTTACAAGCTTATCTAATTCTCCTCTTCGTTAATAAAGCTCCGAGCGTGAGTTATTATTGTTGTACCCTCTTAATATGTCGACTGAGCGCGTATTTATAATAACGTGTGATATTTTATTCTTTATTCAATTTTGTTTGAGAAATTTCCGTTAAAATTATGTAAATGAACGTGTTTTTTTTTTCATGTGCGAATCCGCTTCGACATTGAAATTGTGGGAAAAATAGAATTCATATGATATACACTCAATATATGATACAGCATATTCGGAAAACAGTGTGAATTTACTGTGTGAAAATTTTTATAATAATAGATCCAAAATATATATAGATAGAATATATAACATAAATAGATGTAAATAGTGCAGAATACTATTTCTCCGATTATTATTTTTTCAAATTTATAACAAAATTCGAAGTTACATTACATAATTGTTTAAACTATTATGTCGTAATCGATAGACAACCACAATTACCCTTGTTTGAAATTTTAAACATTATTAATTTGAAAATTAAGTAGTAGTCTGAATCTTCTATTTTTATTAATATCATTCAAGCTTTAAAGTACAACAGGTTTTGTTTTATAATGTACAATTTAAAAGATGTTAAAGAAAATATAAGAAAATCGAGCACTTTTTCCTTCTTATTTTCAAAACTGTTGAGCCTAAAATTTTCAAGAAAAAAAATACTAAGCATAAAGCCTCAATCATAATTTACTGGAAAACTTAACAAAACGCTGAATTTTGAATTACTGCGGAAAACGGAAAATATTTGCGAAGAGAAAATGCATATAAAATGTGTTGCTTAATTTTACCAAGAACTAATAAGTTCAATTTATCAAGTGCTCACTATATTAGCCTACATAAACGAAGGAGTAGGTTTCAAATTCTAGCCTTAATTTGATCCCCATTTTAAAATAGACATGTAGGTAATTAAATAATTTATATCATGTACGTAGTGCAATAAATTCATAACTATTTTGAAAAACTTACAGTCTAAGTTTATAAATCAATAAGAGCTAATTTTGTGATAACACCTTAAAAGGCTTTTGCTTTAGATATGGTTATTTTATTGTAATTGCAGAGATTCAATTGTCTGACCTAAGTTCGACAACATTATAGTAATCATATAGAAGCACTATAGGTATGTGAGATGAGTGAGAGTGAGTGACTGAGGGAGTGAGAGATGTTCCGGATAATATTGTAAAGTAAAGCCATCTTATCGCATTTGAGTACCACTTGTGCCACGCCCACACGTCATTTCTAATCGATTCATTTTTCTTTGCTTGAAAATTGCTGTCTGTAGAACAATTTTGGTGGCTTTTTCCGTCGCTTACATATAACCTAATAATTTTAATCTACGCTTGAAACATTAATATCGACGTATCCAATTTATGAATCCTTAATATGCGAACATTTTCAGGATCTTCTTAGTAAATATGGAACGTAAATGAAAATCATTAATTTGTTTTTCAATTAATTATTTTCACTTTGTAGACCACAAACAATATTAAATTTGAAAACAGGATTTAAAGGGACGATATAATATATATTACTGAAACCCGAGTAAAGTAATTCTAAGACTACATAACATAACAATTTATTTTACGACGTACACTCATCACATAAAATACAGAAGTTACGTGCAATGACGCAAGCCTCTTCTTTTATGATTTTTGGTCTTATTTTTTAAGATTAAAGCGAAAATGGAAGTCTTACAAATTTTTCTTTTCTGTATGTTTGTCCATCTGTCACATTCCCATTGTTTCTACAGTTTAAGACCTATTTATATAAAAAAAGTAGCAGAATTGACTTTTTACCGATCCAAAACTGGAAACAATTATCAGATTTGATTTATTTGACTTGGAAGTGGTCGATTGTATATAAGAAATTTATTTGAAATGGTTGTTTGCACTCGGATGAATTACCATTTTTAAATTATAACTATGTAATTTAAAGAGCGTTAGCAAACATGAACAATGCGTAATTGGGGATTCGCATATAAGTCCGCGGCTCGTTCGAGAATGTATTTTCAAGCGTCTGTCTTCCTTCCCTGGATGAAGCCCACTAGACTCACAACCAACATTCAAGCCCGCTCGGGATTGCTGCAAAAGATTTTTTCGACGAACTTTCACAAGATTTTTGACCCAAATTTCAGCTTTACGACCGCGCTCCGACATTGTATGTGAATACGTAGACGCTATAGTTAGAAATTTAAGTGAGTTCCGTTATTTACAATCAAAGATGTGAATTTTATTCACTACCCTAATGGTCATACTTCTACAAATCATACAGATCTTTAAAAATAAAATGGTAGGTTTCTATAACTTTTTTTGTTTTTATGCACCTTTTGCAAATAATTTAGCTTTCAAGTAACATGCAATATGTCCCCATCTAATTTTTAACCAAGGATTTAAAAAAAAAATACAGGTACTTTATAAAAACTTACGATTAAAATTGTTTTGATTAACTGGACTATTCCTTTAAAAAAGGTTTTAAAAATTTTCGGTTTCATTTACACATGGTCTGACAAATAATTGTTTTTATTTAAATAGTTTTCATGATATTGCCTATCTGTAAGATTTGTTTGTTTGTTGTTTATTTTTTGAATATACTATCATATAATTAATCATTATATATATATATACTATAATTAAATCTTATTATGATTCGCATTTATTCTTCCACCGGATATTTATAAATTTATTAACGTTTGGCGAAGAATTCTTATACGAGTAATCTTCGGACTCAGTGAAACTTTGATTTTCACGTTGGCTAAAGTGCTAACCCACTGTGCTACAAGGTTCGGCTTTTAAATATATTACCTATTAAAGATGTACTGTGAACATTTTGGTAACAAACTTCATATTCTGTTTGAGATTTGTTTGATATGTAATAATTGCAACCAATGCAAGTTAACAAATGCTCCTTTTAAGAATGTAGACCAGTAGCAATTTTAACAGTACCTACCTTCTCAAAATAAAGTTACCAATAAATAATAATCAAACGACGCGACGTTTGAAGTTTATAATTTACTCACGCTTCGGGTGGCCAAAGTACCGTTGCAGGTTATTTTTCATGTCGTTTATAACGTAGTTGTTTTGTTTAATAACTTATCGCCATATTATAGGTAGTGAAATGATTACGTTGCAGTAGAAATTTTGGGGCTCGTGGTTAAAAAATACGAAAATAAGTTTTGATAGCTTTCTTTAGATTTAAGCTTTACACAACCTAAAAAATTCTGAAGAGACCGAAACAAGGGAAAATCTGAGAGTGGAAGTTTAGGGCTATAATGGTGGATACATTACTACTTTCCAGTACAACTTTCTCAGTTTTTCTTGAAGGGTTAAATATGTGTGTGGTCTGGCGTTATCATCGTGAAAGACGTATACCCTTTTTGTTGATCGATTCCTGCCATTTTTTTCTCAAATGAATGCTTTAGTTTTATCAGTTGTTGACAGTAAACATCTGAATTGACAATAAACGATGCCCGTCCAATCCCACTATACACTCAACATCTTTTGTCTGTAAAGCTTGGCTGCATTTTGACTGTGATTTTTGCGTACATTCTTAGCGTAAGTGAACCCCTTCTCATCACCAGTAATCAATCTTTATAAAAACATTACGGGTTCTTTACATTTCAGTAGAGAATCATAAATGTGTAGGTACACGGTTCATTAGACTTCTTAAAGTAAGCTTGTGTGACACCCAAACATTGAGCTTTTTTATACCTAGACTTTTTGAAACGAGTCACAACTGTTTTATGGTCAATGCCCAGTTTTTTAACAATGTCGTGACTACTAATATGCCTATTTCGCTCCACTTTTTTATAAGTGGCATCAACTTTATCAGTAGCAGGGCGACTCGCAGGACTACAGCGAACTGCATTTATGACATTAAATTTTTCTGATTGAAAACGCTTAAACCAACTTTCTGTTACTCTTACTGATACCGTATTAGGTCTATAAATGACAATAATTTTTCTTTGCTGTTTGGGTCGCATTTTCACATAGCGATTTTCGTGGCCACTTTCACTCATTTCCGCAGACTGAAAAACAATGTAAAAATGATTGGAACTAGTTTTTCCTGTATTATTATTAAAACAAACCAGGTAAAATAAGTAAAACCAAGAAAATTTTGTTGAAAGTTCAGACCTACAAATTACGGAATATGTTATTTATTACCTGACCTATTATTATGTTTTTTCGACTGTTTTGATTGGCCTAGTCACATAAATGTTTGGTTGAGCAATTGGAGAGATTATTTAAAAAAAAATCTGTCGAATCAGTGTGGAGAGGGTTTCGTACTATAAATCAATGCATTAGGTACCTACCTACCACGTTTTTTTTTTGAGATGAATATAAGCATGTTCTCTTCACGAATATTTCCCGCTTTTCGCGAGATATTCAATATTAAGGATTCTCGTTTAGATTTTCCTGTAAACGATTTCCCTATGTTTCGTATATTTTTTTAAATTTTTGGCTTCATAGTTTCGAAGATTAAGGATTTTTATATCTTTCTTTTAACATCTTTTTAACTATTTAATTTTAAAATTATAAAAGAATATTATGTTTTAACTTCTCATAACAAATCCTTTTACTTGATATGCCAAATACACACTTGAAACGCTTTTTTTGTTTTCTTCCACAATTAACATCCAAAATGAGAATTCGTTAATCGTTTAGATTTGCCTGTAAACTCTGAGTAAGTCCCTATATATGTATATATTTTGATTATAGGCTAAGTTCGTTAAGGAGACAAGGGGCAACGCTCCATTTTCGTTATTTACTTTATTAATACGAGAATCGAGAGCACCAGCGACTGCTGAGGTGGCTTGGTGTGCATGGGACGCTGCCAGCATACGTGAATCCACCCAAATGGCATCCCACACCAGGGACCTCCCCCTGTTTCCAGGGAATAAGGGTCATGCCTTTGGATCTCTTGTTTTTATTTTAATTTTTTTCTATACTTATGAAATGTGTCTAATTTTATTCCTCATAACAAGTATTTTCATTTGATATGTCACATGATGCACGTAACAATCTTTTTTTTTTAAAGTAATTCGTTTAGATACGTTATACGTTTATGATTGGGTTACCAAACTGTATATGTACCGAAGTTTTTGTCTAGTAGGCTCATATAAATAGGTTATGACAGACGGACATACAGACATCAGAGTGATTTTGTAAGAGTTACGTTTTTTCATCTCGGAGGTACAGATAATTGAAAATAAATCATCTTAGTTATTTGTTAAAAGTGATACAATCGTAAAAGTACGAATTGACTGTAGAAGCCCTTTTTGTATTTACCCTCTGACCACTCATACTCTACCTAGCTGGTGCAAGATGGCTAGTTTCGTTACAAGTTTTAGCCCGCGAAGTTCCCGCGCGCTGGTCTTCACCGCCGCAAAGTCCCCGCGCGCCGGTCTTCACCCCCGGAATTGCGTTTGACATTTTCGATTCGGTGAAGTGACATTTTTGACTCTATGAAAACCAAACGCTGCTGTCAAATTAATTTGCTCTAAGGATATAATAAATACTAGGAGATTAATAAATGTATCCGGCTCACACACTTACCAAAGAATTTTCAAAGTGTTAACGAGCGACTATATATATATATAATACGATCTAAGAAAAGTTAAAGACATGTTCGCTGTGTACAGTTTAATTGATAGCGATTATCACAACGTGGAAATTAATACCGCAGACTAATGGAAAGGCATTCAATATTCAAGCTAAAATTTAAAACATATGCTATTGAAGTGCACAGGCCAGCACACTTTCTCGGCTCATGTGTTACGAGGGATTTCGATTAAGTCCTTTCCACGTCGTAGCGTTAACCGAGAAACTTAGAGTTCTGGGGCTCTTTCCAAGTAAATGTTTAAGTGGGCCCTTTTGTTTAGCCATACTGTTCGTTAGTGTCGTGTTAAGGTACGTTCCGAAAGTGGAAGGTTTAAGGCCATTTATATAATGTACGTATATTATGTTTACGACGTTATTTCGTCAGTGGTTCAGTTGAAGCAATAAAATAGTACTGACGGAATTTATTTACACATATTACACTGGCCTCAAACTAGAATAATTTTATGAATAACTACCAGTTTAACGATATTTGTAAACATTTATGAAGGGACGTATATTTGTGTACATACAGATATGGACTAATTTATATCAGAAAAAATTTGTAAAACGTTCATAAATCGTATCCTGGCCTACCACATTGTAGGTGCTGTCACTGTGCCACTAAGACCGTCATATATACCATAAAAGTATCGATTCCGTTTGTGAAATCTTATATATCCTACGCCGGTTGCACCCTAACCCCTAATACCTTAATATGGTTCGCAGTGTGTCGATGTGCAAACGGCGTTAAAGCTAGAAAGTCTTAATTTCACAACGTCACAAGTCAAAAATTTCGATATAGTCTACAGCTTTCGGTGAAATGATTAGTAAATATAAAAAAACGGTAAAAAACTTCTTGAAAACAGGCTTTTATTTTAAAAACAATTAATTAAAATTTAAAAATAATCCTCAACTTCTAATTCTCAAACATATAGCATTAAAACATGAAAAATAAGTTTTAAAAGGTTGAGGCTTTATTTCAAACATAAAGTTTTAAAGTAGTATTTACTGCTCATGACGTTTGATGCCTCAAGCAAGACAGGGTCAGGTTTCCACGAGTAACTGGGTATGTATTTATCATACTAGCGACCCGCCCCGGCTTCGCACCCCCTGTTTTACCATTTAAGAGTACAAATTTCTTGAAAATCCTGAAATATATCTTTCTTGATTTCAAACTAAGAAGTCAAATACCATGTTTCAAGGCTTCTTAAACTCAGACAAACTTAAAAACCATTTTTACCCCTTTTCAGAAATTTGTAAAATCCTTTCTTAGTGCGTGTTTATGTCATAAAAAAAAACCTGCTGTTCAAAATATAATTAGGATCAGCAGTTTTGGCTCGGCGTTGATGAATCAGCGTAAAGTAAATAAATTTGACAGCCGAGCGCTCGAGCGTATTTGTGTGAATCATTTAATCAATTATTAAGTCAGTCTATCGGAAAGTAAATTTATATATATAATAATATATATATAGAGAGACAGTTAAAAAGAAAAATAATTTCTTTTTGTAAACACAAACAAAATTATCCAGCCTCATTAGTCAGCTCTTAAAGATATGTCGTTTGATGTCAAATTCGAGTTGATGGAAATATTTTTTCTTCGGTATATTTTCACTCGCTTTCAGGAATTCCGCCTTCGTACATTTCCGATTCGGGTTCCGATTTCATGAGAATTGCGTAATCGGAAGGTTATTTTACCTATACGGAATTTCAGATCAATAGGTTCAGTAATTTCGGTGATTTTGTGGATGGACAGACGGATGTAAGTTTTACGCCTTATTTCAGAATACTTAGATTTACCAATACCAAACCAACTAAACTAATTACCAACCAAAATTTTTTTTTTTGTTCCTGCCTGCAGTAGTTATCACATTAAAATTATATATATATATATTGTAGTACATTATATTAGCGCCTTAAATAACTATCGAACAAAAAACATGTCATAAATTGAAATTCAAAAAGTTTTTATTCAATATAAGATGTTGACAGACACTCATTGAAAGTCAAAATGAATTGCTTAGGTACCGGTTCAAAAACTAGAAGGAGAAAAACCGGCAAGAAACTCCTCCTGTTTATTTTATTTAAATATATGTTTTACCTCATTGTTGTTTTTTTTTTTTTAATTTAAAGTGCTTACAACTATTACAGTGATGTCCATGCGCACTTATCATTTAAATACTCGCTAATACAATAGTAAGCTTTTTACATAAGTTGGACTTTAACTCGCTTTATAAATAGGCTATATTTTATTTTCAAACAAATAAATTTATTGTATTTTAGGATACAATTAATATGTTAATTAAGATCTATAAAATACGTTACGAAAACTAATTAAAAACTAAAAGTATTTACAAATTAAAAAAATACTATAAATTGATTAGAATTCAAGTCTAACATTTCTTTTGGAATTCTATTATAAAAACGTTCTACAATGAATTGCATTGTATTGACACATTGCAAACAATTGAGTACCTATTGCATCACTCAAACAAAATAAAAGCGGTATTTATTCCTCCTCTTTTTTTTCATCTGCGCCGTATTAAAATAACATAACATATGTATAAGTACATTACAACGTCTAGGCCCCAAACTAAGCATTAGCTTGTGTTTTGGGTACCAAGCGAAGACACCACATACATATAACAAGACTCCAAGACCCGGTACCAGTATTAATATTCATCACATAAATACTGATCCGACCTGGGATTTGAACCCAGGACCTCCAGCTTCGTAGGCAGGGTCGCTACCCAGTAGGCTAAGCGGTCGTCAATATTATATCTTATGTCACTCTTACAATAAAGACGAATAAAACTACATCTTATATGTTAAAGTCCATGGCAGTGGATGGTGTAACACTTATCCAACCACGTGCCTATGTTGCGCTATTTGTAAATAATTTAAGTTTTATGTTACAGCTCTTAAACTTGAGAATAATCGAGTGTATTAATCTTATTAAATTTACTTTAAATGTTCTGTTAGTGTAATGACCTTCGTGGTTCTACTGTATGTATTGTAGCTGCGTTCCAAAACGAAAGGAATTTCAGGGAGCGTGTTAACGAAGCGCAATGTCGAATGTATGTTGGCGTTCCATTCATATGACTACTTACATTATTCGAATCAAATTACACACAAAGCTGGTAATACGCCACTACGATGTTACGTCGTCACAAGACGTGAGGTGGAGCCTACGAGTTCTTACTAATTGCACACACTACGGGCCCACACGATAGTCAGCAGACTATAGTCAAACATCAAGGCTCAAATTCACTCGCACCGGTTTTAACACACAAGCCCACAAGGCACAAGCATAGTTTGACCCTATTTAGACAAAGATCCTTTTTTTTCGTAAACAAAGAACAGTTCAATAGTGATTTGAGTTAATTAATCAGTGTTTACCATTTAAAATACTCTCTTTAATGTGCCGTTAACACGCTGTCCTTGACAGTGAAGACGAATGATTTTTATTAGCTTGGCCCCAACCAACGACCGGCTCGTGGGATAAATCGGTTTATTTAGGTTTTAGAATACGCCTCATTACGTTTGCGTTCCGAACATTGTGTGGAAGTCGAATGACGCATACTAAGGTCGAATTTTTTTTCTTTTCTGTCTACGTTGGAAAATTATTTTTTCACAATACTTCCATGTATACTTCTAGCATATTGGTTCACTTTTAATTTTATTTTAAGGCATTTCGATATGCCAATACAATGATTATATCACTGCTTATTATGAAACAAAGTCACCCCGCCGCGTCTGTCTGTCTGTCTGAATGCGATAAACTCAAAAACTACCGCACGTATTTTCATACGGACCAATAATGGGCCGATTGATCCGAGAGAAAGATTAATGTGTATAATTCACTAATTGTTCTTCTTTTGTAAGTCTAAAGAAAAGACCGCGGTGGCATATGTCTTTAAGTCTGGCGTATCGTTTGAGGATAGCTTACTATACCTATTTTAATGTTTGAAAAAATGGTCACATATAATACGGTAATTGGAAAGCTATTTAAACAGATGTGATAATAATCCTTATCAAATGAAATACGTCAGTTATCTTAAGCATTTCATGCACATTATAATTGCGCTTTACACCATACAATTTTAATTAATATTTTAGGAGTTATCGCCAAATTAAAACTACGACGCTACAAAATAAAATCAAGCGATTTTACACTGACGCGACACGCATGATGTAATTAGACAAAAGTACTCGGTGTTGTATATAAAAAAATATTTTACTTTGTATTTATGTATGGTATATTCTTTACTTTTTCAAATATTTGCAGAATTGGAAATAATAGTAGATTGTTACACAAGGGGTGAAAGTGACCTATTTAGGCAAGAGATGGTTTGGCGCACGAGCGTAGCAAGGGCGCTAATAGTTCGAGTGCCTAAATCTGGGGGCACGGCCGTGCCCCCACCAAGTCGAGCAAAAAAGCGTCACGGCCGTAACATCCTTTTCTCGAAGCAATTCAGACCATTTTCGACGCCCTATAATTTCGTTGTGGATAAAACTAGAAGACTGAAATTTTCAGTAACCATGCAGGCATATTATATAAGCATATTACACGTTTTCCTTCAATTTGAACCAGTATTTTTAACAAATTATAACGGGTCAAATTTCTTAATTTTGTCACTCACTGACTCACCGATCATCAAAATTCTAAGGCACTTCTAGCAGACCTAGAAGCTTCAAATTTGGAATATAAGTAGTGTTTGGTGTATGAATCAAGGAAAAACTAAAAAATCTAGAAAAGACCGCAAAGAAAAGAGGGCTTTAAGAAAATTCTTTGCTGGTAGATATACATATATACAATAAGTAGAAGGTACCGAAAAGGGAAAAAGTAGAACTGTCTACAAAATACAAAAAGAAATGAGATCCCATCAAAAACAATACTTGTCAAAAAAACCAAGTCTCGCAACTCAGTTGTTCTGCGGTAAAAAGTCGTGAGATCCATGTAATACCAAGTCATCATACCATGTAATACTTATAGTGACGCATATCAATATTAAAATTCTTTAATGTTTTATATAAATATATTGAGACTTGGCCATCGCCTGAAAACACGTGTAAATTCAATCGCCTGAAAACACATGTAAATTCAATTATTTAGTGCGATTATATTACATGGTATGATGACTTGGTATTACATGGATCTCACAACTTTTTACCGCAGAACAACTGAGTTGCGAGACTTGGTTTTTTTGACAAGTATTGTTTTTGATGGGATATCTCTTTCACCCGAGGTAAATACTCTGCTTTTCATTACGAATTAGAGAAAAGTAAAAAAAAGCATTAAATCTTTATTTGCATCTGATGAACTCATTTTATAGAAATATCTGTCTATGTAACTAATCAGCACTTGACAAAACAACAGAAGATCGAATTGCCGCTTTCTCGCCTTTTTTATGTCTTTTTTTCCCAGCCAGTATTTTTTATCATTGATGATGGTAAATATTTACATCAAACCTATAATATAAATTAAATGTTAATTTAGTTAAAAGTAAATTATAAGTATTAAGTCATACTACAAAATTGTTGATATTATTTTTTAATTACAACTTTAGGCCGCGATTTCACAATGTTGTATAAAAAGTTGGGACGTGGCTTGCATAGCTTTTTTTTTTAATTTTTCTGACAGCAGGGAAAATCGTTTCCCAGGGACGATAAGTACTACCTCATCCCTCTGATTAGGTAACTTCAAGCGTACTTTCCGAGTATGAGTAATGAAAAATACATTTAAAATACTCCAAGTAGAACGAACATAATGTGAAGTTTAAATCTATTTAAATCTATTCCACATCCTCGACGCAAAAAGCTGATACGACACTAAGACAGAAAAAAAACGTAGGAACATACCCGTACGGTCTGCTAACTGTGCGAAGCCGGGGCGAGTCGCTACTGTCTAATAATTACGACATGGCCATAATAGACTCAGCACACCGGTCACTACCCAATAGCGTATTTTTAGCTTAGAACGATAAGTAAAAAGTTAAAATTGTAATATTTTTCCGTGACCATTCTCGATATCGATATCTCATTTTGCTTCAGGAAAAACAGTGAAATATAGTTTTGTGGGAAAACCCATGGGTGTTCATAGTGACACCACGTTGTGACAACAAAAATATGAGAAAAAATATACATAGATGACCAAATATACACATGTTGATGTTTTGAATTATTCTGTGAAATAGAATCTTTCGTGACTAGTGTGACTTACACCTGAAATTCGGATAGGGAAAGAAAGGAAAGATTCAGTTATTTTTAAACGACTTCAAAAAAGAAGGAGGTTACTCAATTCGACCGTATATATGTTTTTTTTTATGTGTGTTCAGGGATAACTTCGTTGTTTATGAACCGAATTGGATGTTTTTTTTTTTTGTGGAAGGGAGATATCTCCGGAGTGGTACAATGATAAAGAAACCAGGATCTGATGATGGCATCCCAGAGAAATTGAGGGCAACCTTCGAAAATAGTATTTTAAAGAATCGTTTTTTAAGTATTTTGTTAAAGTACTACTACTAGTACTATTTAATGAAGGTCGGGATTCGATCTGATGATGGAGCTGAAAGACAGTCGAGGGAACTCCTTAACGATTTATAGCAATTACCTGGTGTTTGGACTTAATTCATTTCTATTAATGAGAACTTTGCACCCATATGGGTTAGTACACCATTACAGATCTGATGATGGAGACCATACACAGTTGAAGGAACTCCTTAACGATTTACAGCAATTACCTGGTGTTTGGACTTAATTCATTTCTATTGATGAGAACTTTGCACTCATATGCATTATAAGTACCATTACAGGTCTGATGATGAAGACCATATACAGTCGAGGGAATTCCTCAACGATTTACAGCAGTTACCTTTTGTTGGGCTTACTTCATACAGTTCAATATGCCAAAATGTTCACTTTGCACAAAAATAATACTTAATTAAAATTGAAGGGTTACATAGGAATACCACTACCTACTAGGCATGCTGATGCGTCAATTTGACACTGAATTTACGTTGCGTAATCGTGGTGCTGTGTCATTTGAGTAGCGCGTTTAGAAGCCCCATTTATACTAAATACAAATAAGTTACACATGCGTTCAACTAAAAATTGAAAAATAAAATAATTAAAAAATAAAATAAAAACCCACTTCAAAAACATAAACTAAAAAGTTAAAAATAAAATTTTCACTTTAAAGCAAGGAGCATTAACAGGCGGCATTTAGTTAATGAAGTCGGTGCCAACTCAGACGCTTTAAATGGGTACTTACCAGGTAATAACAATTACAACAATGATATCTTTATAACTATAACAAATATAGAACACAATTTAAAGTGTCTGTGTGAGTAGGCACCGAATTCAACAACTATATGCCGCCTGTTAATGCTCCTTTATTTAAAGTGAAAATTTTATTTTTAACTTTTTAGTTTATGTTTTTGAAGTCGGTTTTTTTTTTAAATTATTTTTTTCATGTGTAATTCAACAAAGTGTTTGTTTAAAACAATGATAATTACGTATGGTCTGTCTAAATACTGAGTGTGCAATTTTATTCACGTTTCCGATCGTCTCGATGTACGGTTTATTTTGATCATTATGCTATTCTTTATAAAGGCCTTCCATTCCATTCCATCAGCCCTTTTTATACCATACTGCAGAGGCTTAGGCCTCTACTCAAGATGAGGGCTTGGAGCTTTAATCCACCACGCTGCTCCAATGCGGGTTGGTGAATTATAACGACCACCATCTATTGACAGTAGCCGGGATTGACTGCTTAACGTGCTCTCCGAGACATGGAGTCAATGATAGTTAATGTACTTAAGTCAGAAAAAACGCAATGGCACACGGTCGGATTCGAACCAATAAAGGCTTTGGGATATTAGAAACTTCGAATAAATAAAAATCGAAATAAACGTAGAAAGGACCAGCCGTAGCTTTTACTAAATCTTACACAGAACCTGGTATCGTAACAATGTACCAAACCAGCGAGCACTACGTTTGAATCGAAGTGTTCACCATCAGTTGAGCAATGGATGACTCCCATAATAAAAAACGAGGAATATTAAGAAGAAAAGAATATAAGTCACCGGAAATTACGGTTCCTGTAACGTGATTATGATGATGGGTAGTTTCTCTTTCCCGGTTTCATCGTATTTACGATGATGTTGATCATCGATTGCTCTACTGGTTGTGAACTATCATATTTTTTGATGAACACTTTTCTTAGTGTATATCTGATAATTTTTGTTACTATCTATAAATGAATTTAATTACGAATAGCCTGTTTGTTTGAATCTGTTGTACAATAGTTTTATTTATTTCGAAGTATTCATCTTCCTTTGGAAAGTAATATTTGGGGAGCGCTCGAGCGCTTTACTTAATTATATCTACTTAGTAGCGGTCGTCGTTCGATTGACAGCGAAAAATTGCTCAAAAGACATTTAGAGCCCACAGATAGAAACATAAATAGAATTTCTTGAATGATATGCATATTTTTCAAATCTGGATGTTTTAATTATTCTGTTTCAGCTCTTATTAATCTCGATGTTCTAGAATCTGTCTATCGAAATTCTATTCTGAAAACGAACCTAAGTAAAGGAATACATTCTTTATAATTATTGTCATGTGGGAATGTTGTTATGACTTCACGGGTTCTGTGTAAGCTGAGTAAAACTCACGGCAAGACCTATTTTCATGTCTTTCAATGTAACAACAGCGAAATGATCTCCAAATATTTTATGTAAACTCCTCACGACAGTTTGAAATCAAATGACGACTTATCTATTTTTAGACTTGATAATATCACTTCGATTTACATGTACCTATTTCGCTCTAAGGAGTTACCGGTTGCATGTAGTTGTGGGCTGTGTATATACTACCCGTGTGCACGCACACATTCAAACGGTGTCCTTTAGAGTGACATATCTGTACTCGAAATCTGTCATCAGTCCCTCACTTTTGATGCCATCCTACATTACTACGAGTATCAAGTACATAGTAGATTGCTTTACATATTGACGGTTCGGTTATTGTACTGCTTTCCAAAAAAGTCACATCAACTTTAATGAACCATAATTGTTTTTCATCGAACTTTCTGAAATAAAATTAGTGATGGGGGAATGCTGATGTATGTATTAGCTTGCTTTGTTTACATATTAGGAGCAAGTCGCCATTTTCTGACGAGGGTGAAACATGAGCGGAGGGATACAACATTCTATTGTACATCTTTTTTATCTGTCGTACTCTAATTATCCGGATATGAACTTTAATAGTTTTATTAAATAAACAAATAAAAAAAATTATAAAAAAAACATAATTACTTAATTATCAAGATTTCTGTCGAACAAAAATTTAAATTGTTTTGGTCTGAAAAGTCTGGATATTTTAACAGTTAAGATGTAAAAAAATTCGTCGGTAGACACAAAAATTAACAAAATAAGATAACACAAATTGAGATAAGTTAATAACAATTGAAAATATTCATAGTAATATAAAAAAATCTACCTACCAGAAGCTGTTTCATTGTTTTTCGTAGGCCAGCTTTCGGCTACTTTTATTTTTTGTCGTACTTAGCAAAGTAAGACTCCACCCATAAGAGGGGTTCTAAGCGGCCTACGGGAAGGAATACAAATTGAAAGGACTCATATTCAGAACACAAGTAGTCTAGACACAGTTTTTGTTACGCCCCTGAATCGCAGTTTAAATGGGTGGAATGTGTATTTAACTAACATATAACAAATATATAACGTTAAGTAAAATTATTGTTTATTTCTTTTTAGTTAGATATCTATAAAACAGATATGTCGTGATAGCCGAGTGGTAACAAGCCCGCTTTTTGTTTAGAAGGCCGTGGTTCGAATCCCAGGACATGTACCAATGAGTTTTTTTTAACTTATGTACATAACCAACATTGAGTCTGTGCCTCGCACGTTAAGCCGTCGGTCCCGATTGCCATCAATATATCTGGATCGATAGCCCGCAACACTATGCTCGCAGCTGCTCCGTATCAATTTACTGCAAAATCAGACTTCCATATAAATTTGCAGCGTTCTAATAATTTGGATAACTTAGACAATAACTCCACGGTAAAAACAGTTTTTTCCTAGAAATAGTAGAAATAGACTTTGTTGGTTAGATCAATATTTTCCTATACATAATACAACAATTTCATATTTTAAGCCCTAATAGGTATGACTTACAACCCCTATTTCTACTGTTTATATAAGTTCAGGGGTTAAATATTGAATCAGAAATAAAATAAGACAAATTGCTTAGAATGTACCTATCGAAACCTTTTCTTAGAACTTGTTTTATAAATCGAAAATTTTAAAGGATAAGAAACATTGACAGATAAAGCATCTACTTTATACAGACCCAAAAAAGGGAGCTTTTTGCTTTTTTAAGGACTTATTAATCCAAAGTGACAAGATCAGAATAAATCACAGTGCGTAGAAAGCAGGATGTGGTGGTGCTTCAGTTTTATACGGCCAGATGTGGAGCAAACTTGATGCGAGGCTGAACTAATATGCAGTTTTATAGCTGGTGCATATTTAATCTATAAAATATAAAATAAACCAAATGGGGTTTATACTTTTGGAGAGAAAAGACATCGTGCTTCTTTTTTGTAACTCCAAAAACATGTTGAAAAAGAAATTCTGGTTCACAAACCCTTTGAATATTATTCCACCGAAAATTTATAATAAGAAAGAAAAAAAAATATTTGGCACACTTACAATAGCAGTTGCAATTACAATTACATTGTTTTGAAATATAACACGCTAAAAATAGAAATATAAAAATAAACAAAGTAAATTAATAATAATAAAAAAAAACGGTTGGGAGTCTAAATAAAACTAAAACAATAAGAAATAGTAAGTGACCAAAGTGGTTTCCACTCTATGCCAGTATGTCAGAGCATTTCGATGCCAAGATGCTGGTTTTCTGTGAAACCAAAGAGTGGCCAGTGGCTCATATGTTATAAATATTATTCATGGCTCTATTAGTATATATTAATAATGATGAAATGCAATATCTGATTTATTTTACCCATTCCTAATAAAATTTTAATATCTACACTTTCTAGTCCACGGTAAGACGTTTAAACAAATAAAACTTATTTTAGCTTTTACACAAAAGTTACTTCCTTCCAGCCCATTTCTTTCTTCATTTTTAATTAATTTCCATTATCGAAGATCTTAAGTGATTGTTCTTGTTGAAAATTTCATATATATAGTCCATAAAATTTTCGCAATATATGAGCGGCCCTCGGTAAATTGATTCGTGGGACCCTTGTTGTGGACAAAGCCCCGCCGATCGGCCGCCGCTTGACCGTAAATAGCACTTAAAGCGTCTACAAAATAAGATTTATTCAGCCGCTCTTAATGATAGCTCCGTGATGGTCAGGTATCTTCATGATTTTCATTTTAGATGCTAAACGTTTTCTTAGTTTGGCAAGGGTAGACAAGAGGCTCTTATTATGAGACGATCTTATTATATGTTTCAACTCTAGCCATCTATGATAGATCCATGAGGGCGTTTGGGTCCCAAGAATTTTCGTAGAATTATCAGAGGTTGAGTAGTAAATAAAAAGTCACCTATTCAGTATTAACTTACTGTTATTTAAATATCAGCGTACCAACAAAAGTGTACTTAAATTTTAGCCAATTCAGTCCTTACCATTGTACAACGGTCCACTTAACTTTTTTGCTTGCCTTTTGTTCTCTTCTCATCTTTTGTGTACATTTTATTTTTCGTCATTCCATCATAAAAAAAAACCTGTCGAGAGCGAGTCAGATTCACGTAGAGAGGTTTTCGTGTTTATACTCGTAAATCATCGTATTACCTATTATTTGAAAACAAAAAAATATGTGATTCAAATTTTGTCGTCGTAAATTGGGTATCATAAGAGCGACTTTTCCAGTTCTTGGGTGATGGGCAGCAACGTGGAACTGAGTCAAGCTAGATCTATACGATTGCGGTCATCAACCGGCACTAGACTAACGGCGAAACTCACCCACAAATGTAACACAAATAAAAAGAGGCCCCGAGTCATCGGCAGCCCCGCTTTCCCCCGCTACGGTAGATGTCAGGGCATGAGCGGGACATAAGATGCCGGGCGAGTTGCCATTTGTTGCAGCTAGTATGAGACCGTTTTTTTTTGTTTTTTTTTTGTTTTACGCTTGCGATGGGAAGGCGGATTAAACTCTACAGCTTCCGCGCACCCGAGCGCGCGGGGTATGTGGGCGTTGCACCCACTAAACAACCGCCTGAAGCAGAATAAGGACGCGTGTCGTTAGCCCGAAAGCTCTTACGACTTCATCGGAGCGGCCACGTGGCACACTAGAGTGTCACCGGCGCGAAGTTGTCACGTAACCCCTAAGGGTTACTCGAAGTGAAATAATGCCAAAGGCGCGGGCCCCCGGTAAAGATTATCGTTATTAATATAACGTGGAATGACTTTAATTGGGACAGACCTAACACCTGGATAGGTGATAAAGGAGTAATGACGATTCCGGTTCAGAAGGGAAGTAATCCCTGAAGTGCCTAAATGTAATTATTATAATAACAAATTTTAATTTATAATTAAGTGGCTGTAAATGAATAGAATTATGGAGTTACTGAGTGAATGCACGTCAAAAACCCGAAGCACGGAAGTCGGAGCGACTCCACGTGCCCCCACACGTGGCTAACTGTCGACTACGCGGCTCCCGCTGCCCAGGAATCTTAGTGCGGTTATGTGAGTTTAACTCACGAAATGGGGAGCGCGATCGGCTTGTAAAGGCGTGAGCTGCCATAGAGCACACCAGGGTGCAGAAAACACAGAAAGGACTACGGAGCGCGAAATGCGCACAGGCTGGAGCTGGAATGCCGCAACGACGCCACGAAGGCTAACTGCCGCTGCGCAACAATCTCTACGACAAACACTACACACACACGCAGCTACTACGTAGTTGTCACTGGGGTCTCGGCAACGGGCCGCTACAAATGTGCCACGTGGGGCGGAAAGGCGTTCGGAGGACCGAATATGACTGACTGCGGCGGACCAGGAACCGAAATGGTGATCGCAGTATGTAGTTTCTATAGAGATGCTGCTGCCCATCTTCTGCTAACCTGGGTTAGTCGCCTCTTACGACACGCTTCCCGGTGGCGGTGGGGAATTGTATTCTTTGCCGTCCCTCACACGGACACGAGACCGTGTGTTGTGAAGATCTATGGGATATAAGGGGAGGCCTATGCCTAACAGTGGACGTCCAATGGCTAAAATAGTGGCGATTACGATGATCATCGATGGATACTTATTTATAATTTAATTTGTAATATGGTTTATAGAGAAACTGCACGTTAACTAGGTCGGACATCAAAGAGCCTATTGAACTATAAAAACCGTCATTTATTGCAACTGACCATTCCCAAATTATTGCATTTATTATATTTTTGTGAGATCAATTTTGAGGTCAATTTGATTTCTTTTCTTTCTGGATCGTTGTCTGACTCAGAACTGTCAATAGTATCTGATAGCGTCATTGTTTTTATGAATACGCAACGGCAATGGCTAAACTTATAATTCCAGCCGGTGACGTCACGTTATGAGAATTTTCAATATAATTTATCTACGTAAATACCGATCTAAAATAAAAATTCTAATTAGTTTCTTAAAATTGTCTATTCTTTCGAAATAAAATATAACGGACTTTAGTAAAAAAAATTGGGAATGATCAATTCGTAATTTGTGTATGATTTGAGAAGAAAATTAAAAACAAGTCTTAATAAACAATCTTTCGTGGCAGCTATATGGATAGGCTGAGTTGGACGAGGGTCTCGCAATACTCGTTGGAAAAGAATATGAGGGGGAGAATTTCTGATAGGTACTTAAAAGTTTTGTTCTTAATTGCCAATTTTTTAAATAGGTTATCGTTGAAAGACAATATTTTCTATTTTATTTTACTTTCATTTTATAATCATTTTAGTATGAGAAATATATTTTTTTTGCGCATTTGCATACTAAATCTACTGTCAGTAAAAAAGTTTGATACTTTCAAAACGAGTTACCATTATAATGATTTATATTGTTTTCTGAATCAAACGATATGTCCTTGTATGAAAGATCGTATAAATATTTTTAATAACAATCTTTTATTTAAATAACCCTGGATTTAGTAGTAAAATATATGATAATATAATAATAATATCTCGGACATGCCACACAGCGCCATCTAGTCCAAACTAAAAGAAGTTTGTACCATGAGTACAGTACAACTGATAAACATACTTAAATATTTTATGTAGTATATACAAATATTGATATTTTACACCCAGACACGGAACAAAGAGCCATGTTCATGCACACAAATATTTGTCCCGGGCAGGAATCGAACCCGCGACCTTTGTCTCCGTAGTTAGGATCTCTAACCACTCGGCTAATCGGTCAGTCAGACTAACTTGACGTGTTTATCGAGAATTAAAAAATGCTTTCAATTAAATATTGAAACAAAAATGCAAGTTGGGAACAACATAATGGGTACAAAAGTACAGTTTTCTTGAAGTGGAAATAGGCGAACGAAAACATCATACACTACGAGTATATATAGCCATTACAAATTGAATTGAAAGTTGGATCCAGTATGTTGAAGATCTCTGACTACTTTGGGTGAGGCTGTGAAGTAGTACCTAAGTACGATATAACAGCATCTATTTTGATTAGAAATCATATTGAAAGAGCTTAAACACAGAAACAAACAAAAAACTAAAAAAAAAACGAGTACAAAGAGAGAAAATTATTTTCATGTTGAAACGAGTGCATTTTAAGAGTGGAATAAAGTACGTAATATCCGGAGGTAATACTGCCGTTTGGAGAGCCGCCAGTGTGTTCGGCGGGAGTGCATTTTGTTTTTAGTTAAATTTCTCTGCTTAGGCGTCCGTTATATAATACTTTTTAAGTACGCACATACATTATATTTTGTATAAACAACAAAATATAGGACATAATTGTTAGCGAGAAAACACGAAAACAAAAGTTGTATACTTTTTAGAATTTTGTTATGTTAACAGTTTCGTTTTTGTATTGTATATTTAATTTTATTTCTGTCTGTTAGACGCCTAGAATTTTTTAAGTGTGAGAATTAGAAAATGAAAAGTATTTTTTTTTTGTTGTGCAGGTAAACAAATTGTTTGATTCAAACACTAGGCACATTCTGTATTTTATTAACCAGATAATTACACGATCAAGAATATGAGGTAGGAACTTGTTTGGCTTATAGATACCTATTTTATGATCGGCAAATAAACCAAAAAAACCTGTTTGTAATTTATTTAAGTTGTCAATAACATAAAAGGACTGTCTAGTTTAAATTAATACTATTTTTATTACGCCAATCTAATTTCGTTATTAATGGTCCATACCAGACATAAACCACTGCCGTTTCCATCTTACATCGGCAGAAATATATTAGATTAATGAGTTGCTAGACTATTTCAATAAAAATAAGAATAAGGAAAACAACGTTAATTACGACCCAACACCGCAATCGTTTACGGTGGGAAAATGTTTATCCATTTGATTTTCTTAACAAATACTTATAGGGAATCCACCGACATTATCTGAATACATTGCAGCCTAGCATGCAGGAAAATCAAAGAACTTTATTATATCTTAAACTGAGTTATCATTTTAAATAGTTTATGAAAAAATTTACGTCTCCGGCTACATTTCAAAGTAATATCTGGTACTTATCTAATACTGAAATCAATTAAGATTGAAAGATTGAAAGATATTCATTTTATTCTATTCGTTACGTCTACAACTTCGTCATAGTTAACGTATTTGGTGAAATACTATTTTATATTTCACGTATTGTTAGTACTTTGGATTCACTGCGGTTCAGTGTTCATTTTCCACCTGTATCTAATTGCTTATGATTTTAAGGTTCAATGTTAAATAACTCACAATAAATATTTCACCTGGGAAAAGAATGAAGACTTCAAAAGATAGGTCGGGATCTTGTACTATAATTTATAAAAGTGTATTAATTTTCTTTTCTTACTTTAACATGTTTTGTTAACATCAATCTAAAAAGTAGATCACACAACATATTTTAAGGCCGATAATCGAAATTTGAAAAGGAAGACGTTAAGTTCAAGCTATCTTTGACACCTGTCTTATAATATAACCCACTATTTTTTTTATGGCAATCAATGTATATTTGATATATTTCATCAATGTATATTGATGACCTCTTAGCCAAATGGATAGCTACCCTGCCTATGAAGCTGGAGGTACCGGGTTCGAACCCCAGGTCGGATCAGTATTTATATGATGAGTATTGATACTGGTACCGAATCTTGGTTGTTATACTCGTATATATGTAGTGTCTTCACTTGGTACCCAAAACACAAGCTAATGCTTAGTTTGGGGCCTAGGCGTTGTTATCGTGTATACGTTATTATTATTACTATTATTTTAATATGATTTACAGGAAAAAAATACGACAATAAAATTACCATAGAATTGCGAAATGAGATATTAATTCACCTGTGTTAATTTCGCGAAATACAACCTTTGTATTGTCTGTACGGTAAGGGAATTGAATTTTGCATCAGTTGTCATTGACAGTATCTACGTTACATGTAGGTAAACAGCGAAGCCAAAACAAACAACGATTTTACGGCAACTTTCAAAGTGTCAGTGCCACGTCATCTTTAATGGGTTTTTTGAAAGCTTTTTAAGGTTCTCTCGTGAATGTTGCAAGGGTATAGTAATACTGAGAAATATTTTCACAAAATATTCTGCCACCGGGGCGGCGCCACGGCGGCGCTAAAATGTGAGGTGCCAAAATTTGTTTTTATGGACATATAGTTTTATGGTGATTTTTTACCTTAAAAAGTATAATATATTAATGTATTACTTGTGTATTAGTTTATGAGCTTCATATAAACAGACAAGTAATCTATGTATATAATAGAATTTTTGTGTTAACCCATGTATTTTACGTGACCGTGTCTAGGAAAACTTGTACAAGTACAACAATATCTAGCCCAAACAACTTCTAACTGTACATTATACATCTTTTAGTCTCAAAATGTCCATATATCAAAATGACCACTGTTCAAAATGTCCAAATACATCTTAGTGGCGACGACATATTCAAAAGAAAACATTATTAAGCATAATGGTAAACCAACTTTGTTAGTGGACTTAGTTAAATCCATCAAGACAAATGTGTGAAGTAAACTTAACTAAAATAAATTTTGTCAAAAATAATCAAATAACTTTGTAGGATTTGTTAATACTTACTATCGTATTCAAAATAATTTTGGTTAATTTTACAAACAAATGAATTGCTTGGATTTTAGAAAACCATCTTAGTAAATTTAATCATGTTATTTATTTGAAATGTTAAACAAAGTTATCTTTATTATTTTAACCATTTTGTGTTTGTTAAAACCTGCCATTTTTTTAATAATACAAACAAGATAACGCTTATCAAGTGAAAATCCAACTCGGGAATCGATTTTTCTCAATGCAGGTGATACTGGAATTCGATGCAAATTTTTATTGTTCAGTGTGACGACATGTATGATACACGAAAACATCTTGAAGGCAGATGACAACCCGCTTCGTTACAGTATCGAGTGAGTGACATAAAGGAACGAATATCTAACAACGTTTCTCGACCCCGGTTTTTTGTGTGACTTGTTCAAAAGTTATATATATATATGTTTATTTCGCTAAACAAATCTATTATACATCGGCCGTCGAGAGTTTGCGTTCCTGACACATGAGATTTATAGCTATAACGTCATGTTTGTTGTGAGTTAACATAATAATATAATATTTAATTTAATTTTGTTGTATTCGTGCATATAAACGATAATAAAATTTGAAAACGGAAATCGTCCGACGGTACAAATTCACATCAACCATCCCATTACTGTGCCGATTACGACCTGTCAGGAACGCAAACTCACGACGGCCGATGTATAGTTTGACTACAACATACAGTACCCGGCCGTAAGTTATGCACACGAGTTCTAGAAAGCAAGTCAGTAAAAAGAAGTTTAAAAATAAAATAAGTAATCTTGTAATTTTTTATTAATTAATAAATAAATATTTTTAGTGACTTTTTTATTTAGGTGAAAATTTCGCGAGATATTAGTTCTTAAAACAACAATGTGTCCCCCTTTAACATCATAACCATGTGAATAAAAAATCAAAACAGTACTCGTAGTACTTAATAAATACTTTTATACTGAAAATTGTTTTAAACAAGATGGGTTTTAAAGTTTTTGAGGTTTCCACAAATTTCAGTTATGAACAAAAGTTTTGTTTTCTTGTAGTACGTGCAAAAAAATCAAAAGTTGATGCCGGACCGAAATTCACTTAGCTTGTTTTCATGTTCGAAGTTTCAGATGTTCTAGTACTTTTAAAAATGATGAATTAAATTACACATAGTTCATTTTTCACCGAACTTCTTGGTACATAACTAGTTATGGAAAGTGTTGATAATCAATGTCGAGGTTGTATAAGCGACAATATCTTCATCTAGATATTATAAAAACAAAATATATGTACAATTATAAATACATACTAGGTTTATCAGTTTTTAGTATAGGATGACAATTCAAATAGCTGTATAAATAGAGTAGGTAGGTACCTTTAACTTAACTTACTTAAGGTAACTTTAACCTTTGAATACTCGCGCCCAAAGGCCTTACACGTATACTGTCTCACGGTGCTGTCTCAGACCGAGATTCAATCTCGTCTCTACTACTTAAATTATCCAGTTTTTAAACATTATTGGTATTTATTATATAGAAGAGGCAATAGAATAAAAAAAAAGAGAAAAAAATATTAGAACTATAACTTTATTTGGCAGATACAGCCTTTCAACTCAGTATCTTGAAAATTACCAAATTTTTTGGTACCGTAACTTTAATGACAAAAATAATGTTATATATTCATGTGTTAATCATACAAACACCCTTAAATCTTATGAATGAAAGTGTCAAGAATAATGTAATAATAAGTATTAATTTTATAATTATATTTCTTGTGTTGTTTGTGTAGCAATCAGAACAAACCAAAACGGTAACACTTATACTCGCGTCAGTCTCACAGACCGATAACAGTAATAAAACGTCACACGACTACTCGACACCAGCGCATGTGCCGCACTACACAACACAATGCCTAAAAACAAAATAAGCTATTAAAAAGCATTCATTAAGTCCCAGTGATGTAAATTTTTGAGAAAACAACGCACAATTAATTTGTCGCTCTGAGAGACCGATGCGCGAGTATACGAAGGTTAACATTAACAGTAGTTTAACATTATTTTTATTTGTACAGGTGGCTTTTATATTATTAAGCTCTTCCGACTTTCTTGTAGGTATATAATTATACAATAATGAAATCCGCCCTGTGACTTTCTACTAGAATTAGCATAAAGATGTTGTCTGTATGAAACATACCACAAACGATCAAACACGTGTTGGCATAATTTACAATGTGGTTATGCCGATATATTAGTTAGTGCAATTGACATGCATGCTATTTTCCGTTAATAACGGAAACTACGGAACGGAACGGAAACGGAATAACTTTGTTTCTAAAACCATTGAAAGAAGAAAACTTTTGAACAAAGTTCACAACTAAACAAATAATAAATGAATTTACACTGGTTTTCTAATCTATATCCAGTTAATGCGGTGCTCGATTATGCGAATTCTAGTAGGAACATAACATAATATAGAACTAAAAAGATGGAAACTCGATGACGTGGGAATATAGTAGAATGTGTAATGGATTTTTTTTTAAAATTTAAAATACTGATTGTTACTATCCGTCTCGAGTCGGCCGATTAAAAGACGATAGTTGTGGAATCAGTGAAAAATCATCCAATTAAATATAATGATTAATTGCAATTGAAGGCATCAAACTGGCACCGACTTCTGTTACATATGTACATTTGACTGCAATAAATTTTTAGAAATTATTTGATTGGATGTTCTTTTATAGATTCCACTATTTCATCTAACACTTTTTTTACTGATAGGCTCAAGACGGATAATAATAATAATAATAATAATAATTTTAATGTAAGAAAAAATATTTTACTATGTTCCTAAGTTTCCATCTTGTTAATTCGTTGTTTAGACGAATTTATAGACATTTCAATTATTAAAATCCACCCATCCGCTGGGATGCTTCTAGAGTATAAAGAATCCTACGTACCTACATACATTTTCAGATACTCGTGAAAAATATAACCCTTGTTTGTTGTTCGTATTCATGTAAAAATAGTGCAAATGAAAATTTATGCTAAGCTCGTACGCACATATTCAATCACGAAACCAATTTCTTTTAGTTTGTGAAATCACTCAATGGTAAACAAATGCTACTACGGCTTCTATTTCAATTTGTACTGATTGTATTGGAACAGTAAACTTTATTTACAAAAAGTATTGGAACTCCGACAAGTAAGGTATTGCATTGGAGTTTAGCCAGTACGCCCACCTGGAACTATGTATGTTTGATTTTTTGTACCGCCAATTGATTTTCTATTTATTCCCTAACATTTACTGTCCAAATATTATAATAATATAAGATATATTAAATAATAATACAATATTATTTGGGATATCCCACAGAGAGTCATCTAGTCCCAAAATAATCAAATATTATGCTTGTATTATGGGGTACTGGATAACTGATATACATACTTAAAAATCGTTATAATATATACATATATAGGTACTTTTACACCCAGACACGGAGGAAATAGACATGACATATTCAAGAACACAAATATTTATCCCGCGTGGGGATCGAACTTACTACCCTTGGCTCCGCCGTTAGGGTCTTAGGCCAGTAATGAAATTGAATTTAGAATTTGCTGTGATTTTTTCAAGTTAACTATCGGTTTGTTAATCTTATAGAGTAAATTAATTTGACAGCAGCGTTTGGTTTTAATAGAGTCATAAATGTCACTTCATAGTCACGATTCACACTAAAAAAAATCAAATGCAATTTCATGGGGGTGAAGACCGGCGCGCGGGGACCTCGCGCGGTCTGAAACTCGCTATCTTGCACTAGCTAGCTAGAGTATGAGTGGTTAGACGGTAGACGCAGAAGAGTGTTTCTAGTCAATTTATACTTTTATGGTTGATGTGCATCTTTTACTGGTTAGCTCCCGACTCAACCTAGTGTGAAATTAAGACTTAGCAAAATGTGGCGATTTTCTTGTAGGATTCACAAAGGTGGGGCATATTATTTATCGGATTGTTCAAAATGTTAATCTTTTTAGCCTAATTCTGTTTCTTATTGTATCATTTGCTGAGTCAGCACATTCGGTGTCTGTTACCAAATATTCAAAACCTAACTTTTACCTAGGCCATATAAAATTATTTTAAAGCACAGTTGTAAACAAAATTTACTTATCATTCAATTTAAATTGTCATATTATAAAACGTACCTTTAAGAGAATGCTAGAGCAACATCTGTAAGTTTTCTTTTATTGTTATGTTCTTAATATTTTTTTTTAGTATAAGATAAAATACTTTAGTTTGTACAATATTTTTTTTAAATAAATAAAATGTATATACATCGTATTCAACTGAAAGTAGTTCAAACTCATAGCGCGTGTAAAGCTTATCAAACTAAACAAAAAGTTTCAAGCGAGCAAAAGGCGCAAACTAACGGTTACCGAGAAATACATGTTTCAATCTTAATTTTTTCTATCATTTACTTTTTTAAACTGTTTGCTTAGTTCGGTAAGGGCTACACACTCTACAAGTTTGGACTACGTTCAGCAGAACACGGCATATAGGTAAGGTTCCCGTGGGATACAACACTGGTCCTTTCTTTTACGTCGTTTTGGGACCACGGAACGATAGGGTTTTTCGCATGAGAATATTTAAAGGAGCTTTGTATAACATACTATTTTACTTACTGTTTATATTAGTCGAAAGTTTCCATAGAATACAAGATTTGGCCTTTATTCTGACTTATCTTTTCCGAAAGTGCTTTTGCTTATACTATATACTTAATTGGTCATTTTTACACGCCATAATGAAACAACGAAATGACGTCATTTCGTGTGTGGAATTAGTCGAACGGACGAAAATTAACATGACGTTCTTTCTGGTTAATGGTTCCCATGCGTAGACATACACTACTACGTATAGATCAGTTGCAAAGGATGTTTCATTGTTCATCGTCACCAAAAGTAGTAATGGACCAAATTTGATTAAACAAAAACAAAGAAAGGCTATCAAAAAGAATATTAGAACTATGGAGTTATATGAGGAATAGTCACTAAAATTGACGGATCATGTGCAACAATGGTGATGCCGTATCCATATATATCAATATAATCAATGTATCATGGGATACAAAATTAGTCAAGATTTGAAACGAATGACGATTAATTTGGAACAGTAATATAAAGTACTATTAATTTCTACTACTTACTAATTTCTACTTCAAGGACTAACGCTTCGATACTAAAAGCGCTTAACATCGAAAAAGAGCAGAGACCCCCAGCGGTCTGCTTGCGACGAATGCTCCAGTTTTTTAGGCACATAGCCAGGAAAAGCTGATTGTAACCAGAAGAATAAAGGGAAAAGACCGAGGGGGTGCCATCCAAAATGGTGGTCGGATCTGGTGACCGAACATCTGGATGTTCCGGTTAGCACAGTACTCCACTACGTGGAGTACCGCAAAAAGTGGAGGAGTATTGTGGACAGAATACGTCGGCGGCGTCACGATCCTTAACCCTGAGGAAACAACCAAAAAAAAATAGACAACTAATTTAATAAGTGAAGTTCAAGAAGTAGTACAACTGCAGAAAAGGGACAACATTGTTATAACGCCGTTATATATTACGCGGGCGCAGTCGCACACGAAAGCTCGTAATAACTTTATTTCACTGATGCGGCGACGACACTACAGTTGCAAAAATTAGGAGACCATGTCTTCTAATTTTTGTGAGGAATCGTCACATAACTCCATACTTTGAGTACTCATTCATAGTTTTTCTTTGTTTTTTTTTGAATGAACTTTGGCCCATACCTAACTATGGTGATAACCGATCTATACTTAGTGAATGTCCAGGGGTAATAATAATGAATAAGTATTAATAAACTTGAAGATACAACCGATCAGTCACGATAGATTTCCGTTAAATCCCGTCCCATTACGGAACCCTGAAAAGCTAAATTAGATTCACAGATTTTCCTCCTTAATACAGGGAAGAAATAACGAAATCGGAAAAGCCGGTGCCAACGCGAATGACTCGCAGCTGATCGTCTCGACCGACGTTGACAAAACAATCCCTACAATTGTGGCTTTCCCCTCGCAAGTTTCGGCTCGAATTCATTTGTCAAACGAATACTTTATATTTTCGTTGTTGAGTTTTTGGGATCCCTCGTTATGCTCAGATTTCAACATAGTATCTTTCGCATACTCGAGATTCAAACTCAGCGCTCGCAATAAAATCGAACTTTGCTCTTATTTTGTAGAACTAACTATTGTAGTTTTGGCCATGATAGATATCAGAAAAATAAGTACATAAATAGCACTGATCTAGGTATACTACTGGCGTATAGAACAGACAACGGCATAGACAAAATCTGTGCAGCAAGCGCGCCACACTGATTTTTCTAGCAAGTATAAATACACTGTATTATACATGTCTTATATATGTTAAACTTGATTCGTTTCCACTAGAATACATACAATTACAAGTTTTTAGTTTTACAAGATTTTAGTAGGTATTATACATGTCGTGACATTATTTGTAGTCAAAATAAGTATGGCTGCAACGGTAAAAAATAATGTAGGTACATAAATTAGTTTTGGATGGTTTTAATTTGTTTTGTTTAATTATCGACGATAAGTAATGCCATTATCTTTTTTCTTCGCAGTTGATTGATTTTTACACGTTTTTAACACCTACGACGGCATTCTTGAATTGTTGTTTAATCACTTTTTTAACATGCGGTCGCGATAAGCATAGATGAGTGACTGAAGGAGTTGTTGCCGGTCGGCAACAACGCTTGGCACAAATACTTGGTTCGCGGCGTCGGTTCTATACGCTAATAATATTAGTTCGATGCCAAATAGTAATACTGTTCAGTTCATCCTTTGGTTAAAGTAGAAACGAACCGTTTTACATGGAAATTCAATTCCTCTGTGTACATTATGCTAACTAGTGATCCGATACAACCGTCTGGGGATACAATTGAGTTTCAACTTGTTTATGGACACATGTGGTGGCCGATAAACTTAAATTGAGACGCATTTAAATATGTATAGAACATGGAACATAGAAAAGTTTCGTGATGTTTATTGCTTATGCAGATGTTCTATTGATTCGAAAATTTACAGAAAGGAAATGACAAGTGATTGAAAGACTATTTTAGTGTGTGAATTTTTAGTAAGTTTCACTCGCCATTTTTATAAATCCGTTTTATAAGATTAATTTATTGTAAATTTTGAAATTTTTCACTTCACTTCATCAGCTCATTTTTACCCCACTGCAGGGGTTTAGGCCTCCCCAGGGTGAGTAAGGGGGCTAAGAGCTTATATCAACCACGCTACTCCACTGCGGGTTGGGGATCGTAACTACCGCCATCTATTGACAGCGTCCGGGACCGACTGCTTAACGTGCTCTCCGAGGCACGGAGTCAGTGATAGTTATGTACTTAAGTCAGAAAAGCTCATTGGTAAACGCCCGGATTCGAACCATAGACCTATGGGGACTTATAAATTTAAGACAGGTTCGTTGCGCTTTGGGCTATCACGACACTCTAAAATTTTGAAATCAGTGCAACGAAACTAGTCCAAATATTCACAAGCAGTCAAAAAACGAAAAATTTAGGTCAGCGTGCCTAAGCCTACTTCAAGCTTATGTTTTCTTGATGTTGTGCTATATAATGTAACTTCCTTTAAAATTCTTGTAAATTTTTCAGTTAAATTTCCAAATAAAACCCCGTTCATTTGTTCTTTGTCGCAATTTGGGTCACCAAACTCTGTATGTGTGTCTACCAAGTTTCAACTTATTTCGTCCAGTGAATTCTGAGAAAATATTCTATGATAGATGATAGACACCAGAGTAAGGTGTCTGTCCTTTCTGAATCCTATAAGGATTCAGTTTTTTTTTTAATACAGAATCATAAAAATAATCTAAAGACAACATTTAAGAAATTCATGCGACTAAGTCATCGAAATTACTTTTAGTCACACAAAATAAATGTAAAAATAAATCAAAATAAAATTATTTCAGAATTCGTTCAATATTAACTGAATAATACGATTATTAGAAAAAAATCACACAATACTTGGCGATTTGTTTTATCGGAATAAGGATCACTGAATGAAATTATAAATCAGTGAAGATAACTGCTATATTGTCAACTACAATTAACTGTTTTTTCTGTCTATATATTCGATATGGGACTTTAACATGGCAGGACTCAAAAAAGATCGTTTAGACATATTATATGAGTAACAAGACACTCTAGTTTACCTAATTCCATGTATTTTCCATACTGATGACTGCTTTATAAGGCATTATCCTGGCGTAAACATAACAGCGGTGAATATAACAAACTATGGGTATCAATTATTTATTCCCTATTGTATAATCTGGAAGCTGTTTAACGTTCTCTATATCAACATGTATATAAATCAAAGAGGTACCGTTATTAATTACGACTGTTAAACCAGTATTTACTTAGGACCAATCAATATCGTTTCATCAATTTACATAGAGCAACTATTTATTGATTGATCCAGATACCAAAGGGATGTCAAAATTGAAGTTTTTATTCTGTTATTCCTTTACCTAAATATTGGTGTTCACAAAGATTACAGTTTTTGAGGAAAGCTATTTCTTACTTTAATAAATTGCTAGCACTTTGATACGTTACACTTGGTCCACCTTTTTTGTGTCTGTTGAGACAAGAGTTCCGAAGAATTAAAAACGTGAACAAAGCCGAATAAATAGTCTTCGCTCTAAAAAGGTTAAATGTAATAATAGTATCTCTTTAAGTGTTATTATTTTGTTAGTATTTGGTTTAGAATTTTGTCCATTTTCGACTATGGCGTCAATGTATTAATGAATACGCGAGTAATTACTATCTAAGGACTATTTAGGGTGTTGAGTGATACGTATCTTCACGTTTCCCGAATTTCAACAATAACATACGAATAGTGATGGAATCGATGCCTTTTAATTCACACAATAAAACCCTATTGTAAAAATCTGATTCAAATACTGGTTATTGTGTAAACCAAACTGATAAGCAGAATCGTAAAGGGAAGCGGGGCAGAATACGAGGATCTTATGAGACGTGATAACGCAGGGTAGCTGTCAGCAAGTAATAAAGGTAACCGAATCTCGAAAGCTTGGGCGTTACCGTCTATGAGAGTGATATATAGGTGTGCGCCATACAAACTGGCGCAGGGTGACAAGGAATAGTTGAATTTATTTATCATCTTTATATTGGAATCCTACGAATGTAGATATCGATTTGTCGAAATATAGACTTTTAAATTAATTGGCAATCTTTTTACTTCGTAACAAAGTTTCACTTTCAAAAACTATCTCCGCATCAACTTTGAAAAAACAGTCGTTTCAAAGGCGGCGGTAGTCTATGAAAAAATGTACGTACTTTAAAAAGAAAAAGAACGGTATCCTAATAAGATCAACAGTACTTGCAATTGATGATCGAGACAAGAAATGCGAGGAATACGAGGAGAAAAAAATACGCGTCAGAATAATTGCTTTGCAAGGATAGAATAGGAACCTTAAATTACGCTGTATTTTTCGGAGTTTATGATGTCTTGATCATCCAGTTCTCTACTGATAGTGAATCATCATAATATTATTTTTTATTATTTAAAATAACTTCAAAGAACCATAGACTCTAGGTCCATGTTTTTAATGTAGCTTTATAAATAAGATTTCAATAGCTAATTATTATTATTAAAAAAATATTAAAAGATACATATAGCATTTAAATGCTTTTATTTCGATCAATAAGTATCTTTCCAAAATAAATAATTTTGCCTACTTGAAATCTGAATAATTAAGACAGCTATAATGACAGCCCCATATAATGTAAAGAATATATAATAATAAGTTATCATTTCGCTAACTGTGTTAAAATATAGCAACTTATTAAATTACAGATTATTTCGTTGCGTCTATCGGATGTTTGGTCTTCGACACGATCACAAATTCAATTTTTTTCATGTTTATCAAACACGGTTGAATGGAAAATAAAAAATTGGAAACTAAAGGCATCTTTCTTATTTGATTCTGATTTGATTTGATTTTTGATATTGATTTTCTTCAGATGCAGTCTTTTCTTTTCATAGAAATTATAATTAACCTGGGTCAATACTGAGCTTTTTTCGTTGACAAGAAACAAAAAAGTTAGATCATATAAAAAATATTTTTCTAATATTTTTAAATTGAATAAGCGTTTACGTGCTATCTGGCGATGCGTAAACGATGAACATGTTAAACTATGTTTACAACTGCCGGGTGCAAGTCCGACTCCCACTTAAGTGACCATTCATATCAGGTCATACTGAAGACTGCCCCGTAATTACTCTTCCAACGAGTATTTCCGATCGTCGTTTCATTGGTTCTTGTAATATAAGGAATCCGAGTTCTAAGTCAGTGCAATATGTATATATTAGCACGTTATTATTATTATATGGTCATTAATTTCATTTTCAATTGGTAACACATGAGTGTTCATCAATGTAAAAGGTAAAATTCAGTTTAATTATGACGCCTGGAGGCTTTTCGTCGGACTTCGGTGTGGATACCCCAAGGGTTAAGGTCTCGAATTAAGGGATAGTCAAATAAACGTAGAATTGAATTTACGATGACAGGATGTTGTACTTTTGCGGCCTCAGTTTAATTACGCAGTCCTAATATACTGTTTGAATGCGAGCTATTTTAACTCTAATGCCATTTGATGTAATGTAGCTACTGGACGGATAATTTTGGAGCCTTTGACATAACGTAATCACGGGTGAACGCAAAAAATAATACAGGTCGAATATATATAGACGAATACATGGCGGTTTATTCGAATGATGATATATTAACACAGACCAGTCAACCTATAGACCACGCTTTAATAAACGTCAGTACGAAAACGAAATCGCCAAAAAGTGGCGGGTTGCGGGGAGAGGTCGGCTAGTTTTCATTGGCTCGTTCAAAATTGACAATTTAATGGCTTCCGACGTGCTTCCAACTGACGGCTCACTAGTGACGTAGTTATGTAGTGTCACTACATAGCCTTGGCGAATGTTACTCCCTGTCAAAGCGTGGTCTATAAGGTTGACTTGTCTGTGTATATTAATTTTAGTTGAAACATGAATAAAATAAAGTCATTACGGTGTACTAACTTAATTTTATTTACAATTTTCCACTCTTTAGTGAAAAAATTAAATGTGGCAAATATTGGCGAAACAGTGGCGAGCCTCAGGTGAGGCCTATATCCTGCAGTGGAGAGACAAAGGTTGATGATGATGGTGATGGAAGGAACGATTGAAATGCTATCTCTAAGTAATGGACTTTGCAATGTGACCAGGATATTACATAATAGATAAGTGGTGATGTTACCAAATTCATAGGCACTCCCAGCGTAACTGGATCTACCTTCCTAATTGAAATTAACCTAACTTTTTATTTTAATATTAATAAAATAATTTTTAAATGTATGCCGTTGATATATTATTATATTAATGTTTATTATTATTTTACTCTGAACTTAATGGTCACGAACGAGCTTCGATCCTAACGATCCAGACAAATAGATGTTTGACTTGATCAATCATTGTGCAAGTTGCTTTCTATAATTAGGGATAACGTTTAGTCACAAGATCGATTTTTCATTGATTTTGGAATACCAGGATCATTATAATTTACATAAATATTCAGATTTATGACATAATTTTCACAATATTACCACATACGAATAAATAAAATTGAAGTTCCTGTCTGTGATTTCGAAATAGAAACGTTTTGTGATGCTCATTTGTTTATTAGCACGTAAAGAAAACTCAAAAATGGTGTTTTTAAATTTTTTCTGGTCTGTCTGTTTGTCCGGATTAATCTCCGAAACGGCTGAACCAATTTTGACAGGACTTTCACCAGCAGGCAGAGGACTTTTTAAAGAAAATTATAGGTTATTTTTTATTCCATAAATATTTAGGCTTTCTACATAAACTTGATAAACTGTAGATATTATGAAAACAACGCGAACGAAGTTGTAGGCGATCGCTAGTGTAAAATATAATAAGATTAATTGTTGGTACTCTAAAACTAACGAAGCTACACACAATTGTATGTGATGTATGCATTAGAAAACAAAAATCCATTATTAAAATAAAGGTAATTAATTTACTAAATAGTGATAAATATTTTTTTGGTGAATGCTTTAAAGCTAAGTGAAATTATTAAGTTTTTTAAGTTAAAATACCAATGAAAGAATAAAGCTCGAGGTCGACGTACCGCTATGATGGGATTCATGACATCGCGTAGCCGCATATAAAAAGAAAGTGCTTGTACTGAATTTGAACTACGTGGGCGGACTGAATTACGAGTATCTTAGAATTAGATATTCCGACATCCACTTAGGTAATGTTATTATAACAATTTCATTACGGCTAATTTACACGCTTGGTACGTCTTATTTGTAGTCTGGAAGATGACGTAACTTGTACTAAAAGTATTGACTAAAAGTCGATTTACCGCTAATACGGCTCCATTGTCCTTGACTTGTGAAAATCATAACATAGGTACCATAATATATTGTTAACCTTATTGTAGTTAACTCTGCCATAATTTTGTTTGACACAATTACATTTTTATCCATAATCTGATCTTATTACCTACCCTAGTTTAATAACGATGGCCCCAATCCAATTAAATTGAAAACTATAATTCACCCTTGCCGCTAGAGCCCTTCTAAGTCCGAAATAGAAGCGTTATGTCCAGTTTCCCTAGCACCGTCCGCCTTGTGCAGTGATCGTGACAGATTGATGTGTCTGGTATGTTTGTTCGCAGTCCGGCAGGAGAACGAGCGGCTGATGCACGACGTCCTGCAGGCGGGAGTCTTAAATCGCACCCAGTCGTCGGCGGCATCGCGCTGACGCCGCGCTATTCGCCGCGGCCAAGGCTCGACAATGCGAGGCCCGCGCCGGTGCCTGCGCCGCCCGAAGACGACCCCGGGGGGTCACCGCCAGGCCCCGCCGAGGTCCCGCCCGGGTCTACGTGAGTCCACACCGCACCGCCCTCCCGATTCTACAGACATTCCTTATACACGGAAACCATTAGATGTATACTGACAGTGACAAAATGGGTCTGGGAGCTTCGGTTACAAAGTTACGTACAAACTGTGACGAGCGGCGCCCGCGTGGCGCCTTTCTACAGAGGTAATTTACAAGGACTACAAATGTTATGTGAATTGAGAACATGTGACTGTGCGAATACGTAGATAGATAGACAATGTGATTAGCATAATGGGTGCAGGAAGAGACTCGAAGAGCGAGACAGCGTCGATCATTTGCCCTAGACTGATTGTCTTTCGTCGGGGTTACAACGTCGCCTCAGTCTACGGTGCAGCAGCGTCGCAATCTCGGTTCAACGTGTATAGGATTACAAGAGTATTTATAATGTGTAACTGGATTAACTTTAATTTTATAATTTAATTCAACGAGCACAATATTCAGTACACGAAAAATATAATAAATATAATCTGGGTTCATTAAGTGTTAAAAAAATATATTTAAAAAAAATGTTTCTATAATCTTGGTATATTTGTTGTCGTAGGACCGCGTAATTCATATTAAAAAAAAGGAGCGGGACGCGTTAACGCCCATACAAACGCTCTTAAACGATTACGTCGTCAATACGTATATTTATCTTGGTTTCTTTAAAATTATAGTGAATGAATTGATATGTCTATAGTCTCACTTGAGTTAGAACTAGATTTATATAGAGTCAAATCATCGAAATTTCTATAAACTTCCTAGTTATAGACATTTTTTCGTAATATATGCACGAAGAAAATTTAACAACCATCCAAAAAAATTCTAGATGTTAGGTATCACCAATAGACCTTATTACGTAAATAAAAAATATAGGTCACATTTTCACAATAAATTATTTTATCTACAGTGTTATTTTATAACGTTTGGTTGCCTTCTTTGTGACGACGCGCCGACCTTGAGAACCGAGATGACGCAAACTAAGGGCCTGGGCACACTAGTGATTTTGTAATTGGCTGATGGTTTGATCATTCAGGAAATCAATATGGAGCTATAATACGGCAGTGCGCGCATTTAACGATTAAAAATCGAACGATCGAACTATCGACACCCGCGAAGTTAAGTCACAAAAAGATCTCTGTCGCAAACACACGCTTCTTCTGTGTGTCGCTCAGTTCGCGAACCGAAAGCGGCGCCCGTGAATTTCATAGTGTAAATAAAACGTGACGTGTCCATGAAGATATTACTCGAAAACAATAAAAATAACCTTTGAACAGTGCAGTGCAAACACGATATAACTTCCAATATCTACGTGGCGCGCCCAGGGCACAGCGGCGAGTGATTACTACACATATTGGTTTTTTCGGGAAAAGTTTGTGTAGACTTATCTCAATATTTTTCTATTGAAGGATACTAAAAGGAAACAAGACGGCCATCGGTTAGTTACTAAAGATCATTACATTAAAATTTGGATGGTTGTTAAATTTTCACCTGTATATATAAATATACGAAATATCTGTAGCTAAGATGTTTATAGAGATTTTGAAGTTTTAGTTTTATGCAAACCTAGTTCTAACTCAAGTGAGAATGTAATAAGATTAATATGCTTATTGACATCGTACGGACGTTCAGTCGTCCCGCCGCTTCTCAAGAGAAATCGCGTGGAAATTCCAGAAAACTCGGATGACATAGCGGCAGTGTACGCGATCTTGCGAAAGGACGGTAGCAGTTCCGCGAAACTATACGGCTGAGTCTTGTGCTTTCATGAAATCACTAGATTCGTTTAGTGATATGATGTAATCTGTTAAATTAAGTTATATTTAAACGACAAGAAAGAAATTAAAGCAATTATAGCTTTATTTGGTTGCATTGTTTAGAAAATAAAAAGAAAATAAAAGGTCGTAGTTGTGGATTCATCTGAAATCGTCTGAAACAATTTGATTCATATTTCGCATGTAGGTTTGAGTACGATTAGCATTGTCTCTGTACCGTAACACTCTTTCGAAGAATAAAACCGAAAGAAATATGACTATAACGTGGTATTTTCGACTGTATTGTTAATTGTGAAATACTATAAAAATAACGTTTTGAAACAGTGTATATCTACTATATAAAATTATTTTTTTCGAGAATTACAAATAATATTCAATTATTTGGCAATAGTTGTTTCGTTATCGTTATCGAAGTGGCAATAATACTTAAATTAACTGACAAAAACGGACAAAAAGTGCCCTTACAAATAACGTTTCTGACATGGTCCTAAGCGGATTCTATAGATTTTTTTTCTTGAAAAGAAATTGATAACCCGATCGCGTTACATTAAAGATATTAACCTCCACGTTGTGTACATACTTAGACTGACATCTATGTATATCGGGTTTTATAATTCTGTTTATTTAAAAAATATAGCTCAGTGATTATTGCTCTCACGTGAGATAAATTTAAAAAAAAATTAAAGTAATAAATACAAAGAGTTTTGTAATACAAGTTTAAGTTTCATATGTCACATTCGATTTCGGCTTTATAAAAAAAAGGAAATGACCCTACTCACTTAAGTCAACTATAAAAAAATTACACGTTTTATAGATAGAAAATTGAAATTGTTAACATCCTGCAAACACACACACGAAGTTTATGTAAGTAATAAAATCATTAGCTAGTTTAACAAATAGATACGAAAACTAATGTATTAGTAAGAAGACATGTGAAAACGTCGGAGTTAAGAAGTGTGCAGTGATTTTCGCCCTAGTGGCGAAACTAGAAAAAGCACATCGAAAATCCAACTTGCAAATTTTTGAGACGTTCGGTCCGCTCTTAAATTCATAATATTCGGTCGTATTGCTTAGATAATAAAAAAAAACCTTATGTTACTTATTTATGTGTTAAAATGTAAATTTTTATTCTCAAGAGTGATGCCTAGTGGGTATCGACCCTGCCTACGAAGCTGGAGGTACCGGGTTCGAATCCCAGGTCGGGTCAGTATTTATATGATGAATATTGATACTGGTACCGGGTCATGGTTGTTATATGTATGTGGTGTCTTCGCTTGATACCCAAAACACAAGCTAATGCTTAGTTTGGGGCCTATACCTTGTTGTGATGTATGCGTTATTATTTTTATTTTTATTATTATTATTATTATTATTATTAAATGTTTTATTTTCATGTCAAATGAAAATCATTAATATTGTCCATACCGTCAAAAATAAAAAATTACTTCATTTTTTCAACATGTACTGTGTGTTATGCTATACCGTTCTCACGCCTTTCTTTTTTCAGAATTTGTGTATCACTAATAATAATAATAATAATAATAATCTACTATCAATCCATTCGTAAGATGGATAACAAAACTGCCACTACGTCATATTCCGAGCTTTCGCGAAACTCCTTACAATTTGCCGTATAGCGGTCCTTCGACGACATACGTATGCATTGTCGTTATGATAAAATCGATTGCTTTAGTCTTCATTGCAGGATACGACAAAATTAGGTCAATTTTGTGTACAGTAAAGCTGTTGATGCATTGAGAGCTTTTATATGATAACAATAAAATAATATAGCTTATAAATGTTACTGTTCCATGCAACGACGATATATGATTCCACCTGTAATAGTCGCGAGACGCGAGGCGTAGCTGAGTATGTGTTTAGTCAATGTTACATGTTGCCACAGCCGAAATTTCTAGCGGTGAAACTTCAGTGAAAGACTACAGTACCCGGCCGTAAGTTATGCATACGCGTTCTAAAAAGCGGTTAAGTAAAAACAAGTATAAAATAAAATTAAAAGTAATCTTCTAATTTTTTATTTAATTATAATAACGCCAATGCAATTTTGTAAATAAATAAAAAATGAAAACAATACTTATAGTTTTATTTTTAAACTTCTTTTTACTTAGTCGTTTTTTAGAACTCGTGTGCGTAACTTACGCCCGACTACTGTACCAAAATAACTTGATTATCTAAAAATATGTTCGAAACTAAATATTTGTAATAGAGTAACGAACTCAAAACATTCATAAAGAGCAACTTCATCATGTGTAGAAAATCGTTATCTTCGTCATCGTTTAAATGCTGTTTTATACCAGCTTTTATTTAATATCATAATAAAGGGCAAACATATTTGGTAATAACGTCTCCAAATATTTTTTCCGATGGTAGATAAATAGGTTAATTCAAAGAAAAAGAGAGAAAAGAAATAACAACGTAAATTCATAGAGCATCAATTATTTTTGCCCTATTGTGGGCCAGTGAAGGAAATATATTAGGTGTACATCTAATGATGAACCTGAATAATGTAAAAAAAATATTAAAAATACGATGTTCTCTTTTATTCAATATTAAGGAATGTGTAGACAATTTTTTTCGTAATATATGGACAAAATTTTTTTTTGGTCTCCTTCATAAGGGAATGGTGGCATAATATTTTCAGTTTGTGGTTATTTTACATAAGGTCACGATCGTCATCAATCTTTATTCGAATATTTTGAAAATTAAGGTCAAGTTGGGGAAGACCGGCATACTTTATTGAAAAATTTACTCAAATGAATAAAACAAATATTTGATACGTTCTAGACGGATCTTTAGCATTCCATATGATGAAACATATTATCAGTAACAATTGTGTGCTACAGAAATTGCAATATCATAGAACATCTTCCAAATATAAACCCTTTTTTAAAACTCTGCGTGTAGACGGTCTTCCCGTGCTATCGGAGGCAAGACCGTCTATTTAGATTTAAAACTTTATTTGGTATGTCTATGTAGTTATACTAACTTATATGTATAAAAATTCATATGCTCTTCAAATATGAACTTTAAGTGTATAGAAATTGCGTTCAAAATCGTACGAAAATTTCGATTTCATATTAAAAAGGTAAGACCGGCATATCTTCATTAAAAGGGGTTGTAAAGATTTTTCGTAAAGATATGCCGGTCTTACCCTTTAAATAATAAAACGAGATATTTTTCTGTCAGCTTTTAATTTATCGTCTAGGCAGGAGGATTCTATTATTATTTATTTTTATATATTATGCTGAAATTATTTTTAATTTTTACTGTTATGATATAAATTCTACATAATTTGGCAAGTAGTGTATATAGTGCAAACAAATTTATATTTTTCAAATTGTGTTTATTAATTGGAATTTAGTAAAATCATAAATGACTTAATGACAAAATTATGAAAAATAAATCATGTCAGCATTATCAGACAAAACAAACTCTTTAGAATTGTTTGGCGATTGTATTAAATGTATTTTCTTAATGATAGAGTTTATGGGCACATCATCGCAGTCTCTTTTTTTAGTCAGCACGAATTTTAGTGGGCTTTTAATAGTCTTGTAAAATCTAACAGTGTAACGCACCTCTTCGGCAGCTTTACTTTCTTCTACGTATCCCACATAGTATATCCACTTTTTTCGGCTGTAGTATCTGACCAATACATGATCATTTATGGCAAAATTGTTCTCATCTTCTGTCTTTTCCGTCTCGTTCCCCTTATCTGGCGTGTTACTATCCATTGTTATTTTGTTTTCTCTATCAGAACTGTTACATATTTTGTTTGACTTTTTGTTATTTTCCATTTCGTCCATTTTAATAGGGGTCACCATGTTAATAAAAAAGTTTTCATCACACTCGATAACGTCTAAATCACTGTGAATATTTACACAGTCTGAAACACTTGTATATGAAGATATTATTTGAGCACCTTTCTTCACTTTAAGTTTACTATTATTGTTCTCTTTTTTTTCCTTTTTAATACTTTTATCTTTCTTTGCTGCAGCAGGAACTGTTCTTTTTTTCGCCACGAAACATTCTTTTGAAATAGTTGGACCGTAATGTAATGGATCTATTTTCAACAATTTTGTTTCTTTACTCTTGTTCCCCATTTCTATTATTTGCATTGAAGACTCCTTAATTGTGCCACTAAAAATGTCTTCATAATAATCAATAGCGTCAGAATCGCTGTAAATACTTATACAGTCTGAAACACTTGTGGAGTCTGGGGATATTACTTTAGACCGTTTCTTTACTTTAGGTTTATTCAATTTCTTCTCTACGTTTTCTTTTTCACTGTCATAATTCTTTTCCTCCATACTTTTTCCTGTTTTTGTTTGAGATTTCTTTTTTATATTCTTAGTTTGTTTTTTAATTTTGTATTTGAGCACATCTTTATGTGTTGTCCCTTCGGCTTCAGATGTATTAATATTTTTCTCTCTGTTTTCCTTTTCTCTGTCATGACTCTTTTTCCCCACACCTTTTCCTTTTTTTGACTCAGCTTCCTTTTCAATATTTTTAGTTTGTTCTTCACTTTTACGCTTAAGTACATCTTCATGTGTTATTACTTCGGCTCCTGGCGCTATTTTGCGCCGTTTTACTGTTTTATTATTACCAGGTTGTACTTTCATCAAAAGTAGGTCTTCAAATGACACAAATTTATTTTCCAATATCTGAATTTTTGATGCAGTTCTGTCCAGATTTCTTGTTGAATCCTCATTTGACGCAGTGGTTAGATTTTCTTGCATCTGACGAGTATTCGCACTTGAGAGGTTGCACTCGATAGAAGTCAAAGTAGTTTCTCTTGTTATCCGATTTAGAGCCAATAACAACAGGCTTTTTGGTGTGTTTTTAGCAACAACTTTCTCTGAAATTTCAGTAGCGATTGTCGCTGAATGTTTCGTAGCAACTGTCGTTGAATTTTCAGTAGCAATGGTCACTAAGCGTTTTCTCCAGTTTTGTAGCTTTAATGAATCAAAATTATTTTCTGCAATTTCGTCAACGTTGTATGGAAAGATTCCTGCCTTGCGAAAACCACTTTTCAAAATTTGGCCATCAATTTCCTTCCAAACTTCTCCTATCAGGCGAGCAAATTCTGCTTTCGGTAAGATGGCTCCCACGTTTAATCGCTGCCATTTAACAAGCAATTCGTCCCACCTGTTTTTAAATGCCTTCAGAACCGATACGTCAAGTGGTTGTAATACATGACTTGTGTGTGCAGGTAATTTAAGAATTGTAACACCTGCTTCGCGAGCCTTCAAAATTATGTTTAAGCCGACATGAGTGGCGTGTCCGTCATATATAAGTAAAATCGGACGTCGATTTCCAATGGCAGGCAAAAAAGTCTTGACGAAATACCGTTCGAATACGTCGGATTCCATCCAGCCATTTTCTGTAGCCGCGTAGGATGTATTTGGGTACGCGTCCGGAGATACCCACGAGTCCCATACATTTTTACCTTTGTACACTATCATCGGAGGTGCTTTTTCTCCGAGTGCATTTCCACAAAGTAAAACTGTCGTATTGTCCCGGCCTGGGGAAGAAATCACTCTTGTGGCTGCATGTCCTTTGGCACCGACAATTTTAGTCTTTTCAGGATCTTTCGAGAAACTGGTCTCATCCATATTCCAGATTGCTTCTGGCTTCTCCATTAAATTTTATTCTTCCAGCGTGTTTTTAAGAAGATTGAAATAGGGGTACACAATAAATGGATCAATTGCCTTTTTCCTAGCATACTCAACGGCCTGGGGTTTTTTGATCGATAAATTTTGACGCTTTTTGAAGCCAGAAAACCACGCCTGACCTGGGATTCCGTTTTTGAAGTTAGTGGAGATGTTGTTTTTTTCTACGTACTCGCCAACCGTTTCTAGCGCTTCCTTCCGGCTTAGCCCTAGACCATATTTTTCCATCAGTTTAAGGCCATTCGCTAACCTTGCTTCGGCTTCAGGAGCCAAGGCAGTAGTTCTTCCCAGAGTATTTGACTTTGTTCTTCTTTTGTTTACGTGATCCATAATCGTCATCCGGGGAATATTATACATCTGTGAAGCTTTATACCCACTAAGAGTTCCGTTTCGAACAGCTTGCACAGCTTCTCTTAACTTGTCTTTGGAATATGACCCTCTGTCTGTTTTACGCTTATAGTTACTCACCATTGTCTCAGGCGAACCTATCTGAAAAAAAAAACAAGTGATCAATGAAATGTACGGAAACTATTCAATTAGCAATTGGGTACGTGTAAATTTTTTACATGTTGTTTTTACCTTTTTTAAATATATGAAATAAAAACAGATTTTAAGAAACTACTTTGAATATTTCTTTTTTAGGCCAAGTAAATAATTTATTATGAATTCAATGTTTGGGTGTGAATGACTTCTGACGTCAGGCGTGAGTTTTTATTTGATTATAACAAAATCTGATGATTTTCACTTTCTTCTTTCATTTTATTATTATCATTTGGCTCTGCTGATTCTACTGAAATGGTAAAATAAACTGTCACTAGCGATTATTTTATTCTTACAATCAGGACTTTACGCGTGACGTCACCGCAGAGGTCAGTCTCGAATAAAAAGAAATATTAAGAATAAGTGATTTACTTGTCGCGAAGAAGAAATATTTAAATTGGTTTCTTGAAATTGCTTTTATTTTCATATAAAAATATAAAAACAACACTGAAAAAATAATTACACATATCCAATTACCACTGCGGCATTACGCGACACATCGGTTCACCAATCACAGCTTAGCAAACCATTCAAAAGTCGACTTTTTCTATGTGTAACTGATGTCCGTCGAGCAACCATTTAAAACTCCAGCCCACCCCGGCACTTTTGGCGTTGGGTAATTTTTTGACAGAAGTAATTCTTTTATGCTTTTTCCGTTTACTGTTTTCGACCCATGTTTCTTTGAGAAAGGTCTCAAAATAACTAGATTCTTTCGGATCTGACACCTATTTCGTTCTTTGTTTGGCCCGTGAGTAGAACTTGAACGATCCCGCAAAAAAAGGTTAGTGATCACTGTTCGGAAGGCAAGACCGGCATATGACGATCTTCCCTTAGATCCCCCAGACGATCTTCCCAACTAGAAAGTTTTTAGGTTATAAATATTTTACCACAAATTATGACTAAAATAAGGATATTTTGAGTAATCTAATACGAAAAATCGTTAAAGGTGCAATTGAAATACTTACTGAACAACTTTGTTTTTAAAAATCTGTCGTATAATCACTTTTTCCTTTATTATCGTTAGCACACGTCACTTTGTTATTGGACCTTCAAAACGCGGCAAAAAATGGCAGCTAACTTTCTCCCCCCATGTGTATCCAGCGACATCTATAATTGCCAGTTAGAACCAAACTGTGAAACTGTTTTACTGACTGACAGTGCAAGCCGCATAGCTATTTAAAAACGCAACTTATTACGCGCAGACGGTCTTACCTTGTATACGGTCTTCCCCAACCTGACCTTATTGGGTTTTCCGAAAATCTTACTACTGACAATATTTTAGTGATACCTATACATATTGCTCAAAACGCTTATTTATCTGTAAATACTTTAAAAAATAGACAAGGTTTGTTCTATTTTTTAGGTAGTAGGCACTTACTACATAGATAATCATAGTGACACCACTTTTGTTTTGATATATATCTCTTGCATATGTCCCAACGCCTGAACGCTCTTTATAAAAGTATGTTTTGTTCTACGCTCGCCATAAAAAAATTATAAACTCTTGACATAACGTCAACTTTGTATCCTTAATTTTTTTTATTTAAAGTTTAAAAATTTAAAACATATTAATTGAACTTCTGAGAAAACGAATTATTAATTTATCTAACCATCAATATTAAAAGAAAAATTTTAAGCGCCAGAGTTGGGTGAACACTGTTGCAGTAACTGTTTCATTTTATCGATGATATCGTTTAAAGATTATTGAGTAGCACATTCAATAATCTTACATATGATGTTGTGTTAAGGTTTAAATTTGAATATTATACTAAAATGAAAAGCGATAAATACGGCTTACAAATTTAAGTTTGATAATACGCTAGAATGTTGTAATAATATAAACACCAGATGTCTTTGGTGCCCACCAATAATTGAAGAATCTAATGGTATGTGTTAAGTTCACATTTGGATAAACTATATTATGATTTTAAACGCAATCGTATATCTTCATCATCCCGAAAAACGGCGACGCTTTTTACTATGTAAATAAAGCAAGATGGTCGATGTATTGAATAGGTAATTGGTGGATCTATTTTCTTTGTATTTTGTCTTTTTATCTTTAGGATTATTTATACAAATTGTATTACTTCGTTCAGTCTACGGTAAAAAGTTGTAAAGTAAAATAATTTAGCGTCAATTTCTCTCGCTGAGGTTTCACCGCTGAAAGGACATAAACTTACTATTGCGTGTTATATATTTAATATGAATAAAGAGCAGCGTCGAAGGAGCGTCGTGACTTCGCATGTGGTTTAACGCAAGAGTTGGAATTCAATTTTGAGTCACCATCTTAACAGATCATTATGAATTTCTATAAGTTTCCATCCGTTTCTAAGAAGATCTCAACTAACATAAAATATACATACTTTAATATAAATCTACATAAGATTTGTTACTTATGAACAATAATGAAATATATTAATTTAGTCGCAAAAATTAAGAAACAGTTTGATAAAATTATTTATGAACCAGCTTTCCGCCCGCGGGGTTCGCTCGCGTTGACTACACAGTTGTACTGGGACAGTTAAAGGAACGCGACGCTCCAGAACATTGTAACACTTTCTAGAACATTCTGAAACTTAACTACCTAAGAAATCTCTATACCTCCTTTCTTACAAACCCATTTAGCCTATTTAGCACGAAGAATAGCTATCCCACAAGTCTGTCCCGAAATCAGTCAAACGTTTTGGACATTAACCGGAACAGACAGACAGACTAACAGGCACTACAATTTTATATATGTAAATAAAAAAAATTGCTTTTCACTCTTGACAACGCCCTTTTCATGTTCGCAAAATCTACGATTAGCCCTAAAAAACAGACAGACAAACACACAGACAAAAATCAACGTATGTCACTCTTGATAACCTCCTTTTTATGTTTGCGAAGATTCATAGAAATAGTTTAGTCGTTTTGGAGATTAGCCGGAACAAAAAGACAGACAGACAACCACACGGGCAAAAAGTTACCTATATCACTTTTGACAACCTATTTTAATGTCTGCATAGTTTCATTAAAATTTTTAAAAGTTTAGCTCAAACGTACATAAAGACAGATAGACAAACAAAAAGTAGCGTATGTCACTCCTCACACTCTCTATTCACGTCTGCGAAACTTCATTAAAATTTGTTTAAATGTTTTAGAGTTTAGCTCGAACGGACAGATAGACGGCCAGACAGACAAACAAAAAGTATTGTATGTCACTCCTGACAATCTTTTAACCACATCTTTAAAAGTTTCATTGAAATCAGTTCAGCCTTTTCGAAGATAAGTTCAAACAAACAGACGGACGGACAGACAGACAAATAAACAAAAAATGTTGTATGTCACTCCTGATAATCTTTTTATTGAAATCAGTTCAGCCGTTTCGAATATTAATTCGAACAGACAGACAGACAAACAAAAAGTAGCCTACGTCACCCCCGGTAATGCCCTCTGTACGTCTGCAAAATTTTACCGAAATCGGTTCAGGTGTTTCGAAGATTAGCCGGACCAGACAGATAGATGGACGGACAGACAGACAGACAGACAGACAAAAAATAGCCTATGTCACTTCCGGTAATACCCTCTGTACGTCAGCAAAGTTTCATTGAAATCGGTTCAGCCGTTTCGGAGAGTAGCTTGAACAGACAGACAGACAGACACTTCAATTTTATTAATATAGAGATATCAAAGCGGTAGAGTCATACGTATATCATCATTCTTACACTATATATCATTGGAATCAATTTTTATACACTATTTAGAAAGTGCATAGAGCATTTTAAAACTAATCGGATTGAAAATATTTAATTCTTTCGAACCATCAAATATATACTTGTTGCTTTAATTGCAATGGTTGAAGTTATATATAAATTTATGATAACAGATATAATTTCAGACACAAATAGAATTATGGCTATTATATCAAAACAAAATGTTTTCTATGACTATGTTAATGTTTACAGTTGAAAGTAAACTTAATTGAGATTTGCTTGTAACTAAGTAAGGATGTAAAATGCTTACATAGTTAACTTAGTTAATTAGAAATACTAATATCCCTCATTGAAAGATAAAGATTTTAAATGATTAAAACATGATAAACCGTAACTACCATGTCTTTTATATAAATGTGATCACCAAACAATTAACCATAACTTTTTATGGGTAAGCTTCGCTTTGGGGCCACCGACATATATGTACCCAGGTACTAGACACAAAGATCCCTTTATATTGTACAGCGCAAGTAACGACGACGTAACGCAAACGAGAATGGCCGAACGCGTCCGAAGATAGTCGATTGCAATTTTGTGAGGTTGATTCTCGTACCGCCCGACTTTTAGTCTCATGAGACAATTTTCAATGAAACATAATTTTGTTTCTAATCAAAACGTAATTTTGTATCATGAAAGTTGTTATGTCTCATATGATTCTCGAAAATTGTAATGTTTTATATAGCTTTTGAGTATACAGCATTACGTTTTCGCTAGAAAAATATTGAATGCTATGACAATGTGTCAAGAGACTTAAAGTCAAATGGTTCGAGAATTACCCCCCTGCTTCCTTTGATCTTTCAAAATTTGTGTCTGAAACGCTACGCTGAACGAAATAGCTAAAAAGGTATGTGTACAGCAATAATAAATTATTATATAGATGCAGCATCTGTACAATTGCAAATCGTATGCTACTTTTTGTGACGAATCGTCACATGGCTGCGTAGTCTTTTTGATGGCTTTGCTTTGTTCTTGTTTTAACGAAAACTTGCCCATATCTAGCTATAGTGACAGTCGATCTATATAGGCACTTATAAATATATATCTATATATTATACCTACTAGTATGGTTTTTAAATAATCATCAAAAATATGTACGTACGTATGACATTTTCTTATTTTATTCCGTTACTAGTCTAAATTGTATTTGTTGGTTTGTAGGGAAAAAACCCTTATGAGTATGTTTATACAGAATCTTGCTTCGATAAGTCAGAATTTATAGTATATTGAATTCTTTTCTACAACCACATCGAAATTGTCTACAATTAGATTATTTTCCGCCCGAGTATTGACGTCACATTTTTCCTTGTACGAGTATAAATCAAGTCACGTTGCAGATATGTACTTTGATATTTGAAGAAGAAAAGAAGCTCTCGCTCATATTGCAAGCCAAACTTGTTTTTCAACATTTTATACGGACTCGGAAATTGAGTTGAGATCCTTTGACGCTAATGTTTATACTAAACTACAAAGCTCGCTATAATTAAGCTTTTTGCGTCGAAGTTCAAAGTGGGATGATGTATGGTTTATGTTACAAAAAGAGCTTAGATAGACCGTGGGCGGTTTATTCTGGTTCTGTGAAAAAAAAAAGTATATAGCTTGACAAAACCTTGCGTTACTATATAGAGAGTCTGTGTTTATTTGGCCTACAGATTTTCACAAGCGTAAATTTATTATATCGATTTTTTATGCCGTTTCGGCTCTAGAATTAGATGTAATACAAAAATTGGTTTTTGATCCAAATCAACATCATTAAAAGCAATCGATCTAGTTACGTTTTGAAAATTATGCCCACTTTTCGAATTTTTATGAAATAAATGGTAAATATTAAATATATAACTATACCACTTTATTGACTTCCTGAAACGTGTCTGAACAATAACAAAAACACACACACTTATATATATATATATTTAGAATCGATAAAACTTGCAGTAATTTTATTTTTAAGATGGCACTCAAGCTTTAGACCACAAGCGAACACGACACGCAGCTACCAAAGCGTAAACACGGTGTTTTAATGTGTATTGAGAATAAATGTACGTGTATAGTTTACTCGACCCGCCGCCCCCTCGAGGACACGAGATGTAAGTGTTCATAAGTAAATTGATATCGACTAGTTAGTGGCAATCGCATGTCGATACATCGGCTATACTAGAACGATTCCAATTATTAAACAGGACCTATTAGTATAATTTAGTGTTAGAGAGGAATACAAAGAATTTTATAGTTGTTTGTTGTAAATGTCAGTTTTAATTAATCTATTTTACAGAAAATGTTTAATAAAATATCTTTATAAATAACTGTGTTCGTTTATTTCACTTTCCCTTAGATTTTTCTTTCCAGGTTCGTTCGATTACTTCGCGTAAAGGTGATCGGCCTACTATTCCACGATTTATGGTGAATATCGATAAAACGGTAGGGTCTTAAATGCAATCGATTATATGTAAGACTTTCACCTCTGCCTTGCCTTCGTTTGTGTGTTTTATACATCGAGTAAAGCATATTTTAGGCGTTATAAGCCATAGTCATCCTGCTTGAAATAGAGCCTGAGGTCGGAATCGAAGGGGTAGAAATGAAAACTTGTACATATACTCGTACGTACGTACCTATTTAGGGTCCGTCTTCCCCTTTCCAAAATATACGATAACAGGTTCATGACGAATCGCCGCCATTTCGAAAGATACATAATTTTTTTTACAGATTTCTGCATTTTCTTTTTCGAAAACTTGGATTCGGTGCTTAACAAGTACTTATTAGCCAGTCATCTCAGATTAACAAGAACATCGACCAAATGAAACTAACAAAAAATCCTCTGAATTAAATTAACATTCTGAGGCCCGATTTAATTTTTATAAGAAAGCTTAATTTTTTACCTTATTTATACAAAAATATTTTATTTAAATTTAACTTTCATTACACTGAAGTCAATAATTTTTGAAAAAAGTACTAAAATTTGCAAATTGGGATATATTTGTCGAGAGGGCGGCGATTCCTGAGAGTCCTGAAAGCTTATATCTTGTGAAAGGCACTAAATATTTATGTGTATAATTTCCAACTCTACACGTTTGATTATGATCTTCATTCGGCTTATGGAAAAAAAAAGATATTTAATTACTGATAAGTATATTGGGAACTTGCACGAAGCCTTGACACTCCCCTCTACATAATTGTTCAATTGAAAGTATGCTCAAAATATATTTAGTACTTTGCTGACATATTCTGTAATATGTATGTCAGATTAAAAATAATTATAACCAGTGGGGCATAGGTTTATTATATACGTCTGAGTGAGAGGGAATGTCAAGATATAAAACACAACCTCAACATATTTGTAATGATACCCTAGCCCCCAGGCTATAAATATTGGCAAGCTCGTGTATAGTTTTCTAAAAGAAATTGTTTCGAAGACAACGCAAAAGTACCTACCTAATGTTAATTTAATATTCATTAACTACAATGAGTTTATGTAAAAAGTACATAATATCTAGTAATAGAAAACACTGTAAGTTTGAACGTACGATTCTCACAATCACATTTTTGACGGTATCTACAACGTCGGGCCCCACCCATTCCCGGGCCCCTAAGCTAGAGCCCTGTCAGCCACCCCTTGTGTTGGGGCCATAGTTTAGATACAATCTTTGTACTGCAGAAGTGAGATATTCAAACAATCTATTAACTAAGGCCCGAATAAGTTGAAGCAGGAATGCATTGGCAGGAATTTTAGTATGAAATAATCAAAAGCACTGAAAGGAAAGTTGGGATCGACGGCCTAACAAGATGTATGACTTATAGACAAGTTCAAAGAAATGAACATAATCACATGGCCGTCAGTAACATCTTGCATTATTTAAAAAATAATAATAGTTATCTGCATAATGTTACTACAAGAAACAAAGAAAAACTTACTGAACATGTTAGCCGCTGCAGTAAAATCACAATAGTACATAATGAAGCAAGTACGGTAAGCTGGATATTATAGTCGAGGTGTTCATAGGCCGAGTGCTTATAATAAACCGAGACGATAATAGCCAGCTTACTGAGTACGAGCATCATACGACGTTTTTCAATACATTCGCAATTTAAATAATTAAAATAATACTTCAAATGTAATAATGGCTGAAGCTAACGGCGCGAGCGGGTTGCTTGACGCGGTTCACGTATGCGTTACAAATATATAATGCTCGTTTGTGATTTGTGTAAAGTAAAAAGGCCTAGTACTGTAAAATACAACATTACGTTATAAGTTTCGATGTCACAAAGACCGTATTAATAGCAAATGTATTGAAAAATCTTTTAAAGAACAAAGTATACAATCAAATATCTTTGTTTCGTAGTTATGTAACATAATGTTGAAATACGTTTTTACAATAAGATCTCGGTTGACATTCAAGATTTACCCCTTAACAAGTTTAAAACTACAATAAAACGATAGGTTTATGCAACAGATCGATCGAACTATTTAGATGATAAAAATCCATAGATGTAAATAATATAAATCTTTAAGCACTTATTGAGAAAACAATTGTTAATAGCACTTTTTTGAGATGTTTTGGCACAAAGTTATTATTTTGAATGAATTCACAAAAGTGAATTTCATATTACATAACTACCTCTTACTTGAACTTCTTAGGATAAAGAAATTTTGTTGCTGTTGTATACCACGTGTGCTCTCCGAAACGGAAAAAGAAGCGTTGTGAAGTGGTGTCGACAATTTCGAAAATTGTCGAACATTTGACATCAAGGTGTTTTTAGGAAATTCGTATATCAGTATCAGCAGGAAAGCAAGAAGCGCTCGACGGTATATGGGTGTTTTAAATGGGTGTTTAGACTTTCGGTATTTCGTTGTGAACTGGCCAACGGCCAGTTACAAAGTTCACAACGAAATACCGAAAGTCTAGGAACATTTGCCCAAAAATTCTTTTAGGAAGTGGATGGACATCTTGCGGCAAAAATTGTAGATCAGTAAACTCATAATGGTATACAACAGTCGTATTGCCAAATGTTTTCTAAGCTGTGCAAGTAAAACAACCAAAGTCCGAGCTTAGGGAAATCAGGTTACACCACGACAACGCATCTTCACACACTTCTCTCAAAACAAACGCGTTTATTCATGAGTTTGGTATTGCAACCCTAACTCATACACTTTACAGTAGCGACTTATCTCCCGGTGATTTTTTAAATTCCTATTTGTCAAAGATAAAACAAAAGCAATGTTTTTTCAAGTGCCCAAGAAGCGGTGCGCTGGCTGCCTACGCATCAGTTATTTCTGACCTGTCGAAGAAAGACTGGAATAAATGTTTTCAAAGACGGTTTAAGCGGATTTAAATTTGCACAGTGAACAATGGAGAAAGAATACTTTAATGAAATATTATATATGTATATATACATCTCATTATATATATTGTATTTTAAATTACAACAATGTATCGTTTACTTTTCGCTTTTCTCAAAACTTATATAGTGAACTACGTACGGCACGGTAGTATTTAATATTATAAATGAGCAAGTTCGGATGTTTGGCAGTCAATCACGCAGCAACCGAGCTACAGATCCACGTGATTTTTTCCACAGACATAGTTCATGAGAGCAGTTCATGGTTCGCTGAGGGGTTCATGTTCCTGGAGAGTGACATGGGCTACTTTTTATCCTAGAAAAACACAGCTCCTGTGGGATAACTTTTCTTCATGCTAAAACGGTTGAATGAATTTTGATGAGATTCAGTACACATAAGATAAAGTTCATCCCGAAATACGTGGTTCGTGTGAGATAGCCATGCTTCATGCTAAATGATTAAACGGAATTCGACGAAATTTGGAATAGAGATTTCTAAAGTAGGTAGTTTAATTTCAGAATTTTCTAGAAACTCCTACAAAATCCTGGAGCGTTGCGTCCCTTTAGCGATCCCGGTATAATCGTTTAGGCCACGCAAATAAAGCCGTGACGCGGATGGAAAGCTCGTTAGTATATATGTGGTCAGATGAAACAACCGAAGTGCAAACGCTGCTGGATGCTGCTGTCAATGTCGTTTTTCTACATCGTACATTAAATATGACAGATAAGAATGCACATCAAATAATTTACAATTTATCTATTCAACTTGCAATTTTAAAATAGACGCATAATCGAGTTTCATCTTTGCGCCAGAAAGTTAAATTTCTTTTACGTTTCACAAAATATTCAAATACTGCTTAGTTAACTTTTGTTAGTAGAAGCGCTTTAAAATAAACCCTTTAAAATGATCCCTTAAATTGATCAATGGAGCGGAAAGGTTACCGTTTTCCAAGGTGGTTAATTTCTGAAGTTCTTTCAAAGAGGGGACAAAGGATTACCTCGTGAGCGTCGTCTAAAGGGTGGAGGATTGAAATTCCTGAAACAGTAAGGAAGCTATGCGCGCACTTGGAGCGAGTAGCAAAACGTGTGCTTTCGTTAGAACAATTCTTAGCTTTTCGTAGCTTAATTCTTTTACAAATATTCATATTGTGAAGAAACCTAAGTAATCTGTGTCTTTGAGGTAATTTCAGAAAAGCGTACCTATCTGTAATATAATGCGCATGTCAGTTTGTGAGTTTATTCGAGTCTAATTCAAATACTGTGTACTGTACTGATTTTAATAAAACTTTAATGAGGAGATAGTTGGCAGACTTCGATGAAGGTAACTTATAGGTACCTACCTGATAAATTATTCTTACGTGCGCATCCTAAAAAAATATTTTGACTCTTGCCTATCATGTATCTTTTCAGTGAATTCAGGAAATATAGACCATTAGTAATTTAATTTGACAGATTTTTTAGGGAAAACGCTAGAAGGTTGGAGCCTTCGAATATTGGCTTGAAGAATACTTGAGTACTCAGCACAGGACCATACCATACCTTAAGGCTATTAATACCCCACTGCAGGGGCTTGGGTTTCTCCTTGAAATGAGGGGACTTGGAGCTTAATCCACCACGCCACTCCAGTGCCGTTTGGTGGATGTTAACAACTGCCATTCTATTGATGACAACCAGGACTTAGGCTTAACGTGTTTCGGAGGCACAGAGTCAGTGACAGCTATGTACATAAGTTAGAAAAAACTCATTGATACATGCTGTGGGATTTGAACCACGGCCTTCTAAACAAGAAGCGGGCTGTTACCAATCGGCTATCATGACATAAGTAGGTACAGGACCAGACACAAAAATATTCCAAATGAACATAGTCATGCATATTCGGAAAAAGTTTGGACAAAAGTTTTGGCCCTAATTTTGTGTTTATGTCGAGCTAGCATAAAAATACCAATTGACTAGAAGCCCTCTAATGCATTTGCTATTTAACCACTCACACTCTAGCTAGCTGGTGCAAGATTCAGTCCGCGAGGTCCCCGCTAGCCAGTCTTCACACCTGCGAAATTTCGGCGTGCCGGTCTTCACCCCCGCGAAATTCCGTTTAATATTTTCGGTACTGTGAGGTGACATTTCTGATTCTATTAAAACCAAACGCTACTGTCAAATTTGTTTACTTTATGCGAGCTAGTGGTACCTACCTACACATATTTCAGAAGAGAACTACTGTTTTTGTCAACCGAAATCCGTTTGACACTTTGTTAGATAAGATCCATTAAAATGATTCAGCCTGTTGCGATTTTTGATTCGGCCCTTAGGGGTAACTTATGGAGAGGCGGAGGAGGGGAATTGTTAAAATTGCTAATTTTAAATAATATTAACCATCAGGGAGTCATTTTCGTATAATTTGACGTCGAAGAATTCAAATTCGGCGTTACTTTGATCATCCGAAGTTCAATTTTAGATATTTAGAAGCGTAAGGGCGTTTTTTGTTCTACAATCCGATAAACTTAGAATGGCGTTGAATTGAAATAATTTTCTAGCATACATTTTAGAGAAATTTTGGGGTGCTTACAACTTCTTGAAAGATTTTTTTTTTCAATTGGGATGATTGTCGTTTTCGACTAATTGGGTACCGTTAAGCACAAATACAAGGTTATTGTTAAGATATATATTTTTTTAAAGCCGAACACAATTATAAATACACAATTAAATTACAGCTACAAATATTTTAGAATATGTTTGACACGAAGTGACGGCGACGCCGAGATTGGTATGAGTGTCAAATAATAATTCTAAATCTAAAACAGTTGATCGTATTATATACCTACTTTTCAAATAACATTAAGACGCCTATAACTAACTACCTGTAATTAAATGCTTTTATTTAGTATAGTTATTTATCTCGATGATGATAACAGCATTATTACAAACCTTTGTGGTTTTTCAATGTTATTTTTTTGAACAAGATTTAAATGAAAATGAACCTAAAATTAAGATTTGGTAAATAAATTTAAAAAAAAATCTTAATGCCAATTAATATTACTGATAAGCGTTTGTTGATATAAATATTTATACTTACCTGTTGATATACTAACACAGACAGACTACACACACAGACACAATCAGATAGCCAACATCGTTCATCAAAACCTAGTAATTAAATTTAAACTCATACAAACACACAAATACACCCTACTACAACTATACTCCGCAAAGTGTTCTGGAAAATCCTTCATATAAACTTCACTGTGACCGCGCTATACTTACCGATAGAACTATCCATTGCAATAGACCAGACATAACATCACAAGACAAAACAAATAAGACAACATACCTGATAGACATAGCAGTGCCAAACACCCACAATCTGCAGAAAACAATAACTGGAAAAATTAGCAAATACACGGAACTCAAGGAAGAAATAATAAAAATCTGGAAACAGCATAAGGTTTACATAGTACCAATAGTCCTCTCAACCACGGGAGTGATACCTAGTCATCTCCACCATAGCTGAAAATTATTGGACCTTCGGAAATCTCTATACATCACACTACAGAAAGCCGCCATTTTGAACACCTGTCGAACTGTGAGAAAGTTTTTGCAAATTGACGACACTAATGACACACACCCTAGCGCTTAGCGCAAAATTACAAACACATGTATACTTGGCTTGCGCCCGTAAAGTTTTTACCAGCTTTATGCTGAGATAGTAATATTAATAATAATAATAATATGTATATGTTATAGAAAAAAAAATTTTTAAGTACGTATATCAGTTGTATGGTGCCCCATAACACAAGCATAATATTTGATTACTTTGGGACTAGATGGTGCTCTGTGGGACGTCCCAGATATTATTAAATTATATCGGCATGGTTTTCGTTCGAAGTGACGATTGCATATTTTAAAGTTATCTCCGTACAGTAACTAGTAACTGCAGTAACTAGATGATGACGGCCGTCCACCACATTTTACCACGTTGACCTAGATCGTTGTGCTAATTACCTACTGAAGAACATTTTTTAAATTTTTTTTTATGCTTGTTAGTACCTTAATTTCTAGTTAATACTTCATCATCGATATTAAATTTATCCAACATTAATAATCTAATGACTGCTTAGTAAATTAAAAAAAATCCCAACCGCAATGGTATGTACTATAATAGTAGTCATCATAAGGATATTTTACATCTAATTTGCTTCAATGATAATGCTAGGAATGAAAATTAATTTTTAATTTTAATTCACCTTGATTATAAAGATACCATTCCTTACAAATAATCAGTAAAACTAGATATCAATAAAAATCAGAAATATCAAAATCTTATTCTTCACACTGTAATAAACTGAGATGAGTTGGTTCCCACAGGAAATGGAACTGAAACATTTGAAAAAGTGAGGAAATTGATTTTTTAGCTCAGTCGCACGAAGTGCTGATGCAGACGTACAAATGAATGGAGGGAGCGATCGCTGAGTAGTTTGGTATCTGATTTATCTAGGGTGGGTATGGATTTATTGATATTTTTTTCTACCAAGAATAGCCATAGTCAGTTTTCAACGAAGGAGACACTTTTTTTTTTAATACTGCAGCTTTTATAAAACTATTTATTTGATCAAGAACAAAGCAATATCATTTTCCAACAAGATGGTCCCATGATAGTAGAATTTAAACTGAACAATTTTTTTTTTAAGTGGATAGGTATAGGGATAGAGCCCATTGGACGGGCTGCGAGATGTCCGGATCTAACATATTTAGACAATTTTTTGTGGAGTCATGTAAAAAATTTGGATTATAAAAATTACTAACGGTAAGTGGAGGAATTAAAAACTAAGGTGCAAAACATTATTTCCAATACTGACCCATAACTCTATACAAAAGACGACACGAAACGAATTCTACCGAAGAATTATGCTATGTATAAGATGGATCTTATTTTGAAGAATTCATAAGTCAAATAAGTGAAATATTCACTTCAGTTGTTTTGTTTAGTTTAGTTTAGTTTACTTACGACGACCGCTTAGCCTAGTGGGTAGCGACCCTGCCTACGGAGCTAGAGGTCCCGGGTTCGAATCCCAGGTCGGGTCAGTATTTATATGATGATACTGGTACCGAGTCTTGGTTGATAAATGTATGTGGTGTCTTCGGTTGGTACCCAAAACACAAGCTAATGCTTAGTTTGGGGCTTAGACGTTGTTGTGATGTATACGTTGTTGTTGTTTTCGTTCATGAAATATACAAAAAAAAAATTTAGGATTAATATTGTTTTATTTGCCTTGGTCTTCTTTTTATTTAAGAAACTATATTATTTGGAAGAAATTAATCTTTACGATTGATCCTATCGACTGGTGCTATAAAAACAAGTACAGGATGTTATTTATTTCATATTTCACATGTTCGATTCCCGGTTTAACTAGGTCATTTATCTAAATTTTTTGAAGCAATTGGTGTGAATTCATCGAGGAAAATATCAGGATATTGGTGTCATTACTGTTTTATAATGAATAAAATAAAAGTTTCACTTTTCATCCATTCTTACATTTAAAACCGTCAATAGTACCTACGGACGTAATATTTGGTATCAGAAGTGTGACCGGATGCCGGCCAAAGGGTTCCTGGAGTTAGGAAATTCAAAGTACCTTAATTCAATGAAAAACAGCTGGAAGAGTGGATCGTAATATTGATCTTTGCACTTCGTGATGGTACGCTTACTGTCCTCAAAGCACTGGGAGAGCAGGTAACGTACGGCGGACTGATGGAAGTGCTGGTAGCTCGTCATGTCAACGGCTATCTAGAACATGCGCACTGTACCCAGCTTAAGGACAGCAACCAGCAGTACAACGAATCTTCGAAGTAGTGGGCCTTAGCCTTAAGCCTAAGCCTTATTTAATACTCTATGTTCGTGCAAAAATTCAATCGTTTTTCATGACAAATAAAAAGTTATCAATTTTTGATCTGAAACCGACTTGAAATTTTCACAGTCCAATTGGATTCGTCGAGTGGTCAGAGATCCTAACTGCAGAGCCAAGGGTTGCGGGTTGGATTCCCGCCCGGGACAAATATTTGTGTGCATGAACATGTTTATTTGTTCCGTGTCTAGGTGAATATATATATATATATATATATATATATATATATATATATATATATATATATATATATATATGTTTTATTAAAAAAAGAATATTTAAGTATTTACATCAGTTATCTAGTACCCCATAATAGAAGTATAATACTTGCTTACTTTGGGACTAGATGGCGCTGTGTGGGATGTCCCAAGTTTATTATTATGTAATGTCCGTACGTCATAAAACAAAGAATTTTCTTTTCAAATTATGAGAAACCTGTGAATTGTGGATGGTTTTTTTTAAAATTAGTATTTAATTTATTATGCCAACTCTCCAATGAGTTAGTTGGTCTTATGTTGCTCTCCAGAACAACATCACGAATTTATAAAGTAATCTTTCATCCAATATCTGTTCATGTAATTCATAAACTTCTCTTAAATTTTATTTTCTATTTCCATTCCTTTAATTTTATTTTTTGCACTTTTAATATTTTTGGAATAGTCCCACCAGTTCCTTGAATGGAAATAATAGAACTAGTAAGTTGTAGAGGTTCCATTTGGTACTAAAAACATGAAACTATTGGAACGTACCCGAAATTACAGTAGGTATATGGACAAATCTATCCTTTAAATCAGCGAAATCGAAATCGTCACAATGTCCTATGTATGCAATTTTAGAAAATATAATTGAAACTATATAATATCATTAATAGATATTTGTATAAATGTATTATATGCACATAAATATATGATGTGATGTAAAATATTAATATTTTTTAAGAACACATGTAGAAAATCGCATCGTAAGGTAAATTTTTTTTCGTAATAGAAATTAGTTTGGAACGATATTACCCAGACTGGCATCCCTGGAATATTCAGCGTCAAATTTTCCCATCTCGAAGCTCTAAGCTCTTCACCGCTGCAGTAATGTTATTCAAAAAAGTAATCAGACACAAGCTTTTTTCGAATTTTTCGCAATATAACTTTTAACTCATTATTTTTATTGATAATAAGATAAAAATCATATAAAGATATTTGAAATAATATGGATAGAATTGTTTAGGTTTCTGTGTGTGATTAATAAAACTAACAGCACAAACCTTACTCATTCATTTCGCTCATAATACAAATACAGAGGTGTAAACCATGTGTTCAAAAAGTGCCTACAGAATTTATACTATGTTGTCTTTCCTTGTTATTGTTTTAGCACTATACTTTTAAGATGATAATACTTTAACTATATTAAGTATGTTTTAGTGTAAGAATAGGAATAGGATTGTTTTTCGTAATAAATATTGATGGATGAAATATTGATGTATGATTTGGAGTCAAAAAGATAAATAAACCTATTGAATGGTAGATAATTTTGTAGTACATCTTATTGTGTTATTTATTTTTAGGTGAACTAATATTATGTAAAGATATTAGAGCTGAGATAACAATAAGGATTATTTTCAGGATTCCGTACCCAAAAGGGTACCCTATTACCAAGGCTCCTTTGTCAGTCCGATCCGCTCGTCACAGGGCTATATCCTTTTAATTGTATAAGTTAGACATTTAAAATTTTCACAGAGTATGTATTTCTATGGCCACTATACGTAACAATAAATAATAAAAATGCGATAAATTTAAAATTTAAAGCAGGTTCCACGCAAGAAAAATGTTTTCTCAGGACGTTTTTGCGAAATGTGTATCTTTAATTTACAACATAACATAATTCTTGCGTTGGTAAGGAATCCTTGGTGTGCGAATCCGTCTTGCATTTAACCGGTTTTTATGTACAAATTTTATTCGTAATCGATTTTACTTTTAGCGTTTTTCGTCACTGCTTGACTGACAAGACTAGGCCACATAGACAGCCAAGACCGTGTGCCTGACGAGATGATGCCCGGGTACAGGAGGGTACGCTACATCCGCACTGGTTCTTCGCCGAACGGGATACAGATGACCCATCGAACTGTTTACGAGCCTGTATGATATTCTAAATAGGATCTAAATAGGAAAATACGCAGCGCACCCGTAAACACATATGTTTACAGGTGCGCTGCGTATTAAACAGTTAAAGCAATACAGCGCTATTTTGTGATTACTATGATTCATAGCATATTTATAGAAATTACGTATAGACTGTAATTGGGTGAACTCTTCAAACCGATGTAGTATTAAAGCTAATAAATTGAGCACTAGTCAGACAACAAGATTAACAGAACCTGTCGCGACATTAATGAATTAGATTATATCAACTTTCAGGCGTGTCATTTATAATCATTAAATTATTCATTAGCTTTATTGCTGAAGTCGCGTCATACGCCTAATAACGAGGAATCCTGTTATCTCCTAGTAACAAGTATCTATTCTAAAATTAAAAGTACCAACAAAAATAATACAGTTATTACTTGTGTATGATAATTATACACAATGGATATCACACCGTAACCCAGAGCGGGATGGATATTAAATCCTATGAATCTTAATGTGGACCTTTTGATAAATTAATTATTTTATCAGGGAATGAATGGTGAGGGAAAGTAAATAATATGAAGGTAATACAAACACATTTTGGGATTTAGAATAAATAATTCATCAGTTGTTTGATTGTGATTATAGCAATCTTTACTCAATGAAAACGCAATTTTGCGTTTTGTTAAATACTGGTAATATATGACATGGGCAATTTAATCTTCTTCGAAAGTTATTAACATATTATTTGTCCGTTCGCAGTAGTACGTTGATGTCAATCAAATAAGGCATAGAAAATTTTAAAATTGTGTATTTTACATTTTTTTCTACCAAACGCTGTTATGTATAAAAGTATTTAAAAAGTTGTCCATGGAGTTTTAGAATTTTCTAGAAAGTCCCACAACACCTTGGAACGTCGGGTTCCTCTAGCAGTTCCGGAACAATTGGTTCGCCACGCGGACAAAGCCATAGGACGGAAACCTAGTTGTTAATAAAACAATTGATTTGATGATAATGTGTTACAGTTTTATTTTATACACGACTCGATAGTTGTTCCACTGAAGATCTAGAAGGGGATTCGGTATATGAAAATGCACACATTTTTCAGTGTTTTATTATTATTAACAAATAACATTCATAAAAAATATAATATAGGCTCAATTACAGATTGTTCTTATGTACTCTTTTCCTTTATGTGTTAGCTCGTGGAAACCTGATCAGACAGTAGTGTCACTTGCATGGTTCTGTTTAGTTTTGCTGCGCACGTGTCAGTCAGACTACAACGATTATATAATGCTAATTACTTATTCGTTTTGTAGATTTAAATTTATTATACTAAATCACATTGATATTGAGTGTGTCGTGTTAGCCCAAAGCGCAACGAGCCCAATGAGTTTTTCTGACTTAAGTACATAACTATCACTGACTCTGTGCCTCGGAGAGTTAAGTTAAGCAGTCGGTCCCGGACGCTGTCAATAGATGGCGGTCGTTACAATCCTCAACCCGCAGTGAAGCAGCGTGGTAGATTTAAGCTCCAATCCCCCTCCCCTCAAGCTCCTTACCCTGGGGGAGGCCTAGGCCCTTGCAGTGGGGTAAAAATGGGCTGATGAAGTGATGAAGATACTAAATCACACTCTGAGCGATTTTCAGTGAACCGTCTATTTCGTTGTACATATATGTTGCGTTGTACATACGAGTATATGTTCAATCCCAACTCTACGTTCTATAGAAATTTTGTCATAAAATACCAGTTTCGAGATAAAACCATTGTTTCGTGCGAGTACTCACAATAACTAGGGTAAACTGGTTCACGCTCGACTAGTGAATCACTTCCGAACGGCTGAGCAGTGACTGTCAGTTACGCGAATGACCGCACCACGCCTTAAACGATGTATATTCCTGAACTATACAAAAATTTAACATGTCTGGGTGTTCTTTTTTTATTTAAAAACAAATATATAAATCAATTTTGACGATTTATCATGTTTACACAACTTTTCCTTCAGAATCAGCCGCGCCACCGTAACAGCCGACAGGTAGGACGGAGTCCTATAAGCATTCCAATTTTAATGCGAATAGATAGAAGCGCTTAACAATGTACTTCATCGACGTGCTGTCAGCCTAGGTACATGCTCGAACAGGTTCGACGGCCCGTACAAACAATTGTCTGACGATATCACGGCTGAGGCCCCAGGTTGCTTTAGCGGCTCTTACCAGGCCTTTGTACACTCGGGCCGCCTTAGAGCAAGTTCCCTGAATGTGGTCTTTAAAAGTTAAATTGCGGTCGGTGATCAAACCCAAAAGCTCAATCTTTTCCGCAAGAGTCAGCAGAATGGTCGTCATAGTATATGCAGTTTTGCGAGGAGAGAAGTTAAGTTTGTGCTCTGTTCTGGTCTGATGACCATGCCAAGGGCCGTGTTGACAAGGGACTCAAGTTCCTCTGGCTAGTCAGCCTCCAACTCGTACCGAACCAGCGTGGTAAAGTAGCGCAAGTATCAAAGCTAATGACGATGAAGGATAAAATAAGTACTTGTTGTTTCTTGTCTCCTCGGATATGGTATGATCAGTACGATATTAAGAAAGAGAAGAACAGATAAGTGCGAGGCGGACTCAACAAAGTTTTGTATTTGGTTAATAGATAGCAAACGATTCGAGCTATCCAAAAAAATTGTCATTTCGTATATCGTCGTCTGTAGAGTCGAGCTTATTATGAAATACCTGATTAACTCACCCTTTGTATATTTTAACTTTAATAAGAAAACCCTAGAGCCGACAATCCTTCAACTTTCTTAATTACCGCATGCAAATATAGATGATTTTAATCTGAATAGTAATGAATTGAATTATTTAGATATTTTAAACGAAGTATTACTGCCGGTACTTGTAACGTGTTCTAAGTTCTATGTAAACAAGAAATAATTTGGTCAGTACTAGTAATAAAAATTTGATATTTTTTGTTTTAGTGGATAATAAAGAAATATTCAAAGGTTGGGATTTCGGGGTTACATTATTTTCACGCCTTTTATTTACACTTATATGTAGATAGAGAGTGTGTCTACGTAAATAAGTGTAAACAAGCCGTGAAAAAGCGACGAAAGACAAGAACGAGGAAAAAACGAGCTTGATTCTGAACATTGGAAACGAGTGTGTTTCCGAATTTGTAGTGCATAGAGCAATAAATAACAATAAGTAATTGATTGTATTCAATGCATTAACATTTGAAATTACAAAATTATTTAAAGTTTTAAACATTATATTGTACGTGGAATCTGTTAGTAAAGTTCTAGGTATGTAAACAGTGCATCATGTTAAGCCACTAAATAAAATTGCATAAAAATTTGCATAAATTTGCATATTTGGATATAAAAATAAAAATTGTTTCATTAAGTTTAATACTTATTTACCTGATATGCTCAGGTTTGTAGCTTTCATTTATGGGATAATCTTTCTCTCCGCGGCTTCAAGTTTGCGTCGCTACCTCCGTTTCAATCCCTCTTTTTTTTAAATCGTATAGATTATTATTTTCAAAATGAAAATTCGAATAAAAGCATGTTTTTGTAGAATTTATTGTACAAGAAATAAACGAAATGTCAATAAAAAACATACCGCTCTATAACAGGATTTCTCCTATTTATATTTCTTCTATAGGAATCATTTAAAGAAGTGAGAGTGGAACACACACTAGCTAGACTTACATCCAGAGCTAGACCTTCTTTTTTAACTTCCCGCTATCCAAGGAAAGTTATTGATTTGGGTCTGATTTTTGAAAATTAAGTTTTCATCAGATCTCTACGTTTTGAAGTCCTGGGAAGCCATTCTGACCATTTTTGGCTGAACGTCTGCATGTGTGTGTGTGTAGGTAACTTTTTTTGTCGTAAGATTTCTTGAGAACGGATTCACCGATTAAGACCCGCAATACGGCGTTTGAAAGGGTGCATTGAGACTTATATTTGATTAGATTTTGAAGTCAATCAGTCAAACTGTATCAAAAATATTCAAAAAATAAACCACAAAAAAATCACGTTTTTTTAAATTTTTAGATTTTCCAACCGATCTACTTGAAACCTATATATATTTTTTGTACATAAAAACTGCGTCGAGTGCCACCAAAAACATTGAAATCGGACGACGTATTTAAAAGTTATCGCAGTACACAAATATCCGAAAACATTTTTTTAAACATAACTTTCAGATTTTACTACCAATAGATTTTTGACTTTAAACAAAAGTTTTGTGCTTGCAAAATTGCATAGAATGCCGTAACTGCATTTAAACCAAACATAGCGATCAAAAATATCGCAGTTCAAATATTTCCAAAATAACATTTTCTTTGATGTGTCCCAGGTTTTTGAGCTTGAAGAACTCTAAATGTATAGAAATTCTGTTTTTGGGCTTTGAGAGATTGTAAAATAAATATTATGAGCGAGAAGAAAAACCCCGAAAATCGATATTTTGAGTTCGAGGAGTTACATAGCTTTCTAATTTTCGAGCGCTTTAAACTCGAAAATAGCTCGTCATAGAGGAAGTTTCAGGGACGGCCTGCAGGGTCAAATTCTCCCTTAAAAACTGCTGCGATTTTGTGAGTGACCCATTTTATTAATTTATTCGTAAGCATTGACATAAGCAATAAGCATAAGTCAAAAATAAAGGTGTATAATTTTTTAAAACTTTTTTTATTTTTTCAAATACTACGTTCCTATTTTTGGTTATTCAAGACGTGGTTTGATTATTCTAGAGTGGAGACTCAAATTCAACCTTTAAGCAAAGTACTTGGAGCGCGGACCCCGAGTAAGTAAGTCATCTTTGGTACTAACGCCGGTTTAGTAATATTTAGCGCGTGTCGACATCGCATAGCTACGAGCAAAAATCTTTTTTTTTCGTAGTTTTGCATATATATCAAATCTATTAGACACACGTAAACTTCTGTGACATTTTAATACCTTTTTTTTAAATTAACTAAACCTTTTTTCCTGCTCTCCCGACGCTCGCCATAATAATGGGCGGGGAAGTGTCCTCTGCCCCACTGCACCGCTTCTTCCCACTTGTGTCGCCAATTTATCGCGAAGATGTTTTGCATAAAGAATTTTAGCCTACTTTAGTTTAAGATCACAGAAGTAGACCGCAGTATATCTTAATGCCACTCTGTGTGAAATGCACTTATTTGTAGATATTATGCTAAGAGTTTTCGTGAGTGGATAGGTAGAGAGGAAGCAATCTTATCATATGATTGTAGGTTTGAAATATATTTACTACTATTGACCTTGTTTGAACTGGGTTCAATTCTCGTCATAGGCAAATTGACCGATGAGTTCTTAATTTACAAAAAGTTAAGTCAGATAAATACCAGCCCTTCCGCCAAAGTAGTAGTTTCAGTTCAGGCATATAATTATGGTGAACAATTTTAATCTAATCAGAATTTCTTCACGGAGTACATTCAAATTGTTTTTAATAAATCAATGTTCACGAACCTGGCTATTGTGCACCGGAATTATTCAAATGGCCAATTAATATTATAATTTCACCTCCAAAATGTTTGCGTGGAACCTCGAATCAACAATTTCAAGCCTGAATAAATTTTATTAACAGAGTAGTTAGTTGGTTATTTAAACTTAAAAAAAAACTAATAACTGTACTAAAATTGGAATGTGATTTACGTGCTTGAGAAATAGAAGAATATAGACCAGTCAGCAAGTAAAAATGTCAGGAGTTACTTGGATTCAATTATGAAATGAAATTTTGGAATATTGTTTGAGGATGGTGTGGGCTGTGAAATCTGAGTTTTCGACTTCAAAGAGACAAGAAAAAAATGGAGGGGTGTAAAATGACCTCGAAATTTTTGGGTTATTTTCGGTTTTTTGTTTGTATCTTTTAAACCATGCGTCTTGATGTGACTTCGATAGACGTCTTCTTCGTCATCCCAACGGCCTATGCAAAAAAATTGTGTCACGATAAACATGTACTTTGAAAGCTTTATATTCCTAAAATTTCAAAGTTTGAAAAATGATTATGTTTTATTGTTGTAGTATTATGTAGTATGTAGTATTGATGTCGTGATAGCCCAGAGCGCAATGGACGTGTCTCAAATTTATAAGGCCCCATAGGGCCATGGTTCGAATCCGGGCGTGTACCAATGAGTTTTTCTGACTGAAGTACACAATATCACTGACACCGTGCTTCGGAGGGCACGTTAAGCAGTCGGTCCCGGACGCTGTCAATAGATGGCGGTCGTTACAGTTTCCAACCCGCAGTGGAGCAGCGTGGTGGACTTAAGCTTCAAGCCCCCCCTCCTCACTCTGGGGAAGGCCAAAGCCCCTGCAGTGGGGTAAAAATGGGCTGATGATGATGATGATATTGTTGTAGAGATGCATTTAGCGACAACAAATGCGGTTTCGGGCGGGCGTGGCTCAGTTTGACTGGCGATAACTCTATGTTGGATTTAAACGAAATAAGCTACGTTAGGCATATTAAAGTTAAGAATAATCGAATTCATAACAAAATAGTAGCAGTAGTAGACTAACTTATACTTACCTCGATTTTTTATTTTTAGAGAAAAACATTGAATACAGAATTATCAAGGATTGAAATTCTTTTCATTTCGCATATACAGTACTTGCCGAGAATTTCACTGAGCTTATTAAGCTCTTTTTAAAATTATATTTTTTAATTTTTATTAATTTATTCTATTAAATAAAAAAAATTGATCCCTCAAAAATTTTACGAATTCGATTCAACGACGAATTTTATTTCCAATTTATTTTACTTTTCCATTTACATTTTTAATTTTTACTATTACTAATAATACATTCCAGCAATTGTTTTTAACGTGCGCTAACAGAAAACATATTCACACGTAGAACAAACAGAACGCTGAACATTCTCGACGAATGTGGAATTTTCGCGCATTTCCACTTTTGTTTGAGGAAATAAATGGTTTGTTTTGAGAATGCTTCATCGTCGATATATGCATATAACAGAAAGTTTGTTTGACAGGTGTTAAGCTGGCAGATGTTTTGCTGAAGTGGGAAAAACGGCAACACGGCATTGCGAGAAACGGAGTTTGAATATTGAAAGATAGTAATATGTAAAGGACAACCCTTCTCAGATAAGTGGTAAAATCTATGTAACTAAATGTAGTATATTCTTAGGGACATAAAGTGTTGTGTGAAAATCGAAATAAAACGATACGTATCGTTTTCCATAAACTAGTATGATATTTACGCATTTTATCATGTTTCGAAGTACCTACTGAGTGCGACGAGTGAGGTGAAAATTTAGAGAAAACAAATCGATTCTGACATGTTTTACGATTAAGTGAGAGAACGGCAAACATTCTGCATATATACAAAGTTTTGTCTCCATGCTATTAACTATTGAAGAGTACCTTCGTGAGGAGATAATTCTGACTACAGCATCAGATTAAGCTTATCATTTTAGTGTCGTTCTCGAAGTTACATATAGGTGTCTAAATTTCAGTTCCATTGCACACCGGGAAGTCGGTTAATTTCAACTTGTAAAATTTTATTACTGGTAGACAGAGGGCATGTGAAGCGAAATAATAGCTTATGAAATATCATCTGTTCCGGACTATTCCCTCTCGCCCCTCAGAGCTAAGTTTATCTTTACGGAGTACGAACTTAAACTGTTACAAAGGAAAAACTGCGCCATAAAATAGAAATTACGTAGAGAAACTGAACATTACAAGAAAGTCGCATGTTTAGGGCAAGCAAAGTTTTTATGTTCAGAATAATTGCCTTTAATTTTTAACCCACACCGTTTCTGTAAAGAGTTGATGTGGCCCTGGGATCCAGATTACACCTACCTTACAAATTGAATTTATATAATGCCAATAATCTCAGTGTAAAATAGCTAGCTGTAAGAGACAGACAGACGGACAGGACGAAATCGCAAGAGTTCCGTTTCCCACATCTACGTCACATCTGTAAAACCCTAAAATAATAATAATAATAATAATACATGGGACTTCCCACAAACAACACTTAAAAAAGGTTATTAGGTACTTCGTATTGGTACTTAAGCATACTGCTTTTGAGCAGTATTGTTTGTTCTTCCGCCTGCCCTAGTAACATACTAAATTATAAATTCGTTACAGCTTGTAGATGAAAAATATTATAAAATTTATTGTAATCGACTAATTTATTGTCCCTTACAGTAAAACTAATTTTTCAAATTTTCTTGTCACTTTGTTTTTGCTCTTATAAGTCACTAAACCGATTTCGCTGAAACTTTTTCATATAAACAGATGAAATTATGATTGGAATTAAAATATAGTTACATTAAGCATGGATCATTTAGTGTTCTAATTTTCAGCATCAGAGCTGTAAGAAAGAAGGTATTGATTTCAAGAATTTTATTGAAAGTTAAATCTTTCTATTTTATTTTTCAAGGACGCTTTCTCGTACCTATACATTAAAATGTGAAGCAAATAAAGCTGTAAGTCCTCTTTAGATATAGTTTGCCCCAAACTTTATGGCGGACCGGAATACTACGCTATAAGCGTGTTTGCGCAGGTACGGTCATATGCCCCACGCTCCACTGCGTCCCGCTACACCTAAAACTAGTTACTGCGACACGATTTGTGCCTATGTTCACATCCACCATAAAGTTTGATTGGAACTGTAAGAAAATAAAATTCCATCACAGTCAGCAGCTTTCTATTCAGACTATCAGAAATCGCATCACGCCTTGTCATGACCGACGCGATGGTCTGCCATCAATCCAAGTATAACATACTATACGATTATATGGAAATAGACTTGATGCTGACTGACTGAAATCAATAATAAAAATAAGATTATAAGGATGGGGGGGGGGGGGGGGGTATGGTAAAGGGTAAAAGTCCAAGTATACGATGCCGTAGGTATCCACTAATATGTCGACGGATGTGATCGATAGTACTACTGTGTTTGAGATTGTTTTGACCAATGAATTAAGACCCAGCTTGATATGTCACACTGACATATTTGTATAGAAATTGATGCAGCCAGTTTCTAAAAATGCTCTAGACAAATAAATGAAAAAATCTAAAAAAATAAAATAATTTCTGTGATATCTTGAAACCGATTGACTCTTGATCTTTTGCATAGATTTTTGGGTAACTTTCCATGCAACTATTTTCATTCTCGGTAGGATTGAATACATGCATTTGATCGCATTTCAGCATAAGTAGACGTCATTTCTAACCTACGTTGAACATCTCGCGTGCGCTCAAATTACATGAATTATTTCAGTAACTTTAGTCAGAGCTAGTACATTCGTAACGTGAAAGTCAAAAATATACGTCTCAATTTATTCCTCAGAAATGTATGGATCGTTTAGCAGAACGAGAGTAGGCCTTATAATTCGTAGTCCAGCTCTCTACCCTAGTTATGTAACTTTGAGATTTTATGACAAGTCCATTATATCAAGATGCATGGTCGCTGCAAGAATTTATCGTCATCTGGGTAGGCAAGTAGGAAGACGTGTTTGTGCATGCTTATGTGGAAATAAATATTACCCTGAAAAAGTTGTAACGAAAATGATATCGTAACAAATAGTGAAAAAACAAAAAGTAAAAAAAATAAGGGGTCCCTATGATTGAAACATGTTTTATTTTCGCTCTATCGTAAAAACAATAAAACGTATAAGCGTCAAAGTTTGTGTGATTATAGGGAAAACTGTGATATAAAACAAAAAATAATAAAAATCAGGGAGTCAGCCTCTCGCTAAGGATCGCGATGTGAATGAAAGAAAACACATTTTCATTTGTAAATCCATAGATAACATAAACATATTTTGTAGCGGTGCGGGAATCGCACTTGACCGGTTTTTTTTATATCAAACGGCTAACTGGTACCATATTCTTTAGTATAAATTGTGAGGTCGGTCGCAAAGTAAAGTAGAAATCACATCACTTAAATAATTCCCTACAAATAATTCCGACGTTCGTCTTGCAATTGAGGTGTCAAAATAAACATAATATACTGTACACGTAAGATATATATTCACTACCGCACTCTTCGGGGACCATAAAAAAATCGTTAACATGAATAAATCATTACTGTACTACATATCATCATCATCATCATCATCAGCCCATTTTACCCCACTGCAGGGGCTTAGGCCTCCCCCAGGGTGAGGAGGGGGGCTTGGAGCTTAAGTCCACCACGCCGCTCCACTGCGGGTTGGGAACTGTAACGACCGCCATCTATTGACAGCGTCCGGGACCGACTGCTTAACGTGCCCTCCGAAGCACGGTGTCAGTGATATTGTGTACTGAAAAACTCATTGGTACACGCCCGGATTCGAACCATGGCCCGATGTACTACATATACCGGCGAACAAATATAACCAATACTACAACGGTTGCCAGATTGCATAAACTTGAATTTCAAAATATTAAAAGTTTAGTATGAATGTATGGATTCTTGTGCTAAAGCTTAATCCAGTACAATAACCGTCTCTGGTAACCCTCAAGGATACGGGAGAGAAGTAATAAACACACAGAGCACTTAAACAAAGTTAAAACAAAACACTCTAATTATTTTTTAATTGAATATACTTTATATAAAAAAAAAACGAAAATAAGTCACGGAGACGACCGTTTATTTTTATTTCGGCTAACATTTTCCGCAGCGTTGGAAAGAATAAGAGGGGTTTTTCGTTGCCGGCGGCCGGCCTAGCATTGTCATGGATTTGTTTACGACCGCTGCTTCTTTTATGCGAACATAACATGGCGTTATCTCGCACGGCACTAATTACAGATAGAAATATCTCGTAGCGGCTAAAACGTTGTCTTGTGCATGGCTTTTTGTTGTGATTCCAAAGACATTTGCGTGTAGGATTTAGGCGTATTTATTAATAATGATAATAACTCTGACATCTTATACACGGTCGTCTAGTCAAAAACTAAGCGGAGCCTATGTTATGGGTACTAGACAATTGATATACGACCGCTTAGCCTAGTGGGTAGCGACCCTGTCTACAAAGCTGGAGGTCCAGGGTTCGAATCCCAGGTCGGGTCAGTATTCATATGATAAATATTGATTGGATCTTGGTTGTTATATGTATGAGGTGTCTTCGCTTGGTACCCAAAACACAAGCAAATGCTTAGTTTGGGGCCTAGGCGTTGTTGTGATGTATACGTTATTATTATTATACTTTCATGTTTACGCGGTTGCTTGAAACTGAATTATAAATTGTATGCATATTCTCGATATCGGTTATTAACTCTTTCACATTAATTGTTTTGCTTTGAATGTGTGGTGAAAAACCAACGACGAACAATTAATTTTACGAATGTTTTCTAGAAAGCGCGAAAACGTAAGAACGACATGTCATATAAAATGAACAAGTTGTTTCAACCCTCACTGACAACTCAATTATTTTTCTTCTACACTTTGACACTTCACTTCGGTATTCCCTTAGGGTTTTCCTCTCAGCTTACTTCAAATGTTGAATCGATATGATTATGCGCTTGTTACATAAATATGTGAAGGAATAATATCGTATCGAAATTCTGAAGATAAAATAAATATGTTATCGCCTGTTTTTTGACAGTAGGTACGTCCCAAAACAAAACTAGTGAGGGATAAGGGTCGTTAATCGACATTGAGGATGTTTTTATGACAGTATCATTTGTAGGGATAAAAAATTATACTAGGTAATGAATACTAAATATATGGAACCCCTGACTTGTGAGTGAAATTTACACTTGGCTGGTTTTTCATATTTATGATTTATTTCGGCACGGAAAACGGGTGCGCATTTCTATGCAGGGATTGAAACTTTACGGTCGTAATTCCTACCTACAATACGAATATATAATAGATACATTTCAAGTAATACAACTGTATTTGTAATATATTCTTTTCTTATCAATAACTTCTGGAAACATTAATATACTATATGACCCTTTTCCGTTATTGAATGAAAATGTGAAAACAAATGAAAATTATCCAAATGTTTATGTGGGTTGACAAGTTGGGTTTAAAAGCTGCATCACAAGACAAGCTTCTTTCGTCATATTTTACAGATACCGTCCCGTTTAGATTTGAATAACATTTGTCTGCAATTAATTTATTTCACAGCGAAAAAATAATTATTGAGCAACAGCCAAATCTAAAGATAATTTGCAAATATTTCCAAATTTATCCATGATAATACGGAAACTTTCGTATCCATACAAATGTGTTAACCTAATATTTCAAGCCTATTCAAAATTCATTGCCCATAACATTCCGTAAAACGCTTTAGTTATTTATTGGAGGGAAAAATACGTGTAGATATTATGATTTATTGTTGCAAAAGAAAATATAGTGTGTTATATATTTAGATCGCCAATAAGTTTATAGTTGCACAACATTGGTAAAGATACAACCGGCGTAGCCTGAATTTTATACAATATATATTTAATAATTTCCTCGTGAAGGAAATTTGAACTACTTAATCGCAGGTGACTATTTCCAGTACCTATTTAAAAAAAATTTTTTTTTAATATTTTATTGTATATTTAATTTAACATAGCATTTAATTGTACTCCAAAGAAGATCGATAATGGCCTTATATATATTTTTTTATCATCATCATCATCATCATCAGCCCTATTTTTTTTACCCCACTGCAGGGGCTTAGGCCTCCCCCAGGGTGAGGAGGGAGGGCTTGGAGCTTAAGTCCACCACGCTGCTCCACTGCGGGTTGGGAACTGTAACGACCGCCATCTATTGACAGCGTAGTGTCGTGATAGCCCAGAGCGCAACGAACCTGTCTCAAATTTATAAGGCCATGGTTCAAATCCGGGCGTGTACCAATGAGTTTTTCCGACTTAAGTACACAATATCACTGACACCGTGCTTCGGAGGGCACGTTAAGCAGTCGGTCCCGGACGCTGTCAATTTTTTTATCGGTTGTACGTAATTAGTTAAAGTAACAATTATATTTGTTCGTTCGAGTACGTTACGCATCCACGAAACAGTTAAATAGGTAATAACAACGTAATAGTTGAGTGAAGTATATCGTATTTTAAAAATTAATATATGCATTAGTGACTTTGCACAGCTGTTTTAACTCTTTATTCACGTCAAATATAATAAAACGTGAAAATACCGGATATTCTTTATATTATGCTGACACGAAGTGATGTTGTACTTGCGTAAATTTATTGAAAAAAAAGTATGGAAAAGTGTTCAAAATTGTAAACATTTTTTAATTTAATAGCTGGTAACGTCATAAATAAGCAATTTAATCGAAAACAAATATTTATTTCTCAAATATTTTGAAAAATGGGTAATTTCTGGTAGCTTAGGAGCGAATCGCTTCGTGACGATAAATTAGTCTATCCACAGGCGAAGAAATGGGTCTTTTAAAATGTTTATTTTATTACGATTAGCTGAAATATTAACAACTCTCATTATTTTGGTATCGACAGACTTTATTTACATGGATACAATAATAACAGACTAATAATTCGGGAACTAGTGACATTTCTGGTTACGTGCTACTTGTCTTTGAGCAAAGTGAATATGAAAGTATGTGGCGTCCAGGAAGCGGACTATGCAATACGAGTCAATAATGTCGCTACGAACGCCTTGATGAATGTACTTTGTGTAAAATAAAACTGTAATTAATGTAATGTAATCTAATTTAAGTGTATTATGTACTATGTACACATTATTTTAATTTAAAAGTTCAATATTCAATTTCGGAAAACTGTTCAACGCTTACTCGATCGGTTAATGAAGTGCGACCAATTTCGAATAAACATGACATCTAAGGCGGAGTTCGGAGTTTCGTGTTGAACTTTTAATTAAAAGTTTGTCTAACGAACTCGGTCGCCTTTCGTTTGCACATTTGTCCTTCCTTTCGCTGGTTTAAATATAGCAATCTTTTACTACACAAATTGGATGTCAAATCTTGGATCGTCTGGTTTAAATCTTGATTGTGTGGTCATTTGTTACTTTTACTGGTAGTGAAATAGGAATAAACTTGTCCACTATAATTAAAAAAACTACGGATAAATAAATATTTACAATCTAAATATTTATTATTATTAAATTAAATTTTGATTTAAATACAAAGCACAATTTTAATGAAACTGATTTATTGTTGCAATAATCATCCTTCCACGGCAAACTGTTTTAAAAGCTTTTCCAGATAAACATACAGACAAATACAGAATAGACTTGATAAGTTCATTTTTCGTAAGAAATTCTATATTGTTCAGAATTAAACTTGCCTTTATGGTACCATAATACATTTGTGGAGGACTCTAAAGAGCTTTTTAATATTCTGCATGGTTTTTGATCCTTAGATAGACTAAACAAAGCCATATACGACACGGCCCTAATAAAAAGTGTGTCCGCAAAGTCAAGTTTATTCCTATAAATACCTACGCGAGTTTACATTTGGAGAGAGTAAACACTTGGAAAAAATGCCTTCATGTATAGTGAAACTGTTTTGCATTAATACAAAATCAAACAAGAACTTGAAGATTAATTTTTATTAAAATAAATAATATACGATTTAATTTAAGTTTACTAGGAATTTATAGCCTCAACAACAAAATGACAGGATGACGTGACATGTCATTATAGTTAGTGTAGTTAGTAATAAGTTTTCAAAATTCTCTAAAAAATCCAAGCCCTGCAGTTACCATCTGATCCCAATATTTTTAATTTTAACGTTATTGGTCACAAAATATTTTAGAACAGAACATGGTTATAATTATGTCCGAATTAACTGTATTTATGCCGTTTCTTGAATAATTAATGTTGATACGTACAGTAGGTATTTTTAAACTTTGCAAGGATATAGATTACGGATTTTAGGTAAATTTTAAACATAGAGTAAATAAATTTGACAGCAGCGTTTGATTTTAATAGAGTCATAGGTATCACACCACAGTATTGAAAATGTCAAGCGCAATTTCGCGGGGGTGAAGACCGGCGCGTGGGGACCTCTCGTACTGAAATCCGCCACCCTAATAAACCAGTTACCTAGAATATGAGTAGTTAAACGGTAACCGCAGAAGATAACTTCTAACTTTTTTAGACTTTTGCGTACTTTTCCAGGTTTGCACGTGCTTTTTCAGACTTGCACGTGCGTGCGCCAACCACCAACCAAACTAAAACCAATTATTACCTATGTAAACAAATAATAAAATAAATATAAATTTTTACAGTTTCGGATTTCATTAACTTACTCCTGTATAATACAATATATAATAGCATAGTAACATTCGCTGACTTACACATAATATTTTGAAACTTAGACACGGCAACCTCGTTCTGGCGTCGTATGTAGGTACGTGGGTCAAACTGAAACTTTCTGGTTTCCTATAAATAAAACCTGATATTTTACTTATGATACATTTATTGTTTTTGAAAGTATATGCCGCCATAATTGACACATTTTTGCATAAGGTGGAACCATTGTAAAAAGCAGTTGGACCAATTTATTTAGGGACCTCTTCAATAGATTCAGGGTTCGTAAAAAGTATGCCTCTATGTTTACCTTTAATTTTCGGGAACAACAAGAAGTCGCATGGTGCGAGGTATGTAGGTATGGCGAATAAATTATCAGTTTTACATTTGACAAATACGCTTGTTACCTTAGCGGTTAGCAGTATGTGAGGACGCATTATCGTGATGAAGGACGATGTTGCGAGGGCGCTTTCCCCGAACTTTTTTTAAGACTCTAGGTAAGCAAATATTGACATACTAATCTGCAGTTACTGTTCTTTGGTCTTCAAGTGACACTGTCATGTAATGTCCTGATTTGCCGAAAAAAGAAACAACCATTTTCTTGCCAACCATTCGACTTTTGTTAACTTTCGTTGGCAAATTTTCAAAAGGAAAAACCCATTCTAGCAATTGACTTTTTCTTTCCGTTTTAAAGCAGTACACCAAGTTTTCATCACCTGCCACAATATTTAGACAGCCAATGATTGCCCTCCATTAAACTTTGCTATCATTTTGCAACACCACTCTACACACAGTTTTTGGTCTTTCGTCAACTCATGCGGTATCCATCGAGTGTAAAGCTTCCGTACCTTCAGTTGTACATGTAAAATCTTTTGCACTTGACTCATTCCAATGCTGAATACAATACGAATTTGCTGACATGTAATTTTTTTTCAGTCTCAACTAATTGACGTACGGTATCAATATTAAATTGGTAACAGCAGTCGCTGGTCGACGGAGTTAATACGCCCACGTCTAAAATCACTGAACCACGCATACACAGAGCTACGAGATGGAGCTTTATTACCAAACGCCGATTGAAGTCTCGGCAACTCTCTCACTGACTTAAGCCGCAGCTAAAAACATAAAAAATCATACCGCGAAAATTTTCTCTACTAAAATTCATTGTGATTCCGACACACAATTTTCAAACCAACGCCACAATCAAGAAACAAATGACCATCTCGCAATTTAAAAAGCAACGTGTTCCCAGAGAGTTCCATTTTCAAATTTCATAAATGGCGTTCTATTTTTTTCTATTGTAAGTGGCCTGTTCCAGAAATATTAAGTATGCTCTATGTATCTCAGATAATCGTAATAGTAAATTCACTCAGTAACTATTTGTTATAGTGTTAAAATTTAAATGACCATCGTTTATCGATATCGTAACCCGTGTTATTATAATCAGTTTTATTTATACATTATTAGTCTCACAGCTTAATAAAATTTTTATAGTTAGAATTTTTTAAATTCGGGTTGTTTTTTTTGTATACTCTTTTCACAATTGTACGAAAGCTTTACATCAGACGCTCACTCATCATATTTTATTTGCATTGCGCTTTATCTATGTGTCTATATTCCGAAACATGTGTTAGATGAAAAATCGTGCCTTTAACCAAGCTCGCGATATCGTTCAGCGTCACGCAGTGAGAGTCCTTGACACGTAATTTTCACGTGCAACTGCTGACATTTAATTTCACAAATAAATACAATAATTGATATACCAGGTAATTGAATAATTTTTAATTTAATTTAATTATGAGAAAAAATGCAGAATGAAATTTTATATTTAATCTGAATTATTATTATTATAATATGTATTATTATATCTTGTATCTGCAATATTAATTGAGTTTTATTTCAATTTAAATAGTATGTAATTAATAGTACGACGACCGCTTGGCTTAGTGGGGAGCGACCCTGCCTACGAAGCTGGGGGGGGGGTCCCGAGTTCGAATCTCAGGTCGGGTCAGTATTTATATGATAAATATTGATAGTGGTACCGGGTCTTGGTTTTTATATGTGGTGTCTTCGCTTGGTACCCGAAACACAAGCTAACGCTTAGTTTGAGGCCTAGACGTTGTTCTATAGTGTACGTTATATTATTATTATTTAAACGCACTATTGTGATAATGGTTTTACTTCAAAATTTATTTTTGATTTTTTTTAATGTTAGTTGAACAATCAAATTATACGTATTTAATATTCTGGAAATCTATAGATTTTTACTCAGATTAGGTTTTATAGTGGGTAATAATTACATTACCGCGCCCTCCTTTATAAAAATTGAAAACATTTTCTATGAATAAAGATGCATTATTGACAACAGAACGGTTTAAAATTAATTACTGACTTTTCATCGAGTCTGTTTACAAATTGGACGCCAGAAAAATCACGAGTCTAACCCACTACGTACTTTATATCGGAATTGTAATTGAATTCTCGTTCTCATCCATCGAAAAACTCATTTCGGAATTCCGAAATTTTTTCCCGAAGCTTCAGCAGCTAGGCAGAAGATGCTTCAATCGTTTTGCGGTGAGAAAAAAATTTCCAATTCGCTTTATTGCGATAATAACACGATAAGTTACAAACAATAAAATAATCACCAGAATTTAACTAAGGGTTTAATATTATACGAATATTTACCATCATTTAAGCTTTTTACATGTTTGAACTTACCTACTGATTCGACTTCTGCCTATACTAATATTATATCTTCTGCTATATATATAAAATTTTAGTGTCTGCCCATCTGTCTGTTTGGTCTAATCTTTAAGTAAATGACTAAAACGCTTTTAATGAAACTTCACATACATGAAAAGGGTGTAGTCAGAAATGATATAGGCAACTTTTTGTTGGTCTGTCTGTCTTTTTATTCGGGCTGCTCTTCAAAACCGCTGGAGTATTTATTCTTTTTATTCCAGAAATATTTGTCGTTCCTCGTAAACTTTTGAAATCACAAAAATCACTCTAACGAAGTCGCGGGCCGTCGCCGATTTTATTAATAGGTATTGAATACTGTATGCTATAATTGATTTTGCATCTATTTATTTTTTATTCTATTGAATAAGTGTTGGTTGTACTGATATTTCTAAAAATATATATAAAACTTGTATTCCACATAACTCACTTGTGGCAAAAAGTCGTACAAAAATCAGTCAAGAGCGATTTGGATTCGCACGAATATACCTACTAGGGAGACCATCCGTAGTGTTATATTAATATAGTATTATTATTAGTATTATATTATATATAATAGTATTATAGTAAATATATAGTAATATTAACATATTTTTTATGATTCACTACCGGATGGTACGTAAATGAACGTTAGTTTCAAGTAGTAGAAAAGTAAAACATTTAAAATTGGAAATTGGCAATTTTCAGATTTTTCCTTTACTTGCATTACAAGATTTTTCTTTATGAGAACAACGGGAAGTACCTACCTACCGTATAGGGTTTGATGACTCGCTCTTTACATAGGTGTATGAAAGGTTTTATATTTTATGGAGATAACTTTGAAACTTGATTTTTGGAGTGAGTTACTTTGACAGCATCGCTTGCTTAATTCGTGTTCTTTAATTAATATCGTGGTTCGCGGCGGCTGTATAAAAACGGCGTAATAGAGAACCGTCTGATAACTCTAAACCAGAACAATACATCGCAAAAATACTTTGCTTGTTATAAGCTATATATAATTTTATCGGAATCTATGGATAGAACGTAGTAGTGTGACACTGTGATCTGTCATACAGGCCTCCAATACGGACACCAGCCTCTCACATAGAGAATAATTTTCTTGTACCTAGATTAGTTATCTGTTTTTTATTATCACAAGTGTATTTTCTGTTTGAGAGAGAATGAAAATATCGTAGCGAGAGAGCGATTTAACCGTGCTGCCGACGACCGATGGCTTCAATCGTGTCCGCTCGGAAGTGTTCGTTTACACTCGGTGTTGTTTCATGTGGCATCATCTCATTCATTATCAGGTCACGGCCATTCACCTCATGACTATCTTTTAACAATAGAATAAATAAGACGATTATCTAGAATGATAAATATTGACTGAAATAATAATAAAAAAATATGACGTAATGCTTTCAGCAATGCCTAAAAAGTTAAATATGAAAATATGAAACAGCTGATAGCATCTTCGTCGTTTTGCAAAACTATGCTCATATGCCGCACACAACGCAATTTTAGTGTCATAATTGAGCGAATGAAGTTGCTTTTGCGCTAATAAAAAGTCGTATTACGTAATTATGAAATAACAAAGGAAAAAGCACTTTATTTTACAGCCAATAGAACGCATTTGTGCATTCTAAAATTATTACAAAACAAACCGTACAAATCACTTCCTGTAAGTAGTGTACATAGATCTACCTTCCTGTGTCACCAAACACATCTAAATCTCCCAAAATTAATTCCCTATTTACCTAATGTAATTATTTACAATAACGCGTATACAGACAAAGAGATTCCGTATGTTGTAATATCTGTAGTTAACATCCACATAATAATAAACTGGTAAAATAAGTAAATTTAATTAAATGTATAATCTATTATTAAACTACGCGTATCACAGTCTTCCTTCATATCTAACGTTGCCTAAAGCTTCGTCGCGGCAACAAACAATGGCTGTCGTGTGCACACGCGGCACAGCTTTCTCGCTCAAAGTACCAAAAATCAAAGAGATCGACCCTACTCTAAATTTGTTTACTTAATTAGTTTAGTTTGTAGCAGAGGATGTCACAGTAGGTACACTATTTATATAACGACTTATTCTTTTATTCTGTTTATATTTGTTGAGTATTCTAAAAAAAGATACGTTCATATAACAATAAAAAATTACATGCGCATGTAAAAAAAGTTTATAACTTTTATAAACTTTCCACATTTTTTATTATTTTTGCACTTTGCGTGTCGAGTATCCAAGAGTATTCAAACTTTAGAAATCGCGACCGATGATAGTAAAATATTTGTTTATTAATTTAAAACCCGATATAATTTACTTATAGAGCCCGTATCGGTTTCTAAACCACAAAAAATAAATGTGATTGTATTTGAGTACTGCTTAGAAAATATTAATAGATAATTTACGTTTATGTATCCCGAAAACCTACATTAAGAAACTAAGATCAAAAAATACGGAAGAGTGCTATTCTAAAAGAACTTTGTAGGGATTAACTAATGACAAAATTACTTACGAAAAATAATAGTTTATTTCGTGGTTACTGTCTATTTTTAGATACAATGTTTTCCAAGCTTCTACGAAACAGTATACGCCAGTAGGTAGTAGGTAGGTTTAAGGAAGAGTCAATACAGCGAAAATTACTAAATAAATACATGTTTGAACACAGTGTGATTTTTCGGAAGTTAGTTTTACTAATAAATGATAAATCTATATTTAACAATATTGATTTTGTTGTCTGATATAAGTCTTGTGTATATCTATAATTGACATGCATATTAGAAATAAGTCTGAATCATACTTTTTTATAAGCGTTTAATATAGCATGTTGTTGATGTACCTAAATAAATAAATAAATCTTGAAATGTTAGGAGCGTCCATTTAATAGGCAGTTGACTATTTTTTAAAAACTATTTTATATGAAAGAGTTTTCTAAATATGTATAGAACACAAGTAATGAGACACTCTACTAAACTCTCATATATCTATACATTTCCTTTTTCGAGTTAATTGTTTTCGATAATATTCTAGTGTGTTGTAGAAGATTCTAGGTATTTTTAATGTAGGGATATCTAAAACCGTCATCGCGATCGGTTTAATCAGTTTGAAAAAAAATGGAGGAGCAACAAGTTCAAACACTATACTTATGCATACGAGTACTTGTTAGGCCACAGTGCACGGGCTACGGCTCACAATACCAACACTGCATTGTGCGCTGAAAGTACAAACCATACCACGGTTTCCCGATGGTAAGACCGTTTTAAATCAAGAGACAGGAGCCTTGAAAGTCAGCCACGATCAGGACGACCACCCGCATTGAATGATTACGATTTACACCGCGAATTAGCGGAAGCACTTAACTGTAATCACCACACCGTGGAATACAATCTGCATGAACTTGGGTATCGAAAAGTTTTGGCTCGGTGGGTACCGCACATCCTTACAGACGCCAGTCGTGCGGTCCGTGTCGCTATCTGTCAATCACTTTTATTGTGACACCGACGCGACGTAAAGAGTTTTCGTCTGATCTGGTTACTGGAGATGAATCATGCAATTCATTCATTACAAGAACGATACACGTCGTGCATGCTCATGGTGATCACATCATTGACTAAGTTCTTTGTATTGTAATAATAACAAAAATATAAAACGTAAACCAAGTGTCTTATTAATTTTTTAGCAACCTAATATATCAAAACGGTGAAATTTTTTTGGAAAATAAGTCATTATTAACAAAGTTATGAATGTTTAAAATATCCTGTTAGATAGAGAAGGCAATACCGCACGGCGTACATATGTGTGACGTCAGGTAATTTAAAACAATGTGAAATATAGTTTTGCATGAAAGAGATGAAGATAAAATTTTAAAAGCTTTAAAAGCACAAAATAATTTACATATTCTTCAACCGAATATAATTTTGTTCATAAATTTTGTTATCGTATAAACTCTATTTTTATATTTTTTTGATAATAATAATATAATAATAATAACGTATATATCACAACAACGTCTAGGTCCCAAAATAAGCATTAGCTTGTGTTTTGGGTACCAAGCGAAGACACCACATACATATAACAACCAAGAACCAAGACCCGGTGTCAGTATCAATATTCATCATATAAATACTGACCCGACCTGGGATTCGAACCCGGAACCTCTAGCTTCGTAGGCAGGGTTGCTACCTACTAAGCTACTAGTAAAAATATTTATTATAAAAATATAATTTATTTAATAGTAGTCTAGTACCGTATTATATATTTAGAGAACCGTGGTTTGAAAACTGTGAAGGTGCGAGCACGATTTAGATTTTGTAATATTTATATTGATCAAATTAATACAATTTCGGTTTTATGTTGACAAGTTATATGTTTATAAGTAATGTGAATTTTAAGGTGTATTTTGAGAATACATTCAAAATACCACTACAGTGTTCACCGAAATGTAATTAAAAAATTAATGTTCAATGTACAGAAACGACTCCGTTACAGTTTTATTATTTATAGATATATCTTAATAGACGCTTGTGTGTAAAGGTATGAAAAATCTTTTGTTCTGAATATTATCTATATGAAGAGATTAGCGGCCGCAAAGCATTCAAGAGGTTTTTTTTTCATGAATTAATATTATTTACATTAGTAACTATTCCCAAGGTGTACATGTTGTGCTAAGATGGCCGTTGTAAATAATTGTTTATGTCATAAAAAAAATTAATTATTACACTAATAGGCCTGAAATAGGTCATCAATTTCATGCTAAGAATTTGACAAACTTACAATTAAGTCTAAAATTGTTTACAGATCTCTCGCTCTACACAGGTGTCAAATAGCATTGAAAACGTTAATGAAAAAATTACAAATACTGCTACGTAATATGAGTGTTCATAACGTATAATACTATCGTATAGGATCAATCACTATACACAGTAAGCAGCATTGGAGAATGCAGCTACGATTTATATGCAGATAATCTTCAGTTGTACACTTCTTTCGGGCCTGAAGCGACTAGTTCAGCTGTAGCTAAGTTGAACAGAAAACTAGATCGTGTTACAAATGGAGGAACTTTCATAACTTGGTCTTGAACACTATAAAATTAAAATATAATTAAGATTGCCTCTCAAGTCTTCAGGTTTCTATGACGGATCTTCATCAGCCCATTTTTACCTCTCTGTAGGGGCTTAGGCCTCCCCTAGGGTGAGGAGGTGAGGCTTGGAGCTTAAATCCACCACGCTGCTCCACTGCGGGTTGGCGATTGTAACGGCCGCCATGTTTTGACAGCGCCCGGGACCGACTGCTTAACGTGCTCCGAGGCACGGAGTCAGTGATAGGTATGTACGTAAGTCAGAAAAACTCATTGGTACACGCCCGGATTCGGACCATGACCCCATGGGGCCTTATAAATTTGACACAGCTTAATTGATATGACGGATAATCGATTGCAAAGTGTGCCACAGACTCGTCACATTGGGCTCTCGCGGAAGGAGAATTGGGATTTGAGGAGCACATACTGGAAACTATGCATAATTTTTGTATAGACCTCAAGTTCTTTTCTGTGTCTTGTGGTCGTTTAGGCTTAGTAGTTACATATTGTTGTTAGACACCCCTTACACTTTGCCTCTTTACTACCTATAATGTTATTAAGAGAATGTCATAAGCCAACGAAAATTCAGAATGTCGCCGCCCACTGGCCCCAAAGGCGACATACCTTGTTATACGAGTTCGTGCTTTACACAAGCGAGACGCACAATAGCGCACCGCTTGAAATTAAAGGGCGTAAGTGCAAAATTATTAAAATTTAATTTCTTTTAATTGAAACGCCTATTGAAAAATACAAAACGAGCATCGAATACAGAATTATGAAATCTATATAATATATTTTTTTCAACTATAACAAACTTCTTACTCAGCTACAATGATTGATAAATAGATTTCTAAGAGGTATTTTTACGATTTATTTTTAATCTGTAAAACTTATTAAATAATAATTTCAAAACGAACGTCGTATAAAACGATGACAGTGATTTAATATATTTTATAGACATTAAAATACATGAAATACTTTAAGCGATATCGTTGTTTAAAAATGCCGTCCTCAGCTTCTAACATCGCATTAATAGACAAGAACCCCTGTATTTATACCACGAATTGAAATGATATTTGCACAAAATACGATGAGGACTGATTCTCGTTTGTGTCCACGGCTCAGAACCGCAGTTTTCCCCGGTAGTTATTGCCATCATGCCATAAAACGTGGGTATTACAATTTAGGTAACTTTTTATCCAATTCTAATAACACTGACATTCAAAGAAAAACATTTTTAATGTAAAAATCTTGCAAAAGTTTTCCATTCATCCTACAGGAGTAAAGTTCATAGGACACCTATCCCTAAACCTATGCCTGATGCCTGGACTAATATTTATGCAACATCTAACAGTAAAACTAGAATTTTTAGTCATAATAGTTCGTAGATAAATATTATATATAAAAAATTCTATGTTTCAATATATAGTACGGAACCCTAAAAACAGTTCTTCTACATCCCAGTACGAAAAAATAGTAAAACTTTATTGAAACTCGGCATCGTCCGGCGAACCTTGTTCCCGCCAGCTGTGACTTCAGTCTGACCACTGCCATCTATAGTTTACAAGCCATGCTACTGAAGTCTGGCAACGTTGCGTGTAATCCGAGCCTTAGTATCAATCAGGTCATTAATTCGCGTTTCTTCCATTTAAACGTTATGTAAACAGAGATATTGATTTAAAATAATAAATCAGTGTTAAAAATTACGTTTTGCATCGTGTTTATTCATAATTAGTATGGTAAGTTGATATTTTCACCATAATCGTTTTTCGTTTCACGTCACAATCTTGACACGTTTGGGTGGAAATTACAGTAAATTTTTATCATTTTTCGAATAGGTTCGAGGATATGGAATCTGGAGGACCCCGGGGAACTATACTTATACCTTTCATGGTCACTTTAACCGCATGCTAGCCACCAGCAGGTCCGGCGAGATTGATTACGTAGAACCCAGGAAGAGGAATAAACTGCAAGGGAACGGTACCTACATTCCCGTAGAACATTATACAATAAAACTAGTTTTTAAGATACAGCCTGTGATAAACGCACAAAATCATAGTAACACTAACAGAAATGAGATATAATAACCATTCTTTTTATTCTATTGATGATTCTATTCTATTCGTAAAATCCACTTATGACACGCAAACGAAGTCGCGGGCGGGTGCTAATATAATCTAATAGATACTCCTATTTCTATTTCTGTTAAATGCTACCGATAATTTCATATTTAGTTATTTAAATCCCATATTTTCAATTATTAAATCATGACAATAGCTGACGAAATAAATCAGACTACAAGTGACAGTTAATGCGACGTTACCAAATCTAATAGCATGGCTTGTAACTATAGAAGGCAGTGGTCTGACAGATAATATCAACATAACGCTATTACATATAGAAAACGGTAACATAAAGTTTCCTTTGTTTATACGAGATCTCGGTAATAGTCGATTTGAACGAATGGTCTGTAGACAGCTGGACAGCAGATATACACAAATATTGAAATTAATAGGGTTATATAAAGGTCTATTTGAAGTTATGTTTATGAATTGAAAGTGCGTCAATGTTATTAGCTAGGTACATTAAAAATGACTCTTGTTTATACTCAGTCGTGGCTTTAGGTATTTCTGTAAACACGTAAGCTTGAACTCAGAAATACGAAGACTAATTGTCGAGGAGTTCGCGAACAATAGTGTCACGAGTTTCTAGAGTCATAATTTTTGGTAGATGATAATTGTGTCAGCTGAACATACGTGTAATTGCGTAAAGGCCCAGCACTTTATTTATTATCTAAATAAAATTGGGGATAAGCACAATTTCATAAATGCTGATTTGTGTAAACTGCTAGTTGTTACACAAATAAAAGGCGCAGTGTTACTTTTACTTTATTACCAGTTTTAGGAAATCGTTTAAAACCTGTGTTCAACGGTGTATTTATTTCTGGGCTAAATGATCTGCAGTATTAATAACTTTTAGCAAATTTAATCTATTTTTCTGCAATATACTCAACACATTTTCATACATTAAAGTGCAGGTGGGGCCCCACACGATCTTCGCTTGCCACTTGGGGTTTTTCGGCGGATCGAGCGCGGCAGCCCGTTAGCGCGTCGGGGGTTTCAGTAAATTCTCGTACTTTTGTATTTTATTTTTAAATATTTGTAAGGCCACCGCGCCTTAACACACCTATATTCATCGGAGCAATTATGTTGACGTAAAACGATCTAGACATAGAAACGATTCAGATACCAATCAAAATAGTGCTACAACACGGTTACGTGTGGTTTCGCCTCCTCAGTTGGTTTCTATGTAGTTTACAAATCAAAATAATTTTACATCAACATAATTGACCTTCCGAAAATTCATATTTTAGAAACTCTGTTGATTGTCGCCATGTGTTAGTTAACATAAGGTGGCTGAACGGTAAGTACATTTAAAAAATACCTTAGAAATAAGCAAAAAGGTTTTTACATTTGTCTTTGCAGTCTCTTTGATTGCTGTTAAATCAAGCTTCCTTTTGTCAAAAGTATATTTCTAGGCAAAAGCTTAAAATGTGATTTACGAAATCCGGCTGCTCACTAACAAGTCACTAACAAAAAAGGCCAATTACAGTAGCGACGAAAACGTCACCGTCAGTTCTTACAGAAAATGGAGAAATTAAGATTTATGAACCTATTCCTCCTCTTTTGTCAAGTTTTTTTTTTCGTTAGAACCGAATTAAGTTAAGTTTGGACCCAATGGACCCGAAGTACATTTTCATATTCACTAACATATAAGACGTGTATAACTTAAATACAAGACATAAGCGTATGTTCCCGCAATTCCCAGATTCAATTCTTTCATGGGAAATTGTATTTGTTTTTATGATAAAATTCCATTATCGAATATTTAACAGTTAAGTGCGCATGAACATCTTTGTATTAGTTGAAAAAATTTTATTAAAATAAAATGAATTAAGATAAACATATATATTTCAATAAAGTAAACACGGAGGAGTTTCCTGCCAGTTCTTCTCCTTCTAGTTTTCCGAACGTGCACCTAATCAATTCATTTAGACTTTCAATAAGTGTGTGTAATTATAATTATAATCTTATTATTATAATAATTATATCAATAATATCTTATACTGCTTATTTTTTATTATTTTGAGTTAATGGTGATCTGTAAATAGCACGAGTTATTTGATTTGCAGAAATTTGATTTTATTTAAGTAATCTGAGAAGAGATGAATTTTATGTGGCTGTCGAGGAATTTCCCTAGAATATAACTCAATTTTAATGTCGCAGCACCGATGACGTATCACTACGAGTGAAAAATTTCCTTTTAATACTGTAATTGGGAAACTTTGCTTGTTATAACGAGATAAGTACCACGTCTGAATGCGCGATACGTTAAGAGATGTACGCGCTTTCGTGGAACATGTTTTTACAACGCTCCACTGTCATTACATATCTCTCTACTATTTTTTGTCTGTGTAACACACAGAATTTTATTCTGTGTGAAAAGCAACTTTACCTTAAATGTGCAATTGTACTTTGTCATTAATTTTGCACGGAAAAAGAAAAGGTTCAATTTACCGCGAGTTGTACCTTATACCAAAGTAAAACTTGGTATAACTTGTACTTTCATCACTCGGTTTCTAATTATTAATATTTATTTAACAAGCTACAAATGAATATTTGATGTCATAAGTTGCTACTTACTCTATTAATATTACGCTAGAGGTAAATAGCTTTACGACTCGGGTACTCAGGCTCCTATTAAAATTACAATATAATTTGAGTTGACGTACCATAAAAATCGAAATTTCTTTCCACAATATTTTGACATTTAAAAAATCAAATGCATATATTTTTGATTTACTACAAAAGCGAGTGTCGTGATATCCCGAACGCAGCGAACATATTTCAAACCTTTAAGGCCATGTGGCCGTGGTTCGAATCCGGGCGTGTACCAATGAATTTTTCCTTACTTAGGTACATTAACTATCACTGACTGCGTGCCTCGAAGAGCACGTTAAGCAGTCGGTCCCGGTTGCTGTCAATGTCAAGCTGTCAATGTATGGCGATCGTTACAATCCACCAATCCGCATTGGAGCAGCGTAGTGGATTTAAGCTCATTTTGAGGGGAGGCCTAAGCCCCTGCAGTGGGGTATAAAAACGGCTGATGGAATGAACAAAAGCGAGGACTATATACGAGACCGATAGCTACACATTTATATGTATATTGAAAAAATGGAAAGCTGTGTTATAACCATATATCAACGCCTAGAATGAACCAACCGGCACTAGATGTTTGACAGGTGTATTTACGTCAAAACCCTAGGGAGCGAACAGGGGAGTGGAATGTATATTCGGATACGCGTGGAAATACGGGACCACTCGAAGGTTCGACTTGTTCATATCACCTAGACAAGATATTGGAACTTTGAATATTTATCATGGTGTAAAAATATGTAGTTTTATGAAACGAAGAAACATAACGTGATACAAAGATATTGACGAAAAAAGTACTTTTCGCTCATGTAAACTTGTTAGTAGCTTTAAGCTACAGTTAAAGTAATTAATTTAGCTATCGCGTATATCGTCTAGGCATTCAAATATCGTTTATTAAATTTAAACAACTTGGTCGTTGAGACTGTTTATACTAATGAACATACTGTATATATAAATAATATATAAACCCAAATTATAATAGAAAACAAGTAAAACAGGAAGCGGGAATTTGAGCGGGCTTTCTTTTTCGGAAACTGGAGTGGGTGCTATTAAAAAATCGAAAGCACCTTTGATCTACGTCAACATAAAAAAAAAATATTAGAAAAAACTCTATTTTAAGCTTGTAAACCAGCTTTGTGGAAATAAGACGCTTGGAGCCACATTTCTATAGAGACATGTAGTAATTTGATATTATCTATGACGCGCCGATGGTAAATGTTAATACCTAACAAAGGCAACGACACTAGATACCCACTAAATTGTACTTAAGAATTCAGGTTCAACTATTGATAAAGGAAACTTTCTATTTATGATTCGTTTCCATTTATTTGGCGCAAGCTCGTGTCATTTCAAGCTCGAAACATGAAATTGGAAATGGTCTAGATTTTTCCTGTATAAGTTCTTCAGTGATAAAAACGGCACTTTATTCGTGAAATTTGGGATCGAGATGTTGGAGGAAACCTTTTCAGACATGCGAAATTGCAACAAGTGTGTAGGTTCTAAGTCGAAAGTAGTTCAAAACGGTTCGTTTAATTTACACACTGCCGTCAGTGCGTCGCCCTTTTCTTTTATATTTAAACTCGGCTGACACACTATTTCCGACATAAGACATATATACAAAAAATTTAATTACTAATAACCTTAAAATATCGTTTATATTTTTTTACATATATTCAAGTATTTATATATACATACAACATATTTTGGTGTCTACATTTTCGCACATTTACACAACGAAAGTCTTGAAACGCAATGATAATGGATTAGATATTACAATCGTCGTGTTTAATTGGTAAGAGTTTAACGAGCGCCGCCGATGTGTTTGTGAACGTTGTTGATCAAAGTCACATAGGGTGAACTAATTAACATTATTATTACGGTTTATGCTTTAGTAAGATGGGTAGCCCGCAACCCGCAGTGAAGCAGCGTGGTGGATTTAAGCTCCAAGCCTCCATCACCCCGGGAGAGGCCTAAGTCCCTGCAGTGGGGTAAAAATGGGCTGATGAAGTGAAGTGAAGATAGGTAGAAACAAATATAAAATTAGAAAGTATGTATATGATATAGCTTATGATAATGATAAGTGTGCAAGGACATCATTTTAAATTAAGAAAATTAAGAAAAACACATATTTAAATTAAATAAACAGGGAGGAGTTTCTGGCCGGTTCTTCTCCTTCTAGTTTTTGAACCGGTACCTAATCTATTCATTTTGACTTTCAATAAGTGTGTAAACATCTTATATTGAATAAAACGTTTTGAATTTGAATTAATTATTGGTATGGCTTATGGATTTATTATAATACTTAACAATAATACTTGCCACTGATCTGCAAGGTTCTGAGGTTAGTAACAAAAACTTCGCAGAGAAATTTCATAAACTCTCTAACAAACTTATATCTAAAGGTACATAATTAATACTATTGATGTATTTACAGATGCTTTTATGAACTTTAAAAAAAGGGGGAAGGGAGGTAGTAAACTTCTATAATTATTTCTGTAAAAAACTATTTTATAAAAATGTCAATTTAAAAAATATTTAATGCTTAACAACGGAATCTTTTCGATATTATATTATTGGTAATTATAGAAGCATAATTCAGGGTATGCCAGGGCGTATTATTTTTAACAAATTTTGCAGTAAACATACTATATAGTTTGCTTTTTATATAAATCGCCGTTTGTTGCACCTACTGAACGTGGAGTCAAATTTTTCCATCGCACCAGTCCTAAAAGAAATGAAACTATATTCTGGGTTTTACAATTTATTTATTTTGTATTTATTAAATCGTCGATTGTCGCTTAACATACGCAAAGAATCCGGATTACAATTACGAATTGCAATAAAATTACAATTTCAGATTTTTTGGATACTTCCGTTATATTACTGCATTAGTTGCAGGTGTGGCTGACAGTCTTCATTTCTCGTTTAAGATGTATTTTAAAGTTTTTACTTTTAAAAATTGCAAGTATTTTTAAAGAAGTAAATTCAAAGATTATAAAAATTTGTAACCCAAAAGTGATATTCTATATACCTACCTACCAGTGGCGTGTGGTGACCTAAAAAAGGGAAACCAGCCGCGATAATCTAGTCAATAGACAGACACCCTGTTATTTATATTATTAAGTTAATATCAATTTTGTGTTTTTCTTTTCTGCGGGGTACGATAAACTCCGAAAAAAAGTAGGGGAAATTGCGTCCGAGCAGATAAAATATCCAACATACACAGCGAAATAACATACCATACATACCGAATCAGTTGCTATACTGTATCACAGCGCTTTATGGCGCTATCTAACTAATTATTATCCTTTACAACAGATAGCGCTATCACTAGAGCTGTCTTGAATAAATTTAATTATTTAATTTTCAACAAAAAATATAAGCATTCAAATACGTAACATGTATTATTTAAAAAAAGAAAATGTATTGCTTTAAATAAGAAAATAAGGATGCAACTTCTAACAATGTATAAAGATGGGGCTACATTTACAAGTTCTAATATATCTCTATTTAATATTTATAGTTTTTTATAATTTAATATTTAATTAATACATACATACATAATACATGGGACTTCCCACACAGCGTCATCTAGTCCCAAAGTAAGCAAGTATTATGCTTGTATATGGGTTACTAGACAACTGATATACATACTTAAATATTCTTTATAATATATACATATATAAATATTTTTGCGAAGACACCACACACATATAACAACCAAGACCCGGTACCAGTATATTTAATTAAATAATTAATTTTAAAAAATTAATATAAATTTTAATAATATTTCTCTATCTAAGATATCACAAAAACGCCGCTTTCTAGAAAATATTATACTAACAATTTCTAAAAAAGACGATCTCAATAGCATGTTCCAATTAGAAGCAACTTATAGTCATGTAATAATATAGTAATATAGGAACAGAGAGATGGGTTTTGATGTCGTCGAAATGCACCCGATACCTTTAAGGAGGCTTCGTTCAGCAATAGACATATAGGCGCTGATGTAATACATCGCTATGTTTTCCATTTGAAAGGTGATTATTCTTATCCATATTTACTATAAACTTCCATAAGTGGCTGCCAAACTACAAAAGACGCCACTTTAACTCGAACCTTTATTCCTTAAAAAAAAGGTTTTCTGTTAAAAAAAACGCGTGTTTATTTTATAGGTACGAGGTTAAATTAATGTCAGCCCTCAAATCCTTCAAGATGAAACATCGTTTATATTGTCAAACGAAAACCGCTAGGTGAGAGCGAAAGGAAATTCCAAAGTTGATACAAATTTCCGTTTTGAGAAGACGAGCCGCGTTGTTGTGAATTTCGATCGGAGTGCACAAACTATAAGAGTCTGTAAGTTAAATTAGAGCTTGATAAATAATAACTGAAGCATATTATTACAATAAGTAAGACTTTAAAATTATATTTCTATACTATGGAAGAGACAGAATTCGAGTTAATTAATTTTATACAATACTAGATTTTTTCGCACTTCGTCCGCTAAGTTTTCCCGAATTGTATTATTTACTTTTTGATGTACTTGAATATTAATGATTATGTTTTACATGTTAAAAAACGGTTATTGGAACTTTATTTTGTAAAACTTCGCCAGATAACATTACTTTTTTCTAACTGTTCTGCTCCTAAAATGCAGCATTATTATGTATAAATTTTGACGATCACTTAGCCTAGTGAGTAGCGAACCTGCCTACGAAGCTGGACGTCCCGGGTTCGAATCCCAGGTCGGGTCAGTATTTATATGACGAATATCGATACTGGTACCGGGTCTTGGTTGTTATATGTATGTGGTGTCTTCGCTTGGTACCCAAAATACAAGCTAATGCTTAGTTTGGGGCCTAGACGTTGTTGTGATGTGTACGTTATTAATATTATTATTATTATTGTTAACATAATATTTAAAGCTGAGAGTTTCATAAAAATTGGTTTCAAACAGTTATTGTGTTACATGAGGATAACAAATAACTAGATTTTAAAAAAAATTATATTCAATTATATTCAAAATTTCGTTTCTAAGATGACTAATCAATATTTTCCTGATAATATTTTCCATGCACAGACATCGCTACAAGTCATGGTTCTGTAATAGGTAGTAAACATTTCTTTGATCATTTATTTAATAATATTTATAAAACTATGCATTAGATAGGTACTTTATTAAATAACAACAGAACAGTAATTCTATACAGATCCTCTCATTAGTTTTGATAATGAATAATCGTGGAGATTTTCCTCGTCGTACGTGTCTAATTGGCTTTTCCGCTTCTGAAAATTATGATCCAAAGTTATCCTGCGTCTGATACAAACGAAACAATTTTGTAAAACGTAATTATAGTAATACTAATACGACCTCTTTACAAAAAACCCCGTTTTACTAATATCAGGTGCATAGTGGTTAAATTAATCTTATAGAATAAGTCATTGAAAACCAAACTTACCGATCCTAATGAGTGCTGGAGCGAGATGCTGAGGACACGGGTGTATTTTTCACACTTTCGAGCTAATTATGTATTGATACGTCACAAAGAAATACAGGCAAAAGTGGTAAATCATCACATATCCGCTTACCGACTTCTGTCCTACTCCTTACTAATACTATACCTAAAATCTGTGACCCTCACGGGAATATTTATATTGGAAAATTTTAACAATCCTCTGAAATTACGAGGATAATTAATAATAGTACGGGGTAGTCTAGTTTAAGCATCAGTGACCTGTCCTAATTATTAATATTATAAAACATGCAAGAATTATCGCCACAAAGCATAAAGGAGCGGAATAGCCACGTATGGTTTAGTTAGAGTGTGCATTCTCACTTTGAAGTTGTGAAGAGGGTCACGCGGGTGTCAGCGATAAGTCTTTGTTAGCGGTTTACTGGCAATGTATACACCAGTCAATTGGTGTGTAGGTCATTAGCCAAACAAACGAAATGTTATCTCTACGTAATGGATAGGGATAGCAGAATCAATTGAATGACCTGTGAATATATATATATTTTTTTTATTGTAAGATTATATTACACATATTTACACACACAATCAAAATCACGCATCGCAAATTGTCTTGCATTTATTAATCGAAACAGAAATGAAAGGATTTTGAATAGAATTGCAAGTTGCAAAGAACTCAATAAATTAAACCTAGGTCAAACGCTAGAACAATTGCCCTAAAAATAAGTTTACCAACAGAAAGTTGGTAAACTTTGTTTGGACTATTGAAGTCAAGTCCTTAGAGCCGGTGCATCATTAACACCTGACATATCTGGTCTGCAGTTAAAACTTTGGAACTTCAGAAAATGATAGTGAAACTGGCAAAAAATAACAGTTCCAACTGGTCTACCGATCTTCGCGTTTCAATTTTCGCATCGCATTTACACTAGAAACTAGAAACCCTCCATTACTTTTCGTACTCTCCAAACTTGAGCCTTACCGACTAACATTATGCTGCAGTTTGAACAACTTTCTCCATGAAAAAATAAGGGAAATTCCCGAGAAGCTGTTAAAAACGTTTTTACAAACTTCATTGGGTCCTGCTTTCCCAGAGTACTATCAGAAAGGTTTTTCATGATCTAAGTATTAGATGGCAGAAATGCATAGAGAATATTGGCAATTATTTTGATTAAGCATATGCATTGTTCTTGGTAACTTCTTGTTTTTTTTTCCTATATCAAACGGAAATTTCATAATTTCAACCCCAATATATGAAAACACGGATAAAACAGTTACGGCCGCTAATCCCTCCTTATAGATAGGATGCAGTTGAAATGGGTTACAATACCCATACACTCTCTATACATATAATATAAATGAAACGGGGACGTGTCTGTACATAGAACTAAAAAATAAAAATGTGATACAAGAGAAAATTGTGGTGATATTTTGAACATGTCCGCAAAATACCTTACACTGATAAATTCACATTTCCTAAATCTCACTTCAATTGAGAAACGAAATTTTGTAATTTATGCAAATTAATAATACAATTCTAAGCCGAGTTCGCAATTAACTCTTTATTTGTTTTCTAAACACGGCCATATTTTTATACCTCTCAAAATATCTAAAGGGCAACAATTGACCCTTATAGTTACGTCGTTAAAGTACAATATCGCATAAACTTTGTGTGGAACTTTCTAGTAATCCAAAATAATTTCGCCGGTTTTCTGCCGAAAAATATTTATCGAGCGTTTGTCGCCCTTATGAACACGTCTTTAAACTGGTTTACACTTTTTATAGAAGTTTCGAAGGGTTCGTATTTAAAAATGTAAACTGCTTATTGACAGGAATTTCGGAATCGGTTAATTTCTGCCATGGATGTTTATAAAGATGCCGCGTTGTGACAATAAAATGTGAGCAAAATAATATACACCTTAGATAAAATATACACCAGTTGATGTTTTGAAATAATCGCTGTGAGTCCTTTTGTGTGACTCACATGTAAAAGTCGTACTGGAAAAGTGAATATAGATTCTTAATTTATTTTAATGTGTATTTTAACTAAATATTTGTCTAAAACAATGATACTGACGTATGGTTTGTATAACCATTCCTTTAAGATTCAAAAAGATTTTGTCATTGAAAATGACTATCATATCCATTTCACGGGAGACGCATTTTTGGCCATAACTCCGAGGGTATGGGGTCTAGCCAAGATTTTAAGGTTTTAAAAGATTAAAAATTTAATTGTGCATTGTATGACATCAAAATTTTGAAAATCGGTTAAGTAGTTTTTAAAAAAAATTGGAAAATGTAAAAAAATCGGGATTTTTTCGGAATTTTTTTTTACTAAATCCAAAATATTTCAAGAACGGAAACCGATATCGAAAATGAAAAAAATAGTATCTCGGCCATTAACGTAGCTACGATTTGAGACCAAGTTTTTGGAAATCGGTTGGTAATTGTAAGAGAAATTATTTCCGAAAGATGAGATTTTTTGGTCGATCGCTTGTGTTTCTGGATATAAGTTACTATATTTCAGAGAGTATTCGTCGGATCGCTTCAAAATGTTATACCAAGGGTTAGAAGGCGTCGGTAGCTACAGTTTGAGACCAAAATTTTGGAAATAGGTTGGAAATCGAACAAGAAATTTGACATCACATGTTAGATTTTATGGACGTTCGGGAACTTGTTAACATTGCGGTTATCGCCTTTCGGCCTGTATTTGTTCGAATGCTTAATTATCGAGTTCAGAATGTTTAAGGATATCAGAGGCTGCAGTTTAAAACCTAAATGTTTCAAATATGTTGAACTAGCGACCCGCCCCGGCTTCGCACGGGTAGCAGAAAATTTTTTCGTTGATTTATTTTTAATTTTAAAGAGTTGAAAAGAATAGTGCCACGTTTTCGTGGTAATGCCACGTTTTCGTGGCAATAAAATAAAATAATCTGTGAAAATTGGGTTTGGGTAGGTTCATTTTCAATGAAACCGATGGTTGCGGGGACTGCAAGATCTGTGGATTTTTTTTTAAATCGGACTGATAGTTGCAGAGATAAGCGCGTTCAAACAAAAAGCAAACAAGCTCTTCAGCTTTATTATATTAGTATGTATATGAAGATATAGATTTTCGCTTAGCATTATTTCTGACTTTCTTCTTTTTGCTTGGCTTGTAAGGGTCTTAGCGTGATGTTAAAATACACTATAACCTATATAAAAGAATTGGGATATCAAATGCAAAAAAAAAAAATTCAAATCAATCTGGTAGTTCCAGAAATTAGCACGTTCCAACAAAAAACAAACAAACCCTTCTGTTTTGTTATATTAATATAGATTGGTAATCTAAGTAAAATCTAAGTAGGTAATAAACAATTTTATAATCTAATTCTATTAATCAAAATTTTCTCAGCTTTGGCCGTCCCCTTTTACGTTTTGTTTCAATCGACAATCAAAATAGTTTTTGCTGCAAGGTGGCTGGACGTGCTTTAGTTAAATTGCCAATCCCACAAGATGCTTAAATACATTTACAGCCACTATTAGTCTAGCTATTACGCTTTATTTGGTAATATGCCTACATTTTACGGCAATCATAGTGATTTGTTTAGGTAGAAATAGCGCGTCAATTTGCTCGGTAAAATTTTGTGATCATTTACTAAATTTGGTCTGCTGATATAAAATACAGTACAGACATCAACAAATCAAAAAGCAGCTAGAACATTTCAATTTTAGACTTTCATTTATTGGTAAAGTCAACTATTGTTCTTTTATACGAGTGTATAAGCTCATAAAGTTTATTTTGGTTGTCGTTATATTAATACCGTATATATTCTTCACTTGAAAAACGTATGATACAGCTAAAACGAGTTTCACTACAACAAAAATTGCCTCGTCGATATTGATGGCACGTCAAAGCGACCCATGTCACCTGTGTTATAGCGAGTATGTAAACGGGACACCATCAGCTTATTGGTATCAGCTTACTAGAGCGACCTCGTTAACGGCACATGGTTTTCTTTCAAATGATTAATATATCCCGTATAAGTGTCATGTTCGACGAACGGGTATTCTTTTAAAAAATTATTTAAGTGCGACCTCCTCATTCTACATAATTTTACTGTGTTAAAATTTTTATTGAGTTTTTAAATCACAAGAGATATTCGATTTACTTATCAATCGTACAAATTTTCACGATTACAATCAAGAAATTTTCCTGAAATTAGACTCGATAGCAAACGACGTGCGGAAAGTTACAAAACGATGTTTATTAGCAGTCAATCATACTCATGTACACGTAAAACGGAAACAGCACTGATAACTGGACAATGAGTGTGAGAAAAAAAATTGTCACAGTATATATTTTCAAAATTTGTTTACTGATTTTGTGAGAATAAGGAAAGTCAGCAATTGACGAGCTGTGTTCCGTGAAGGGCCCGTAGTCCCACCGATTTGACCTACTGGTAGAACCACGGTACACCACTATCTACCCGTAGGTAGTCCTACTGGACTATAGGTGCAAATAATAGTATCGATATTTTTCTGTATTTTTATTAAATACATAATTTAAATTTAAATTTATTCCCCATTTAAAATAAAATTCACTTTGAAGCCAAACACGTTCAAAAAGACCACGGGTATATAGTGGTATACCGTGGTCTTACTACTAGTTCAAATCGGTGGAAACACGGGGCGGCGTTCACCTTTTTATATACTTATGCGTGATAAAAACAAACAATACCTTCTGTTTTCCATACGCACATGTGGTACATGCATATGTGTTAAGAAATACAGTAGTCTAGTAAATAAACTAAAAAAACTGCTACCTTAGTAAATAAACATTTTATTAGACTGTTTGTGAAAAAAGAACTGTCGTATGTCGTGGCGATTTGTGCCCTATCAATTAGGAGTATAGAGCAGCCACTTGTCGTTATCAGATGTCGAACTTGTACAGATGTTGTTATTGTGTTCTATAGCACCCTAAAACTCTACGTCAGTTCTCTTTGCGTACAGACTCTACTCGTGCCAAGTGCCAGGTGTCCTATTTTAACGTATTTCTCGTTACTCACTTCCAGTTGGCACGAAAACGAAATTTTATTTAAAAATCAGTTGACCCTCAGGCCATCCCTGAAACTTCCCGCTATTTTCGACTTCAAAGCGCTCGAAAATTAGAAAGATATTTAGCTCTTCGAACTCAAAATATCGATTTTCGTGGTTTTTGAACTCTTTGAGCTCATAATATTCGTTTTCCGGGCTCTCCAAGCCCAAAAACAGAATCTCTATACATTTAGAGTTCTTCAAGCTCAAAAACCTAAGACATATCAAAGAAAATGTAATTTTGGAAATATTTGAACTGCGATATCTTTTGAACGTTTTATTTGATTTTAATACAGTTTGCGGCATTTTATGCAATTTTGTAAGCATAAAATCTATGTGCAAAGTCAAAAATATATTGGTCGTAAAATCTCAAAGTTATGTTAAAAAAACACTTTTTCGGAAATTTGTACACTGCGATTACATTTGACGTCGTTCGATTTTGATATTTTTGGAGGCACCCGACGCAGTTTTTTATGTACAAAAAACTTGTATAAGATTTTAAGTAAATCGCTTGGAAAATCACAAAATTATTTAAAAAAAACGTTTAAAAAAATTTTTTTCGGGTTTGTTTTTTGAATAGTTTTGAAACAGCTCGACCGATTGACTTCAAAATATAATCAGATCTAAGTCTCGATGAACCCTTTCAAACGCCGTATCGCGACTCTTAATCGGTCAATTCGTTCTCAAGATACCGTATGACAAAAAAAAGTTACATACACACACACATACGGACATCCAGCCGAAAATGATCAGAATGGCTTCTTAGGACCTCAAAACGAGGAGTTCTGATGAAAACTCGATTTTCGAAAATCAGATCCAAATCAATAACTTCCCTTGGATACCGGGTAGTTAAAAATATTAAAAATCCAATTAAAATTAAGAATTGATATTTTTTTAGATTTGTTCTTTTTCTTGTACTACGAGATCTTTCTTTCTGCCAATTTCCATGATTCTAGGTCTTTATATATCTGTTAGTTTAAAAAAAAAAGGTGTCGATAGACAAACAAATGGCCAAAAAATTAGTCCTGTATGGATTTCTATTTTTAGTTCTTGAAATACAAAACCATACAGAAAAAATTTAAGATTCAAGAAGACTATTATTTATCTATATAATATTATAATTATCTTATTATATTTGCATGTTAAAGATATATCTGAACCAATCAAATTGATTGGTATGACTAAGGCTTGATTTCAATTAGTTAGCGCAGGTATTCATGTAAATCAGTTCGACGTAGCTTGCTTAGTACAAAGCAGGCGGAAATTTGAGACGGGGTAGTTAAATGAGGGCCGCTATCAAAATCATGTAGCTATTATAGATCCGTGGGTAACTCGGTATGTTTTGAGATAAAGAAAAAATATTCAACGTATTAGCACATTTAATTTACATCTTTATAAAATATTCTCCATCCCGCTCTCTGCAAAGTTCCATAATCGCTACTTCGTAGGCAGCCACGGCTTCTTCGGCGCTTGAAATAAAAATTACTTTTATTTTTGCTTTCACTTTTGGGAATAAAAAAAATCACCGGGACCTTAGTCAGGACTGTAGGCTAGTTCTAAGTTTCCTTAGGATTATTTATAATACAATAATTTTATTGTCGTTGGTACCAAAATTACATTTGTTTGATAGAAAGTACTAGATATTACTTTCTCTTGAATGAGGTGTTTATAATTAAATTTGCCTTTTAATAGCTAATAATTAATAGTTTTTTTTTTTAAAACTGCGACTAGTAAACAATACTCACTGATAGACATTAAAAAAAAAATTATTAAGGAATATAAGATAGGGGTAGGTGGCTGAAATTGAAAATAAAAAATACTTGAAAATTACTTGAAGCGATAACAAATTGTGAAGGCAGGATCTAAATCTGTTGAAAAATGAAAAACTCTTAAGCTAACAAAGGAGTAGCTCTTATTTCATCAAATTATAGTACAAAATGCCTTCACACAGATTGTGGTGTCCAGGTCCCGAGAGTTCTATCGCAAGGGTTTAATGATTTTCTAATTAGATGGCAGAAATGTATAGACAACGAGATACTTTGAATAAATTAATATATTTGATCTTACACGAAAAATTGTTTTAATTTTCTAGTTACAAATCAGCAATTTCATACTTTAACACTCAATATCTACTACAAAAATTATATCATACCATAAAAATTGATTTTGACACTTCCTAAAGGAATATCCTTGTTTACATCGAACTCAGGAAAATACGGTTTCCCGTGAATTTCATAATAAATTCGTCGGCGCGTGGATCACAAAGGAAAAACGTCGTTCCTTTATGGGATACGTATGAGCTGATATCGGTCCCTACTCGACGTTTTGAGGCTGTAGAAATCTATATGTACTTATTCCACATGATAAAGTAATCTGAGAATTGTCGCTGGAGCACGCTTAATCCTTACGAGAACAGTCTTTTTTTCACAATAAAAGTCGTAATGCTTCCCCTTTTTTTGAGATTGAAAAAAGATGTACCTAAGAATTCCTGTAAGATGTTCGTTCGAGAATTACATATAAGTCCATATGAGTCAAATGATTAATGCTTGTTTTGATATCTAAGTTACAAAATATAAGCTATAAAGATTTTGTCCATTTTTTTTTTGGAAGGGATTTGGTGAACGCTAAATGGAATAGTTTTCCGTTCGCAGCTTCGCCCGCGTGGGTTATATATTTGCACCGGGACCGCTGAAGAGATGTAATGTTCCCGGATTATTGTTACTGTTGTTTATATTTTTTTACTTAACGGCTTCTTACCCTCGTAAAACAGAGGACGTAGTTTAACATGTGTAGGAGGTATATGCGTATCTGTCAGTGGCATTGAGCTCCAAAACAGATTTTTGTTTGAAAGGTGACTTGATCGACAATGTTTTTAACTATGATTCAAAAAAATCTGGTTAGTTTGAGAAGTTGATGAAGTTAGTTCTTTTTAAGTTGATGAAAAGATGTGAACAACTTCCACAGGACTTATGGAATCGAAATTTCGTATCCTGTTACATAAATCATATTCCAAGAACATGGTAAACTAGAACCTGGAATATGCAGGACACTCAACTTTTCACTAAATTACAGCAAAGGTATTGCGTTTGGGCTCATCGGAATATCATAAATAAATACGTTGTAGATAGATGGTGATCAGGGTCTGATGATGGAGTAAGAAATTAAGAAATAGAAGTTAAAATAAATTGGTGAAGTATGAATGTGTAAAGAGATGGAAAGAATGAATGAATGAGTGGGTGGATGACTGGATAAACACGATTTGATATGTTACAGTGCTGAATATAACAAGGTACGGTGTGATACGAATGATTACTAATTAGTACGTTTTATAACGATAAAAAATCAACAAATATAACAAAAAACAAATTTTACATCATCAAAGAATTTATACCCAAGATGTAAGATGTAATTTAACACAACAAAAGGCAGAAACTGAGGTAATAAGATCCACGTGTAGAATTAGGGGTTTTTATTTGAAAATTAACACACCTATATTATTGCAGACTTTCCAAAAAATAGTTTTTTGTGTCGAGGATTTAAAAAAGATTTTGTATTTTTATATTTATTACTTTTTAAAGAACAGTAGTTCTGTCCTCAGTGGTGTATGATAAAAGAATTTTTTTAATAGCACATGTAGTTGCTAAATAACCTTTGAACCTGCTCTATAAGGTGGTTGCCCATAATATGCAAAAACCCGCATGAAAATTAGATCATGGGTTATAGTAAAACACATATGCTGCTCCTCTGTTGGTCTAGAACCATAAAATTTATGTAATAATCTGCTCCAAGTTAATAATATACTAAACGTAATCTATCAAATAAAGTTTAAAAAAAATTAAGGTAAAACGGGGGCTTTCAATTACAAATCATACTCATCTGGTACGTTGTAATACACGTATTCATTTCCCTATACATACTCATGTGACAAAATTTCAATCAAATTTTGTAATATACTGAATTCACTGATGTGCATGGCATTATTCGTCCATGTGTCAAAATATAACTTATTAGGTATTAACTGTTTATTGGTTAGAGGCTTCCGTTTCGAAAGTTTACTATTTCGTATGATTCGTATGACGACCGCTTAGCTTAGTGGGTAGCGACCCTGCCTACGAAGCTGGAGGTCCCGGGTTCGAATCCCAAGTCGGGTCAGTATTAATATGATGAATATTGATACCGGTACCGGGTCTTGGGTGTTATATGTGTGTGGTGTCTTCCCAAAAATATTTATATATGTATATATTATATAGAATATTTAAGTATGTATATCAGTTGTCTAGTAACCCATAACACAAGCATAATACTTGTTTACTTTGAGACTAGATGGAGTCCCATGTGTTATTATTATTATATTATTCATGATCTCAATGTAAAGAGTCAGGGTTGTTTGAATTTTAAAATAAAGAGGGAGAAAGCTCCGATATTACGAACTTCACCAGAGATATCTGAAGTCGAGTCGCAGACATCGCGAAATAAGACACCAAGCCATTACAAGATTGATAAATTTGTAAATGCCGAATGTTAAGAATAAAGATTATTATTTCTTGAAAACTGGAACAGCACTATAAAAGATTGAGGTTTAACTTAAAACTTAATACAAAAACTAGACCTCAGTATTGTTTTACCAAATTTGAAATAGTAGACCATCAACCTATTTTGACTGCTTTTCGAATTGATCAAAAGCTTCAAGGTAAGGTTATCACATCGCTCCGTTTCGTTCCTTGACTTGCCATAGACAAACCTGAACTAACCAAACCATTTATAAATAAAAGAAAATTATTTCTAAGCCTAACCAAATCACCGTGATGTATACTTTTCTGGTTTAAATGATCATAAATAGAAAACGAAACCGAAATTCACAGCAAGCTTGGTGGGTATCAACATGCCCTATTGATCTTAAGGTGGGCTAAAAAATATACTGTTCCTTGCCCGATATATGTATCGAATTTCATACCAAAAAATATTTAAGTACGAATATCAGTTGTCTGGTGCCCATAATACAAGCTTTGCTCATTTTAGGATTAGATGACACTATGTGATTCCAGGTATCATTTTGTTATAAACAAAATTCTTTTACTTATAAAAAAAATTATTAATGATGAGCGCAAAGTGTCGAGAACGCTAGCAACGTTCCCGCGCTGAATGGGCTAGGCTGATCCTCTGAACAAAATATTCTTTGCTCAGAGGGTCACCAGACACCAATCGGAGCCTTGCGCCAATTTCACGCGTGAACGCAACAGCATCCCTAGACCATGAACCCATCGTCTCCACTTCGAAATATCACAATCAGAACAAACCCCATTAAAAAGAAAGACAGTATGGAATACCTTTATCACCTCAGCTGTCGTCGATCTCAGCACTTTCCCTACACCTATAACAATATCTATGTCATGAAATATAACAAAAATATTATTAAAAACATATCATACACATCAATAAAAGTTACAGTAGGTGCAAACTTTTTCAAATAGCTTATTCTACATGAATAATATATAAGTCCTTGTAGTTGTAAAAGTATCGAGTAAGTTGTAAGTAGCTGAAGCTACGAGCACATGAGGAACCTACTTCAATTATGGCGATTGCCCGTGTCAAACCCACTTCACAAGTGTTCGCGATCACTACAATAATTTTCCTATCTACCTATATACAACGATTCTGTATCGATTTATAAAGTAGCCGCACCGAAAATTCAATACACATATTACCCATTTTTATTATAATATCGTTTAAAGCTTGTGAATTTAAAATGAACGCGACTATTTCTAATGCTGTGAGCAAGTATTTTTATGTCGTAGACAAATTGTGAAATGATATTTACATGTTTAAATTAAATTACATGAAATATAATTTGTGGCTGGGGCTAAAGCTTCTAAAGACCAAAGCAAAAGCCGTAAAAGTTCATCCAGGTAGAAACGTTTATAGCCATTATTGTATCGCGTGGATGTAACCGATTTATAAAATATATAGCGGTATAGAAATCGAACGTAGAGTGTTCAGAAAGTAATGAGAATTATCTGCTATAAGTTTGAGAACTTCGAGAAAATAATTAATATTCATTAGGTCATTGCAAGAGTTAACGGCTCAATCGAGTAAAATAGTTTTCTTTTCATTTCACTTTTTTTTCATGTTTCATTTCATCTATAATTTTCTTAAATCATTGTCCTCAGTAACGTGGACAAATAATCCGCTGACCTACTTATTTGTTTCTACGCCGTATTTATATAAAATACAGGTACAAGACGGGTCATTAGTTTCTTTACCGGAACGTATATAAACGGAAAGAACAACATATACCAGCGTAATTCTTAGCCCCCGAAGTATAAAATGAGGGGATTAGCTTAAGGTTTATGTTGTTATGTGTCTGTCTGTGGGTTTGTGTGGCAGCCTACGATGTCGTATCTTCCAAATGGATGAATCGATGTCAACGCGGTTTATTTAATTAAATCAAGATACTATGCCTAGAATATTTGAATAAATTAATAATTTTGGTAAATCAACTAACGAAAATAATATGACAAATAATATCTTTCTTTCCTTTTTAGGTGCGTTTGCCTAGTGCTGGACAAGGCCTCTCCTAACAATCGCCACCTCATAATTTTCTACTTTTTCCATACAGCGGCTACATAGACTCTGGAACAGAAAATAGAGTGGTAGCATTAACAGGATCTGCGTAACAGGAGACGCAAATTACGATGACATAGACAGCGAGGCGTGAGTGGATGCAGTTACATGAACGTGACTAAAGTGCGAAACTGCTGTGAACGAAGGGACGGCGAGCTGTTACTTACTTCCTTATTAATATTATATAACGATTTCGAGTGACCCCCATATAGGAAAACGCACGGCAAATTCGTCCTTTGTTTATTTCACTCTTCAACTACCAATCTCGACACCCCCATTTAACGAAATTGCGCTTCTCTATGATAGTGACGACTCCCTACACTTCTTTCTTAAACTTGACCTTAAAACATTCGGTTACTCAAATATGACGGCTTGTCATAAGCGAAAGCAGAAGGTTCTAATGTTATAGCGCTTTCCAAAGAACTCTCATCAAATTTAATGGTCGTCGCTTAATCGACAGAAATATAAAATATTGTGACATACAAGCCACAATATTTATGTGAAGTGATGCTGGCTATTTATCACACAATTATACTTCTTGTTGCCGATTGATGGATAAGTCATTGTTTAGTAAATTTACAGATATGTGTTTTCCTCACTTTACTGATGGTAAAATTTCAATAGCCAGGCGCTATCCGTTTATAATTATTATGTTTATACGAATCCGTGGCTTGGAAGCTATATATTTATAAATCTGTACCAAAATATCACAATAATTCAATACGTTTTTATTAAAATATTTTCGACGATCAACTCAAAGAGCAATGATAAAATATTATATCTACAACCATCAAAGCGTAAAGAAGCAATAAATTCTATGTTAAAGCTGATATGACGTTGATAAATGTAAGGTATAAAAAATATATTCGAACTGATTTTAAATTATTAACAGTCTACGTCATATAAATTTTTTGCGTGTCTTGATAAAATCGAGTACCTAGGAGTAGGTGTTCCATAGAGTAAATAAATTGGACAGCAGCGTTTGGTTTTAATAGAGTCAGAAATGTCACTTCACAGTACGAAAATGACAAACGCGATTTCGCGGGGGCGAAGACCGACGCGCGGGGACTTCGCGGACTAAACCATTTAGTTAGAGTATGAGTGGTTCGACGGTAAGCTCAGATAAGGGCTCCTAGTCAAAAGGTGTTCACTCGAAATTATACTGAAACAAATTTCGTTTGTGAGTGAATTGCTGTGCATACACGATTACAAAAAAAAAATCTCTGCGAAACTCGGTCGCCCGATTTTATTATATTATGCACAGGTAGGTACATATGAAAGTAATTGGAAATTAAATGTTGACTTATCTCTTTATGTAAATAAAATATGGACATAGCAGGTGATTATTTTTTACGCGTACTCCTTTGAATGGCGTACCTACTGATTATATATATATATATATATAATACGTGTATAATAATAAATACTATATTATATACAATATAATATTTTCAAATGCAATCATACATATAGTATATTTTTAGGGTTCTGTACCCAAAGAATACCAACGAGAATCCTATTACTGAGGCTCCGCTGTCTGTCCGTTCGTCTGTCACAGGGCTGTACTTGAAATGTACACTAAAAATAAAATAAAATAAAAAGAAAAATTAAAGAGGGCCCCCATACAAGAAACAGGTTTTTCTTCCGCGTTTTTCGTGATTGGTGGTTGCGAGATCTTTGCTTTTACTTGAAAATTTCTTGAAGCATGTACTTATTATGGACGCTTTATCAACAAAAAATAAAAATAAAATAAAGTTGAAAATTAAATGGGGTCCCCTTCCAGGAAACGTGTTTTTATATTGTACGGTGGTACGGAACCCATCGTGTGCGAGTCAGACTCGCATTTAGCCGGTTTTTGTAAACATGAGTTTGTGGCGCCACAGCTCACATGCAGTTATTTATATAATATTATATGAATGTAAACACAAACCTAGCATTTAAAGCTATGTAATGTTATATAGGCCTTACTTAATGATTCTTTTAACTGTTATTGTATGTTATTAACATATTTACTCTGGTTTAACGACTATTAAATTTAATTGTTATATCTTTTGTATTTTAAGGTTAAATATTATTGTTAGAAAAATATCTTTTGAATTTTAAGATTTCTGATGATCGAGAACGTACTAGTCGGGAAAAACTAAACTCTTGTGCAATTTATCAATATTACGTGGCACATGGTGTAAGAACTATTAAAACATAATTTTGTGTACTTTTAGTACTTGTGTGTATCGTGTACACAGTCCAGTCAACCTATAGACCACGCTTTAATAAACGTCAGTACGAAAGCGAAATCGCCAAAAAATGGCGGGGTGCGGAGAGAGGTCGGCTAGTTTTTCATTGGCTTGTTCAAAATTGACGTGCTTCCAACTGACCGCTCACAAGAGACGTAGTTATGTAGTGTCATTACATAGCCTTGGCGAATGCTACTCCCTGTCAAAGCGTGGTCTATAAGGTTGACTTGTCTGCGATCGTGTACTACGATATCTTGGGAGACGTCAACGGGTACAGTTGGTGCCAAACTTTTAGTTCGCTCTGAAGTTGACCCGGGTGCATTTTGTGCATGCCATTTTTCCTACTACGAACTCTTCAGAGCGAACCAAAAGTTTGGAACGAGGTCAAACCTAGCTAGATGCGGCTACTGTCAACGCCCTATAGACACGCTTACGATCGCATTAATCGTTGTGAAAATTCGATTGTTATCTTTATTTACAAAATGTAACTAGTTTCTACTACTACAAGTTACATGGTTAATAAATCAATTTATAAACTCAGTTTGTCTAGATTCATTTATGTGAAAAATCCAAATAGGCTATTATCTAAACGACACACTCAAAATAAAACTCTACCCTATACAAGCTTCCAAAGCAATTTTCATGACCCTTCTATAGAGCCCAACTGACGCTATACAATGGCTGCACATAAGCTGAAAGACACACGGAAAACATAATGTAATAACCTCAATATAGACCCATTTGGACGTGAATAAATTGTTTCTATAACTATGTACTCTGTGCTATAGTATCTACAGAGTACATAGTTTAGAATAAAATTAAAAAAAAAAAATGATTCGTACCATAGACGTGCATAGAGATACCGCGGCGTGACACAAAAATATGAGCAAGAAAAAACGCCAATTGATATTTTGAAATGTTCACTGTGCAGTAGAATTTATTGTGTTACATGTAAAAATTGTACTGGAAAAGAAAATAACGGTTCTGAAAATTTAATGTGAAAATGAAAAACATTTCATGTGTAATGAAACTCAATGTTTGTTTAAAATAATAATAGTTATGGACGGTTTGTCTATTCTTTGAGCCTGTCAGTTTGCTTGGATTTTCGATCGTATCGAAGCGAGTATGGACGCTCCATCTTGATGATTGTGCTATCTAAGATTATAATATGTTAAAACTTTTAATGTTAATACATCACCGTAAAAACCTTTATTATCTAAAACGATTAGTAGTAAAACGTAGTACAAAATTATAACGTAATTCTTATAGTAATAATTTAAAAATGGAATATGGAAATATGAAAAAATTTACGATTATCACTCTTCTTGCAGCAGTCTTGTATTTGTGTGCTAGATATGAATCAAATTTCATCACATACTAAGAGCTTGTCGACTTTTTTATGCCACAATACGGCGCTTCATTGTAATTTAATAAATACTTGTCAAATTAATTCGAATGCTTTTATTTATGACAATATTTCTTGTGATTTTTTATCATTTTTAGTAATATTAAACATTATGAATAGAAGCATGTAAGCAATTTGAAAAAGGGATTCGTAAAGCTTCTTTGTTAATCTATTAGTACAGGCGAATTTTGACGAATTAAATTAAAAATTTAAAAAAAACCCCGACACAAAAAAAATTAACCTTTAAAAAGTGTGAAATAATACAAGTTTGTTCATTGTCAAATGATGTTTGATCCTTAAACGTGTCTGGGATCGCTAAATAAACTTAAAATACCTAATAATTAGCAATCCCAGATACTGATGCACACACACGTCAGACTCGAACACAAATACAAACAAAATACAAACACCCCTCTTTTTGCGTCGGGGGTTAATAAAACAATATAGAAAAGTTATTATTTTTCATGTCAATGATAAAATATTTAGAAAAACACTTTAGAATATTATTGAGAAGCTATTTGTACAATTTTGTATAAACTGATGCCATTTTCGTAGCCCTCATTAATTTGAAAAATGTCTTTTACCAAAAACGATTATTTTTAAGTGAAACAATAAACATATCTATTAATGGAAAGATACATTTTGATTACTTAAAGGCTGACTCTTACTAAAACCTGATACAACTGTATTACTCGAAGAAATGTTACGTACCTACATAATACTCCGGCCTAGAAGTTGTTGTGATGTATATGTTATTGCTGTTTTGTAATAAATTAAGCTATTCATATTTTGACGCTAAGTACTAAATACCCATTTTAATAGTTTCTAACATTTTTTTCCGTGCAGCTTTAAAGCGTACAATGGCTCTGCAACAGTAGTAACAGCTCTATTTAGGCACAATTTTGGCAGCCTAAGTAAAATAATTTCAGGTATTAAAATCATTCTTATATATCTTACATGGCGTTGTCATTTTTTTATTCTATTTACGTCCGATACTGAGGTTATCCCCTAAATATTTTCATGTATTATCTAGCAGTAATTCTAACAGTTAATCTACTGTGACAGGACAGAGGGACAAGATGAAATGATATATAAATTCCGTTCCTATTCCGGTTCACTAAGGGCGGATTTTTTCTTCTGTACCCATTTCAAGAAAGTTACATGCTCGGCCGAGGTTACATGAAAAATACTAAAACCCCTAGATGCCAATCACGCCATCTAGGGGCTTGGCGTAAAGTGTTTTTAGAAATTTCTTGCTGGTATGGAAAATCTTTCAAAAGTGACATCTAGCGTCGTTTATCATAATTTTTTTGAATGGGAAAAGCGAGTGTGAAAATTCAAGCAATAAAGCGTATAACCATTAGATGGCAATAAGTAAACTTTTCCGTTCGTTGTAATAGAAATTAGAAAGAGATGGCATAACAAAATTAAAAAACGCAAATAAAAACAAATCTTTGAAACCATGAAACCATGAATCAGTTAAGGTTTACGATCATAATAAGGAAACTTTCCTGGATGTTTGCAACAATTCCATTCGATCAGTTTAATATTATTATAGGTACCTAGTAGATAGGTACCTACTTACCTATATGAACATAATCAAATTACTCAATGAAATTTATTTTATATAATTTAAACTGAGTGTTGAATACGAGTAGGTATGTATATATTTGATATGATGCCAGATAGGTACATCATGTGATAGCTTGCATTTATTATTTTGAATACAAAAATTTACTACCTATACTATAATATTTCATTGTCATTTGCGATTCAATTTAAAGTCCATTTATTCCCCTCAAACAAATAAATAAACCGCTGACATGTGCCAACAATACCCGCGGGATATCCGATCTGGCGGGCCATATGCTTTTAAGTGGGCTTTTGTACGGTGAAGTACTCACAAATACGTTATCTATCAAATAAAAGAAAGGTGTGAATTTTCACAGGCGGCGTGGATGTTGGCCCCTCCCTCTGAAGATGGCGTCACACCCCACCACGCGCGAAAGAGCCAATCGCGTGACGACTCTCAAGATTTTATACCTACGGAACAGGTCTCGACCGTTCGGCACCACCTATTTTCCAAAGCAATTATCATCGGAAGGGTCAGCTTAAGTTCGGAAAAACTCAGCGGCGCTCGCCTGTGTCGATTTAGAAATAATCTTTTGTATAGTTTTAAAAATCAACAGCAATGCTCGGAAAAAACTATAGTGCAGTGTTTTAAATTATTAAAAATTGCAGTGGAAATGGAGACAGCAGAGAATATTTCAAGCACTTCAGGTAACGTGACCATAAGAGCGAGCCTTGTGTGCCCCCTAGAAAGAAGCGAAAGAGGCGAATGCGTCTACGATTGCGAATCAGATATAGACTATGAAAGTGAAAGTGAAACCATAGACGTCATGTGCGAAAACAACAGTTGCAACTCTCAAAAAAAATCGCGCAATTTAAACGATAACGTACTAAATTCAGGTAGACTTCATATAAACGAGAAACTTTGTGTCATCATACCTAACAAAACTTTAGTTGAAACCGACCAGATGAATGTGAATCAGTGTCCAGAGAAATATAAATCAAAATCAGTGAGTGAAAAGTTAAGGGTGACGAACAAAAGTAATACATTTTTTATAGACAGTATTTTAGGAATTGATAAGAATAAATCTTCGGATAGCGAGAGCCCGTGTATCGTAGAAGAATCGGATAGTTACGACGAAGTCACCGACGAACGTGGTAATTAAATTAAATGTTATAATTATAAATATTATATCAGTATCTCTATATAGCGACGACCGCTTAGCCTAGTGGGCAGCGACCCTGCCTGCGAAGCTGGAGGTCCCGGGTTCGAATCACAGGTCGGGTCAGTATTTATATGATGCATATTTTTTTTTTATACATGGGACTTCCCACACAGCGCCATCTAGTCCCAAAGTAAGCAAGTATTATGCTTGTGTAATGGGTTACTAGACAACTGATATACATACTTAAATATTCTTTATAATATATACATATATATTTATTTTTATTATTATTATTATTTTTTTTTATATATATATAACAACCAAGACCCGGTACCAGTATCAATATTCATCATATTAATACTGACCCGACCTGGGATTCGAACCCGGGACCTCTAGCTTCTAACATATTAATACTGGCACCGGGTCTTGGTTGTTATATGTATGTGGTGTCTTCGCTTGGCACCCAAAATACAAGCGAATTCTTAGTTTTGAACCTAGACGTTGTTGTGATTGTGTGTATTATTATTATTATAAAGGTGGGATGTTCACAATTTTCTGATTAACTCTAATAATTCTAAAATTCTATATTAAGCATTTCTTCATGTTAACAGACTTATTTGTTTTAGAGCCGCAGTTCTTATAATAATTTACCAAGCACATGATGATAAAATAATGGATACCATGTTAATTTAGTCCTTTGAATTCGTGTCTGTTGAACAGACAACTGTACTTAACAAAAACCCTGCCCCATCTCTAAAGGGGGTACCTATACAGACTCTAGTAGAGACAAACGAAATGAAAAAAAAAACTGTAAGTTTTAACAACAAATAAAAATACTTTTTATTTTATATTTCTATCGGTATTTACACTAGAACCTGTATATTCCCTTTTATGACATCAGACACAGTTATTGTTTATGTTGTATATTTATAGGTAAAATGAAAAAGACGACAGATTTTGAACGATTTGAAAAGTTGACGTTAGGTGGGCGCAGACTCCCCCGCAGATATAATCTTTGGTGAGCTGTAAGATTTGGTCGGATCCCTCCCCCCTTTTATTCGAGATGACGTAATCATTGGTTGCCCCAGTCATATTTAATATAATTAGGATTCCGTAGTTCGACAAGGGACTTTTATAGTTTCTCTACATCCAACTTTCTATCTCTCTATTTAGTATTAAAACACGATTATCAATCTCCAAAGAGTACCATTGCACTGAGAAAAATAAATACCGCCGAACAAAAAATATTACCATAGAACAGTTTTTAGGCGGTCAAACCGAATAATTCTATGCATATTAGTCATAGAACTCTACGGATGAACCTCCGAATAACTCTATGGGTCGGTTTAATGTAAATTAACCATATACGAGTAGTTCGGCGGACTATAACAGTTGTGTTCTATACGTTTACCGCAGATTATTCGGCGGCAATACCACTGCAGAAAGTCACCGATGAGTCCGGCGGTATTTACCGCCACATTTGTGCAAAATGATGACTATTCTATGGCTATATGCTATCCGTCGCAGTCCTGGCTGACGCAAGTTTTGACAAGTTTTAGATTCTAATCTAAAACTTGTCTTTGGTGTGACCATTGCAGAGGATCGCATAACCGAACCGGTAGATTTTCGATCGAAATCTGTGGGGATTAGATTGATTAAATAGATAGATGAATTTCCTTCGGCAGTTCCAGCCGCCGAATCCTATTCAGCGCTCCAAGCGCAGAGATTTCCCTTTCTCTTTGAACTCGACGGTAATTATCCACCGCCGAGGGCCGTTTTTTTCTCTCAGTGTGGGAGAGTGTTGTCTATGACAAATTGAGCTGACTGTCATAAAATGTTATTGGTTGTGCCTACTTACATATTAGCTCCATAAAACACGAATTGACTAGAAGCCTTCTTTTGCGTTTACCGTCTAACCATTCATACTTTAGTAAGCTGGTGTGTGTGTACTCGTTGCGAGATGGTGAGTTTCAGTCCGAGTTCAGTCCGCGAGGCGACCACGCACCGGCCTTCACCCAGAGAAATTGTGTTTGACATTTTCGATACTGTGAAAGGGCATTTCTCACTCTATTATTAAAACCAAACGCTGCTGACAAAATTAATTTGCTTTATGATTAGTTCAGTAGCGACCTTAGCCAAACACACGTCACAACAGTCGATCTGATTGACTGTCTAGGTACGTGGCGTAATGTGATGGCCGCAAGCTAAAAGTCATGTTTGACCATCCAAAACTTACTATCATGCTAGCTCCATGCAGTCATGTGCAAAATAAGTCATATAGGTAGATAATATAATCGTATGTAACGTCGTCGTGCCATGCCAGTCCAGCATCTACTAGTTTTGAACGCGCAAAAAATTTACGATTGTTCCTGATCAAAAATAATTTATGACATACTCAATATTCTGATTAATTTCTTTTGGTCTTTATTTTCTGAATAAAGTATTTAAATACCTAATTGGCAATATTTGTGTCATGTAGGTACCTACCTATGCATTTTGACTTTTTGAGATATAAAAGTTGTCTCAATGTTTAGGGGACTGTGTTCGGTGTGTCTAAAACTATCACACAAAAGCGCAAAAATATTCGCATCATTGTGATTCGTATCACAAAGTTTTATATTACGCTATAATCGGAAAATATATTTAAGAAAACTGATACCGGAAATTATAGAACGAGAAAGACTGACAGAAAATTTACGATTATCATGAAGGTGAATTATTAGGGTTCATTAGAGTAAAAGAATCCTAATATAATTTTATAGTATTATTTTATTTTCAAAGAATATATTTTTAATTTTAGTGTAATACTTTGAGTGAATAAATACTTATTGTTATTGTATTGTGATGGAAATATCAAAGTATTTGGTTCTTCATATCTTTCCCTGAGAGACTCAAATCTTTTGAGACAGTATAATAATTATAGTACGTATAGCACGTTTCTGTAATATAAAAGTAATTTCAACATCTCTACTGCTAAGCATATGTTATCGATTTCCAGGCTCAGACTCTCAAAGGTTAATAATTCTTTCATGGGTAATTGTATCCGTTTTTATAATAAAATTCCTAAAGAAATGTTGAACTTAAATTCAAATCAATTTATAAAGCAAGTTAAAGTCGAACACATGAAAAAAGCTTACTATTGTATTAACGAGTATTTAAATGAGAAGTACGCATGGACATCATTGTAATAGTTGTAAGCATATTTAAAAAAAAAACAACTAAGAAAAACTTACATTTAAATAAAATAAACAGGGAGGAGTTTTTTGCCGGTTCTTCTCCTTCTAGTTTTTGAACCGGTAGATATACCTAATCAATTCATTTTGACTTTCAATAAGTGTGTGTAAACATCTTATATTGAATAAAAACTTTTTGATTTTGTTTTTTTGATTTTTTATATTGAAATTATTTTTATATTATAAAACGATACCCGATAATAAGAGTCCATACGATATTAAATCAGTGGCGGGCTTTGCGAGTGAGGGAAATGAGGCTGAGCCTCATTTAAATCAAATGATTACAACATTGGTCTTAGAAATTTATTCCAAAGCTTTTGTTTTACAATGATAAGTATAATAAAAAAAGTTGTGCCACAGACTAAATATTTATTATCAGTTCGTTGTAATCAGTTAATTCAAGTGACGCTCAGATTCACTTGTCTTCCCCGTAAAGCCGGGAACTGTATAAAACTAAATATGGAAATGACCAAAGTTAACCAGTCTGGCTGTTGTTAGATCAGTTAAAATTCAATTATTACAGTATACGAGGCGTAATCAAAACGCATTCAAAATTATTACGAAGGAAGGAACATTTAAAAAATTATATATTTTATTTTTCAACACAGTCAGTCACCAGTCCTTTTAAAGAACTTGAAAAAAAAAATTTTGTTCTTGACCCTCGAAAAATACTTCTACAGCACTCATCAGTCATCCACGGATTTTTTTTTTAACTTGGTAAACAAGTAAAAGTCACTAGGAACATGATCTGCTAACTATGGTGAATGCTCCATCATGTTGAATCCTACCTTCTTCAAAGTATAGCGAGTTGAACTTCAAAAACGCAGGGATGATTCAAAAAAGCATGCCTGCTCTTAACTTTCCACGACGCTTTATTTTAATCTTTTTTTGGAGTTTTTTTATACGGCATTATGAACTCCTTTCGGTAAGTAATCAATAATGATAATTCATTCAGCATCAGTTTATCAGCATAGAGTTTATCAGCGTTGATATCCTTATAGATATCGAAATGAAAGAAAGAGCAAATTCTATTCTGTAGAGTAAGTAACAGTAATATTCGGCCAAGTTATAATTTTATTATTGAAGCGAGCCACTTTGAAAAGTTATTCCTGGGTTCTAAATAGACCGATCATGATTGGTAGTGCATGATAGCCCCCTTCTGAGCCGGGAGAGGGGATAAGAGCTCAACGGTGTACTCCACCGAGCCGTGTTCAAAAAAATATTATTGTTGAAACATTACTACCTGGTTAAGTTCGATACGCAGGTCAACATAAACTTTTTTGGAGCTTTAATTTTTAAACTGAACAGAAAATCAATATAAAAATATTCGGATATGCATATTTTGGCAAAACAATCCAATTAAAAAATACGTTAACGTTTTCGATTTCATACAAAAAACTCCGTTCACGACGCGAGCACTGTTGCTCAAAATGGCGGCCATTTTGAACTTGGAAAAAAGATTCTTACTTCTGAAACAACATCGTCCAAAAATTACACCCTACATGTTTAGGTAAGTACAAATGCCATTTGAAGATTTTCTAAATAGCGGCCATTTTCATTTTGTCTTCAAATTGAAAATGAAACAAAATAGTTCAAATGCACATCATCAAATAGCCCTAACGTACCCATTCCTAGCTGATTGACCGCTATATGATTGAACACTGTAAGTATTTATCAACAATTGCGGTTTTAGAAAGTGTTGGACTTCCAACTCGACTATATCGTAAATACGTGGTTAATTATTCATTAGTTTTCAAAATTTCATGATTTTTGGTGGAAAAAAAAATTACGTGTTTTTTTTAAACCTGTCGGTATTATTATACTTATTAACATATGACGCCACAAAATCGTTGTATATTGGATGCACGTATGTGACGATAAATATTTAATTCATTTTCACATCCATCCATCCATCCATCAGCCCAATTTCGTCCACTGCTGGACATAGGCTTCTCCCAGGGCACGCCACACTTCTCTATCCTCAGCCATTTTCATCCAGCCACTACCGGCAGCTAGCTTTATATCGTCGGTCCAGCGAGCCGGCGGGCGTCCCACACTACGTTTGCCAGTTCGTGGTCTCCAATCAAGAACCTTTCTTCCCCATCGTCCATCAGTTCATCGGCAGATGTGACCAGCCCACTGCCACTTCAGCTTACTTATCTTGCAGGCTATGTCGATCACCTTTGTTCTCTGACGGATAACTTCATTCCTGATATGATCCAAAGATACCCCGAGCATAGCCCGTTCCATAGCTCACATAGCATATTTTCACATACGGGCCATGATATGAAATTGCTTCTGTACTACTAACTAAGTATTATAGGGTGGTTTTGTAGGGACTGGAAAATATATCGAAACGAATTGCTCTTCTACTAGTCTGACTTTCCATAAATTGCATCAGCGAGTCCGGAAGTCAATCGCTGCAGATTTGAAACACTATGCCACAGCAGATAGATGTAAGACAATTACAAAAAGAGGAATTTGAAATGCACTGTGTTTATGCCTGTGTAGAGGACCTTGCAGTCAATTTAAAGAAAACTTTATTCCATGATATAACCGATTATTTCAAAATTTATCAATCATAGTTTTATATTAAAATAATGACATTTGTTTTATACAATATTTATGCTTTAGCTGAAAAAAATATTTGCATGATCAGTTTCGATCAAATTTTTTAAACTACTAAAAACTGCCCTTTCACGCTTACTTTATTGGTAATTCGCCGGTATATTCATAATTTGTTATATTCAAGTGGTTACTTATGAAACTTTTTCTGAAATATTCTAATTTAATATTATTTTATTTCTTTTATCTGTACCTATTTATTACTTACCGTATGTACATTTTACATTCAATCTAATAAAAACCCCATGGCTTGACAAATTTTCATGAAATTCTTATTTCAATCTATATAACACAAGCTGCTGCATGGTTAAAAAAAAATCTGACTCGCGATTATCAAGATTTTCCTAGCAAATTAAGATAGGTTTTATAAAAGAACCTATCTATATCTACCAAATAATGAATTTCACGTTTTTAACTTCATTAACGACAGAATTCCCTTACAAATTTTTATCTGTTATTTTACTCCCTTATGGGTTAAATTTTCAAAAATCTTAAAACACGACATATTATGTTTCCGACATAGAGGTAAAATACCAATTATCATAGAATTAACTTCGAAATTGATGGATATGCTACATAAAACTTCGTCCCATATTTTACACCCTTTAAATTTCCAAAAATCTTGTAATACGTAATTCTTAATATCTGACCGTAAACCTAAATAATAATGAATTTCAAGGTTTAAATTTTAAGAATAACATAGTTCCCTAATAAACTTTCAATCCCTATTTTACTCCCTTGAGGGTTAAATTTTCGAAACTCTTACGATATATTTACTTTCTGACCAAAGGTCAAATAATTAAAAGAGTCAAAGGTTTCTTACTATAGGTATCCCTCAAATTTTACTCCTTAGATTAGAATTGCGAAAAATTCTTTTATAGTGAATGCTCACGTCAGAAGACATATCTAATATTCAAATTCTATGTGATTCTTATCAGCGGTTTCGGCTCGACGTTGATTATGAGTGAATGAGTCAATGGTATTTCAATTTAATAATTACAAAAATATTACGAGGTGTGATAAACTCAAGTAGAGTGTGTAGAACTTGTCTATTTATACTAAAAGTTTCAAGTGAGCACTATGCAGTAAGTAGATGGCGCAAACTAACGGTTATCCAGAAAAATAAGTTTAAAGTTAAAATTTTTTTCTTAATTTTTTTAACTGTTTGTTTTGTTCGGTAAGCTCTACACTCTCTATAAGTTTGGGATACATTCAGCCGAATACGCCATAAATATACCACGTGTTCCGATGAACGTAGTCTAAACTTATAAAGCTTGTAGAGCTTACCAAACTAAACAAAAAATTTCAAGTGTGCAGTTGGCGCAAACTAATGTTTACTAAGAAAAACATATTGAAATTTTCATTTATTTATCACTTATCATTTTTCGGAACTTTTTTTAGTTCGGTAAGCTCTATAAGTTTGAATTGCGTTCAATCGAACACCCCGTATACTTATTACTATAAACTTAAGTGGGCCTGGTAATTAAAAATAAGATTCTAGAATTATGTGTTCTTACATTCAAAGGTTCACAAGAAATTATTTTTCAATTCATTAACAATAATCACACATGTTCTTCCACAAGGTTTTGTATATTTGTGTATTACACAGTGTCTTCAACATCTACGTGTTCCGAGCTGGGAGCGCTGGGCGGTACGGGGCTGCTCGCCGGTCATGCTTACGCCCACTGGCTTGCGGCTCATCACCCCACATCTACTTATTATGGTAATACTACCTACCTTTTTCTCTTATTATACCTAGTAGTTCATAATAGTTTCCACAAAAGTCCCATATCATTGGTACACACAAAAAAAGCCTTGACTAACCAGTAGCCCCGCTATCCCTGGCTACGGTTGCGGTCAGCTGCCAAAATTATCCTGTTCTGGAAATACACCCTACGATTCTATCTTGTAACTTACACCTAACGCACGCACTTTGAAGGCAGACGAGAAGATTGCTGAGCTAGAAGAAGGATTGGATAAGTTGAACTGGCAGTTGGTCCCTTAAGTACTGGACTATCAAAAGTACAAAAATCTGGGGTAGGCCACAACAATCCTCCAGTCCGGGAATTTTCTGTACTATTTCAATTATGAAACTTTGTCTAAACGTGGTGCCGGGTTTATCGTCCAAAAAGTCCAAAAGTGAAAGATGACTGGATGGGAATGGTTTTTAGGTAAAAAGAAAAAAACAAATAATAATCTTTCTACTTTTAATTATATTTCTTTAAAAAAAAAAACAACAGAATGTTCCATAGAGTAAATAAATTTGACAGTAGCGTTCGGTTTTAATAGAGTCAGAAATATCTTCGCTTTCAAATACCGTAACATAATAAAGTTAAAAACGTTAAAAGTAAATATCGATGATGTCATATCTGCTACACGAATCAGCCTGTATGAATAGATTATGTTTAGAAAAATTTAACCTACTACTAGCATTTACGACGTCAGCCTGGGCGAGGTAAGATTAGCTCTCAGGCAGCTAAAAAATGGCAAAGCACCCGGCGCCGATGGCATCACGACAGAGCTTCTGAAAGCAGGCGGGACGCCAGTCCTGAAAGAGCTTCAGAAGCTATTCAACACTGTCATACATAGTGGCGTTGCGCCGAGTGCTTGGAGTGAGAGTACGGTCATCCTATTCTTCAAAAAAGGAGACAAAACGCTTCTTAAGAATTATAGACCGTTCTCACTCCTCAGCCACGTGTACAAGCTGTTTTCGAGAGTCGTCACGAATCGCCTCGCCCAAAGATTTGACGAATTTCAGCCCCCTGAGCAGGCCGGGTTTCGAAAAGGCTACAGCACCGTAGACCACATACATACACTGAGGCAGATTATACAGAAAACAGACGAGTATAATCAACCTCTGTGCCTAGCCTTTGTGGACTACGAGAAAGCCTTCGACTCCGTCGAGACTTGGGCTGTTCTGGAATCCTTGCAGCGATGCCGAATTGACTGTCGTTACATTGAGGTGTTGAGGTGTCTATACGAAGCCGCGACAATGACTGTCCAGGTCCAGGACCAGCGAACGGAACCTATCCAATTGCGAAGAGGAGTACGACAGGGGGATGTCATATCCCCGAAACTGTTCACCAACGCTTTGGAAGATGTTTTCAAGACGCTGGACTGGAAATATCGTGGCATTAATGTCAACGGCGAATACATCTCTCACCTCCGTTTTGCTGACGACATAGTCATCATAGCAGAGTCGCTGGAGGAGCTCAGCGGAATGGTTAACGGCCTCAATGTCGCCTCTCGGCGGGTGGGGCTCGGGATGAACTTGGACAAGACGGAAGTCATGTTTAACGAACATATTCTCCCGAGACCGGTAACCATAGAGGGTGCGACTCTAGAAGTTGTGCAAGACTATGTCTATATAGGACAGATTGTCCAGTTAGGCAAACACAACTTCAACAAAGAGGCCGACCGAAGAATTCAGCTGGGCTGGGCTGCTTTCGGGAAGCTTCGTCATCTGTTCTCGTCGCCACTACCACAATGTCTGAAGACCAAGGTCTTCAACCAATGCGTCGTACCTACAATGACGTACGGTGCCGAAACGTGGACTCTCACGGCAGGACTGATCCATAAATTCAAAGTCGCTCAGCGTGCTATGGAGCGGGCTATGCTCGGTGTTTCTTTGATGGATAAAATCAGAAACACTGAAATCCGTCAAAGAACTAAAGTAGTCGACATAGCCGAAGCGATCAGCAGGCTGAAGTGGCAATGGGCCGGTCATATTTGCCGTAGAACTGATAACCGATGGGGTAGACGAGTTCTCGAATGGAGGCCACGTACCGGAAAGCGAAGCGTTGGACGCCCCCCGGCCAGGTGGACAGATGACCTGAAGCGCCATACCGGGGGTAGTTGGATGCGAAAGGCGGAGGACCGTGTGTGGTGGCGAGCCTTGGGAGAGGCCTATATCCTGCAGTGGAGAGACACGGGCTGATGATGATGATGATGATGACTAGCATTTATCCCAAAAGTTATCCTTTGAATATATAACAAAAAAAATTATTCCATACTTTATGAAAGCACTGTCATCATCATCATCATCATCTGGGCGGTTGAGCTTATTGCGTTACTATCCATAGCAAAAATCCAAAGCTAAAAGTAAATTAAAAATATTGAGGTAAGAAAACTATTGTAATCATCATGAATTAATAAAAGTATTATTGTTATAGTAAGTCTAAGATTATGCAATTTGTAAGCATCTGTCCAGTTGACGTCACAGGGATATTTTATTAATAAATTTTTAGAAAATACTAAGAAAATGGAGATTTTTTTAATTTGAAGAAAAAAGTGTAAATTGGTCTAAACTTTCGGAAAAACACTTATAAAAAATATGTGTTATCTAATTTGGTTCTAGCCCATTATAACTTAACGTGCGTGAACTACTTAAAGTAACTAATGTATTTAATTTGATAAGGATAAGCTTGAATCGCGAGTGTACTTCTCAGGAAGCCACCAAATAATGCTTATCCGACAATATTGTAATTAGGTAAGAAAGATTACAGTAACTGGCAAATCAATTGAACTTATAACTTATACCTTAAGCAAAATATTTCTCTTCCAACCGTCTCCGGCCATATTGTATGCTTCTAAGTATTAACGTTCCGTGTTACTACGTGTTACCATAATATTTTATCATTTGTATTATTTTTTTACTGTAAGAGCAGCAGCGTGACGGTCCCTTGGTAGTTAAAGATCTTGCGTGTCAGCGCCTGGTGCTAACATTCGCACGCGGGAACACGCGATCCTCCTCTCACGTTATGTTTATTACGCATCTCGCGTGATCGCTAAATTGATAGAAGGACATCTTATATAAACCCTTTTTTCAGAGAAACAGATGGAAGCAATTATTATTGTATATAATTGATTAAATAGTACACATAATTAAATGTAACGTCATGAATTATTTTCCAAACAATATAACGAGTGTCGAGATATGACTGTAGATTTTTAACATTAAAAATATTTAGCAGATTGTTTTCAAGGGATTGTCTATATATATCATTTAATTCGGCTATATTCCCGAAATTTATGATGGTGGACAAAAGACGTAAAGTCTTGTGGGGCATCGTATGATATCAAATTTTCTAAAATCGGCCTATAAGTTTTTTTGGAAAATCGAAAATTATAAAAAGAAGCCGAAAATTCCCGGTTTTTTTGGACATAAAGTTGATTGTTTCGAATACAAAAGCCAATATCCAAAAAAATGAAAAAAAAACTCCTGAGGCAGACAAATTGTCTACCGTTTGGAAAAAGAAATTTTGAAATCGGTCTCCTTTTCAGGTGCCCATTTCATTGAATGATTATCAGATCAGTTACCCCGGAGAGTGAGATTCGGCTATATTTCAGAAAGTTATAAAGGTAGATAAAAGGCTAGTATCAAAAGATGCAGGAGCTAACAACAAAATTTTTGAAAATAGGTTCATAAATTTTTTCGAATAACTTTAATAATTTTTTTTGATAAAAATGTGTTATAAGTTTTAATTTTTGATGTTCATATTCAATGTCCTTTGATAGTTGCAAGAAGCGCGAAATCTGTAATTTGTTTATTGTTTATTTACAACTAGCTCCAGTACTTGTCAGCCGGACACCGAAACAAGTTCCCGATTTCGTTTTTGGTCGTCATCTTGATTTTTAAAAACCAGTTAGAAAAACCTAATTCAATTTTGAAATTACTATTCAAAACAATCCTACTCGAGGTTTGAAAAATAAAATTTCTTCACCCTCACTTTTCCGTAGGCACCTAGAAAAAAAAATATTTAATATAGACCTATGTACAAGTTACAAATATAACTAAATATAATAAATGTGTCAAATTTGAGCCCCGTATTAATTATGTAGCAATAAAATGGCTATGACGTACAGAGAGGGATAGACGGATAGGCCAACAGATAGATGGGATCACTGCTTTCTATAGTTATAAGCCGTGCTATTAGATTTGGCAATGTCGTAGGTATTGTTAAATTATCTGTCATTTAGTTTGTCAGCTGACAAGATGTCATGATTTAATAATTGAAAATATGGGATTTAAATAACTAAATTTGAAATTTAATTTAGATAGTATTTAGTAGAAATTAGAAATAACAGTACATATTATATGATACTAGCACCTGCCCGCGACTTAGTTCGCGTGTACCTAAATGGATTTTATGAATAGAATAGAATGAATGTTTATTATATCTCATATCGGTTTGTGTTATTATGATTTTGTGCATTTATCACAAGCTACCTACATCTTACAAACTAGTTTCATTCTATTATGTTCTACGGGGATGTACCGTTCATTTGCGGTTTCTTCCTCTCACTGGGTTCTATGTAATCAATCTCACCAAACCTGTTGGTGGCTAGCATGCGGTTATAGTGACCATAACAGGTACAAGTAAAGTTCCCTGGGATCTTCCAGACTCCATACCCTCGAACTTAATCGAAACTTGATAAAAATTTACTGTAATTTCCACCCAAACGTGTTAAGATGGTGACGTAAAATGAAAAACGTTTATGGTGAAAATATCAACTTACTTTGCTAATTACGAATAAACTGACTTAATATTTTCAATGAATATCTCTGTTTACATAATGTTTAAATGGAAGAAAACGCCAACTAATAGCCTGACTGCTGTGCCTGACTGATACCAAGGCTCGTACTGTACGCAACGTTGCCAAATTTCAATAGCATGGCTTGTAACTATAGAAGGCAGTGATTAGATGGGATGGGGGATAGGAAATTATAAGGATTGCTCGTCGCACTACGGAAATCTAAAAATAATAAAAATATTCCTAAAATCTATGAAAATCAAAGAAAAGCAAAGGTAAAACCCTATCTGAAACTATGTTGTAAAAATGGATGTACACGGTAATACAGCGTTGTGACAGCAAAAATGTAAGCAAAAAAAAAATAGACTCCACAGATCAAATATATGCCCCATGTTTTGAAATATTCACCGCGAAGTAAAATTTTGTGCAACCCACATATAAAATTCTTTCTTAAATAGAAAATAAAGACTCTGAAATTACATTTATTGTGTAATTTAACTAAATGATGGTTTAAAACAATGATAATGGCGTACGGGTCTGCAATTTTGTTCATGTTATCAAACGTTTCGATGTATGAAACCCTCCATCTTATTGATTATGCTATCTAAGGTTGAAAATTGTTGTGTTTATGACAATTTGAAATTCGATGTAATGTTATTGTGTAAGTACTTTCTTCGTATTAATTTTGTCTTTATTCATATTGAACTTATTTATTTAAACATGGTTAAACCAAAAGGTTTGTGTAGTGTGCGAGAATTCACTTAGTATCTAGGGTAAACTCGAAAAATAATGTTTTCCTTTGGAATATGCCGAAACGAGCGACTGGTATGTGTATAATTGTATTGTTGAACATACCTAAATACTAGTGATGTTATGGAGCTCCGTAACAGTAACCGAAACTATCGGATATCCGAAATAAAAATATATCCGTAACCGTTACCGAATCTGATATAAAAGTTTCGAATAATTTCGGATAGGAGCGTAGAGCCTAATTGAGACGTGTTATGACAAGTTTTTGTTTTTCCTTGACAGTTGACTTGACACACCAGTCACGCGCGTCTGCTGAGTAGTTAGTTATAACATATTAATTATATCCGTAACCGAAACAATCTGAAACTAACGTATAATCTGAAATAATTTCATATCCGTAACCGTATTAGAAACCGGTATAATATAATTTTATTATCCATATCCATATCCAGATCCCAAATTACATATCCTTAACATCCCTGCTAAATACATTATTTTGCATCCTTCGTTAACAATCGTGATAGCGGCGGACGCGAACGAAAATCGCGCCGTAAATTTTCTGCAACACAACTCTCCAATATAAGCGGAAGCCACGCTCGTAATTATGTAGACATGTACAAAAACAAAATAATTATTTTAATTCTCACGTGCTACAATTTACTATCTCTACAGTACACTAATATTATAGCGACGACCGCTTAGCCTAGTGGGAAGCTGGAGGTCCCGGCTTCGAATCCTAGGTCGGGTCAGTATTTATATGATGAATATCGATACTAGTACCGGGTCTTGGTTGTTATATGTGTATGGTGAAAACACAAGCTAATGCTTAGTTTGGGGCCTAGACGTTGTTGTCGTGTATACGTTATTATTATTATTTGTGTGAAAGCCAAAATAATACAAACGATATAGACATTGGATGCAATAGCCGGCGATCAATATCTCGGTTAGAGCCTAAATAATAAATAAGCCAATCTAACATAAAATTACTATACATATTTATTGCAGACATGGAATCATCGCGTCTTATTAAAATTATGAATCTTTGAATCCTTAAGGTAAGTGTCGCTGTTAGTAGGCAAACTGCAATATTAGTAGACACCTAAACAAGGACAGGCTCAATAAACAATAAGAATTCTCGGAATCTTATTTGAGTATTCTATTACGAAAACAAACGACGAGTACATTTTTTGTTAGATAGGAGATTATGATGTATAGACAGATGCGTCACCACGTACGATAGTCATCCTTAGTCGTTAACTTTGCTCACTAATAAGATTCTATTTTGAATATTTTTATACCTAGTACTGTATTGAAGTTCACATGCATATGAATAACTACTAGAGTTTTGAATCAAGTCGTACTCATACATACTTGAACCCACAAGAAAACGTTTCTTAAATAAAATAATGGGCACTAACAAAGATTTCGACATTCAATTTTATATGAAAATATCGTAGAGTAAATTAATTTGACAGCAACGTTTGGTTTTAATAGAGTCATAAATGTCAGTTCACAGTATAGAAATGACATTACGTAATTCTGGGGGAGGTGAAACCAGCGCGCGGGGATTTCTCGGGTGTGAAGAGCTGTGCGCGGGGCCTTGCGCACTGAAACTCGGACTAAATCTCCCCATCTTACACCACCTAACTATAGTATGAGTGGTTAGACGGTAACCGCAGAAGAGGGTAATTGAGAAGAGTCAATCGTACTTTTATGGAAAATATAAACAATTCGGAATTTTTTTACAGATTTTTCTAAAATTTTATGTATTATTTTCAAGGAATATTCGACTGTTAAAAGTAATGGCTGATGCCGTCACTACTATACTAATCATAGCTATGCACTTGTGTATTGCACTTGTTTGTATGGCCGTTGATCTCTACATGTAGTCTCCGTTTGCACCTATTCCTATAATTATGAAATTTCTTTGACCATGTTGCAAAATTTTGAACACTACCCATTGGGTTAGGTTACAAATTTACATATGTTAGGTTCTGATATCTGTAAATTACATTTAACAACTCGTTTGAGCCTGTTTCTTTATTCATATTATAGAAAACATTTTTTTAAACAAATTAATTTCCATAATCCTATCAAATTACATCGGGTGGGTTCGAATACACGGATTTGTTAAACGCAATCTCGACGTGTTTGCAGCCGTGTATGTGTGCTTACTCGTTTGTCACATTAGAGTTGCCCGCGGTCGGTATTCCGGTGGCTATAAAATTAGTGTGACCGTGCTACGTCCCGGAAAGAGCGCGGGGGTCCGAACACGAATGCTCTATGTCAACTGTCACAACGCGTCAGCTAGGTTGACAAATTCCTGCGTCGAATACCCACGTGAGTTAACAATGTGTGTTAACACGCATCACTGGAACATTTCATACAAAATCCAATCGTGCGCAGGTTTTTCCGAAAGTAAAACAGGAAATGAAATCGATCGAGGAGATGGAGTGGGCGTGGTATACGTACCCTCAAATGCAACCAGATGTGCTTATTATGATTGCCTTCAAAGATTTTTTTAGAAATGACTGTTGGGTGCTTGTAACAAATTGATTTTATGCCGAAACAATATCTTACTGAGCAATATTCACATGCAAAACTGAAAGGTAATTTCTATTTCTATACAAATGTACACACATAGCATTTGTCGCTTACTTTAAATTCATTAGAAGTGACGAGGTGTTACCTAAAATTTATAAATTACAGTATTTTCATATGAAAATATTTGCTTTGTGGAGGCCTTTGTGGCTTAATGACCACTAATAGTTTGTCTATTACACGAAAGATAAGTACCTACTGGATTCCATTCCGGTGTGAGTGTCGAGGTGCCCTCCATAAGTGTTCGTAAGAGACGTGGCGTTGCACTACTATTCAAGTAATATTTTAAGTTGAAATAAAAACATAAATAATTACATAAATAAAGCAAACAGGGAGGAGTTCCATGCCGTTCTTTCCTTCTAGTTTTCCGACCCGGTACTTTTTATATTAAATAAAAATACTTTGATGTTGATTTGGTCTTGAGTTGTAGGTTCCCTCAGTGAATCCTGCAATCTTCAGCCTAGTACAATATCGAGATAGCATTGTAGATTTTTGCTATTATTTATACTAACTATGACCAGTAGGTACTTACTTAATTTAAGGCTTGCGTATTTTTCGTTATGTTTCATAAAATTTTTATTTTAGTATTTGTTTTATTTAGTGATCTGTACAATGTTAAAACTGTCATAGAGTGATGTGTGTACATAGAAATATTATAAATGAAATCTATAAATTATAATCGAATATTTAGGCATCCCTGAAACATAAATATGCATTTTACATTTTTTACGTCAGTTTGGTAGTTAGTGTTTGTTGTACCTTTTTAGTTGAAAATGTATGAAATATATAGATAAAATTACGGTACGACGACATGTTATATTATCAAACACTGTTAATTTTGGAAATAAAGCAGTAAGAAAACAAGTAACACAACTATACGCATAATGAATAATCATTCCCCTGTGACTCTATTAGAAGTATATATTTTTTTGGGCATCCTAATGTTGTCACAGGGTCCCGTAGCCTTAGTATAGCCAGTGAAGGCCCGTTTCACCGAAGCGCAGCCGGACGGTGGTCGCGCTCGCACCGAGGTGCCAACAAACAGCTGACGCATGCTAATTGCTTACAATACGTAAGTTTGTGCAGCGGTTTAACGTGCGACACGTTCGAACTACGAAATCGTTATGTCATTAAATTAAGGCTTCCTTTCCGATGAATGAGATATTTTCTTAACTTTATTCAGTTATATACATATATCTTGACGAGCGAAATTGTGACAAAAGGAAATATTGTGACAATAAAGAGAAATAAAAGATATATATAAAATGAACAGTACTGGTACCTGGTCGCATAATGCGATTCATAACATATTTTACCTATGAAAAGTTTTACAGCATCAGCAGCAGCAAATTGTGATACTACAATGTGGTATAACGTTTACTTGACCGCTTTATATAACGCAATAAACGTAGCAATAAAGCGCAGCGATTATGGAGTGATTTCATACTGTTGAACATTTTTACAATCCTCAACCCGCAGTGGAGCAGCGTGGTGGATTTAAGCTCCAAGCCCCCCCTCACCCTGGGGGACGCCTAAGCCACTGCAGTGGGGTAAAAATGGGCTGATGAAGTAAAGAAACATTTTTACGGTAATGCTAAGAACTAGACATGAATTACTGTATGTTCCAAACCATTGTATTCTTTTAACATCTTTTACGCTATAGAAATTGCATCTAGTTATTTTTAACACTTAAAGGTCATAGAAATGTTCATTTATAGGCTTGTGTATTTATCTATGGACCACCAGTGAGATAAGAATAAAATTGGTATTTGTTGAATAACGCTATATATAAGAAAAATAGCTAGTTTAAAAGAAATACTCAAGCGTAGTTATATAAAGATGTCTATGCTCCGTAAACGAAGCAACATCTACTTCATAATATGTATTTATTTTACCCATTTATTAAATGACGGTACAAGTTTTTATCAGCGAAAATTCCGCAACCTAATAATTTTCCAGAGAGCTTGGAATTAATGAAGGACCGTAGCAATTTTAAGTTTTCCTTAAATACTCACCAGTGACGAAATTTCTTTCACAATAATTAACTGAATAAAAATACAAAATTGTTGACGAACAGACAAACTAATTAACAGCAGCCTATAAACATTTCATACTTTAAAGTGTTAAACTTTGTTGGGAGTCACAAAATGCACGGCCGGCGACAAGATGATGCCTTAACGGACCTATATTGGTGTTTCGACAGCATTTGTTAAATAGAGTTATTATTATATATTAAATACCTTTATTTAAAGTTGTCATTAAAATTCACGAATAATAATTTATCAGTAAAACTGCAAGAGCAATTGAAGTTCACGGACAGAGGATAATACACGCAACTAAATAATAATAATAATAATAATAACAATAATAATAATAATAATAATAATAATAATAATAATAATAATAATAATAATAATAATAATAATAATAATAACATATACATCACAAATACGTCTAGGCCCCAAACTAAGCATTAGCTTGTGTTTTGGGTACCAAGCGAAGACAACACATACGCGTAACAACCAAGAACCGGTACAAGTAACAATTTTCATAATTATAAAAAAAAAATTTTTAACGTATCATATAAATACTGACCCGACCTGGGTTTCGAACCCGGGACCCCCAGCTTCGTAGGTTGAGTTGCTACCCACTCGGCTAAGCGGTCGTCAATATTTTAATATTTACTATTTATTTCTATATAAAATATTTTACTAAGACCTACTAGCTTTATGACAAATTTTACACTACCTATGTTTGTAATATTTCTACATTTCTATAAATAATTATCATAAAAAGATTCTCATCATTCGTCATTTTGGTAACGATGGGAATCTAGCTGCATATCAGTAACGCTGTGACTGTTGTGTCACTTTTGTGTGATAAAAATATACAATAATTACTGATAAATCTGTTGTACAGCGTATGTGTATCTAATTAGATGCCCAATATCAATAAAATTACAATCAAAAGTCGGACCTGTTTCACGTTTTATTACTATGCGTTGAAATTATAAATTATATATGTATCATTTCACAAACTAGTAAGACATACCTTAAGCCTTAAGAAATTATATCTATACTAGCTTTTCGTCCGCGGCTTCACCCGCATGGACTACACGGTAGTATCGGTACCGCTAAAGAGACACGACGCTTCAAGATATTGTGGGATTTTCTAGCTAGGTTTTATACAATTTTGAATTGACACGAAAAACAGCTATCTCACAGGAATCGTGTATTTCTCTGGGATAAAATTAGTCCCGTGTATAATTCCGAACCTTAAGACACCTTCATGAAGATTTTCTAAGTCAAGGTCTAACACACCCCTCCACAACGATTTGTCTTTGAAAATGTCAGTGAATTTGTATAGTTGTACTAAGTAGTAAAAAAATGCAATTGTAAATGTGGCGTATATAATTGGCTAATAAAATGAAAAAAACAGAGCTATTGGTCAAGACGCCAACGTGGAAGGAACATACACTCGTAAATGGATGAGGTGGAAGGGCATGCCACTTGGTGATAGACAATCTCTGCTAAATTTCATAAAAATCCGTTTAGCCATTTTATGAAAAAAAAACCAGTTATCCCATAGTTATTCTGGGATAAAAAGTAACTTATATGTTATAATGATACATAAGCTATATTACTGCAAAGTTTCATTCAAATCCGTTCAGCAGTTTTTGCGTGATGGAGTAATAAACATCCAAACATACAAACTATCACAATTATAATATTAGTACTGTTGTTTTTATTATTTAATATCAATAAAATTAAAAGAAAATTAAAACACAGTGTAGGTATCGAGATTATCACCATAGACAAGTATATTCAAAGACAACAATCTATGAGTTCTCTTCTACATAAGTGATGTACCAAAAATATAGTGCTGGCTTAATCAGTGCACAACAAAGGTTTAATTTCATTAATATAACAAGTACAATTATAATAATAATATAACACATGTAATTATATATGACACATAAAATTTTGTGTTAAATATATTATAATGCAAAATTATTAATTTTATAATAAATTGTTTTTTTTTTAATATTTATAAGTGCCATCTAATTATATGATTTCGAACTAAATTGTTTGTAGTTTTTTTAATGCAGTTAACCTACATGTTTTAGCATTATTAAAGAAATATTTTGTAATATAAAGTTAATGCAAAAAAATGACAGATCATGAAAATTTGCAAGTCAGTTTAAAGACCAATCAAAAAATGACCTTCGATGTAAAAATCTGTCAGAATACGAGATGCGTGTATGCAATCGTTTAGCGGATAGTTAGCAAGACCATCACACTCATAGAGAGACACAAAGGCGTGTTGACGAGTGACCCCTTCCGCCCTCCCACTGCCCCTCCCAAGCCCAAATCCCTCTCAAACGATTGTGTTTACAGGCACTTAACAACTGCCCGCGACAATTCCTATTATAGCGTGAAAACAACTTCTTGTTACGAGTTCGAGAGTAGCCGTTAAACAAGAGATTTCATTTCGTATATTTAGATTTAGTATGTGCTACTTAATGTAAATCATTGATATATTATTACATGGATGCACTATCACCATTCCTGGACATGGATCGCTAATTGTCGTGACGAACCGTCACAAGAATATAGTCCAATAGTCTTTTTGATAGTCTTTCTTTGTCTTTGTTTGTTTGGCTAATATTTGGTTATACTTTGCCTAAGTATAGTGAAATCTGATCTATATGTCGTGTTATATATCTATGATATAAAAAGATTCCCGCTAGTTATTGTTTGTTATATTCAGAAACGTTTAGTCTCGGTTTAGTTAAATATGTGTTGTCCTTATCTGTCGATAGTGAGAATTAAATTGATAGAAAAGGACGAAACATATTTTATCTTAACTGGTTGCAAATAAACTTTTCTGAATAAGACAGTTTATTCATAATGACGATTCATTGAAAGAATATTAGATAAAGCTAGCCTAGTTATTTGAATGTAAACTAACTTTATATTATGTTCACCCATAAAATCTTCTATTTTGTGAAAGTTTTAATCAAATCGGTTCAGTGGTTTTACCGTTGTAACATTACAAACAAATAGACAAAAAAATTAAAATATTATATTGATTTTTCAGATTACTAATTTAAAACTCCCCATCAGACACCGGCTAGCTATAGTATGAGTGCTTAGACGGTAAACGCAGAAGAAGGCTTCTAGTCAATTCGTACTTTTATGTTTGTACGAGTAATTTCGAATCACCAGAAGCTGCCAGTATTATTTGTGAACTGTGATTTTGATGTGATTATAATAAACGGTTTCCTGGTTGACAGGTGTGGGTAGTCATTAATTTTTGAGACACTCTTTTGATATTCAATACCTTTTTGATACTTACTTGTTTCTGTGCAAACGAACTTTCATTCAACAAAGAAGGTAATAAGTAAAATATATAAATTTTCATTTCAAGCAATACCCTATTAATATTTCTTGGGTTGCCGTCTTTTTGACGGAAGCATCATATCAGTCGCTCCGTACACATATTTTTTCCATGTATAACTTGCGAGGCTACCGATGGCAGCTGTCACGAACAATTTCATAGCTAGAACCTCAAGCGAGCCACACTCACCTAATAGACTACAAGCCATTGGAAAAAATTAACCTGTGAAATGAACCAACGTGAATAACGCTTAGAAGGCTGTTACTATATCAGAAAATAACTCCGAGCACTATGCCGTGATTTCGGAGCGGTACAGGTGAGTACGTGAGTGAATGGAATTTCTCAGTTACAAATTACGACTAATTATTAATGTACGGCTTTGTTATAGTGTATAGATGATTAAAAATAAATGTCAAAAAACCTAGTGCCGTACTAAAGTGGTGGTACCGGATGTCAGTGCAAATTTTTAATTCGCTGATAATTGCAGAAGCAATATAGGTCATTTATTATTGTACGGCATTTGTGTGATTCCTTTTGTACACATATACAGATACTTTACCCGTAAACGCCGTACATATTTCCAGCGCAGGGGTCGAAAACCAAGGGTCGCAACCCTTATCTCTGAGCAGATTATCCTTATCACTGACTTCAGGCACCACAATTTTAGTACGGCACTAGGTTTTTCGACATTTATTTTTAATCATCTATACACTATAACAAAGCCGTAGATTAATAATTAGTCGTAATTCCTCATTTGTATCTGAAAAATTCCATTCACTCACGTACTCACCTGTACCGCTCAGAAAAGACGGCATAGTGTTCAGAGTTATTTTCTGATATAGTAACAGCCTTCTAAGCGTTATTCACGTTGGTTCATTTCACAGGTTAATTTTTCCCAAGGGCTTGTAGTCTATAATTGAGTCGACCTCGTTCCATACTTAGAACTGAGATTGTACTCCTTGCCGTACCTTCCGTTGTAAGCAAATTTATTATTTACTATATGTGGAATATTATAATTCAGAAATTGAATAGAACTGCACCAGCGCTATCTGTCCAATGATGTTTTAGTAAGGATAAAGCATCTTTATACTGCACGGCGTTCGAAAATTGTATCCGAAATGTCATACATACGTACCTACTTGCTTCGTAAACTTACATACGTATATTGTACCTAAATATATTATAAAACTAAGTGTGAAATATGATGCAGAACACCTCTCACAGAAAAAGATAGTTATCTGTAATGAATTACGTTTGAAATACGGCTAGTCAATATTTATATTTAATTTAATTTAATAAAAAGAAAAGGCCCGATAGGCAACTAATAAAAATTTGAAGGAATTCAGCTCTTCACGTTCTGGGCGCTAATGCGACATTTACTTCCTTTAGTACATTTAATATTCATTGGTTAAAGGAACCACCCTAAGAACTTGACGTCACTTTCCTGATTCTGTTTATTTGTTAGTGTTAGAGGTGAACGCACTGAAATTCCGTTTAAAATAAAATTGTTTCTCATAGTTTTTGTTCCCGGTCTTGTTTATTCTTTACCATTAGCAATGCAAGTAATCTTTAAAAGGATGGCTCAATCATTGGTTTTGATGAATTGTTAAGAGAGATATGGCGTACGTACACAGAAACAACCTTGAGAAATATTACGAGGAATAATAATAATAAAAAATTTTCTATATGGACATTAAATTTAGTTTTACGATGATTTTGAAGTTAAATATAAATATTTTGTTTATTATTGGATCAACGTTAAAATGCTGAAATTTTATGTTCTCATTCTCGTTCCAAGAAAACTTCACAAAAACATTAAATGTGTATTCTTCTGTAACAGATGACAAAACAAGCAGACGACCACGTAGAGCTGGACCTGAACGGAAACCGCGACAAGCATACAGCGCAAAACAGCTGGAAAGGCTCGAAGCTGAATTCAAACTGGACAAATATCTCAGCGTATCGAAAAGAATGGAACTTTCAAAAGCTTTAGGGTTAACAGAAGTACAAATCAAGACCTGGTTTCAGAATAGAAGGACCAAATGGAAGAAACAGTTGACGTCTAGATTAAAGATCGCTCAAAGACAAGGCCTCTTCCCTGGACAAATGTTCGGGCATTCGCCGCAAGCGTATTCGCTGTTGAATCCATATGCATACACGCCTCTAGGATGTATGTTTGCGCCCGTAACGTCGTCACAGACGAATTAATATTGTTTATTCGTCCATTTTCCTTAGAAATTGTCGCATATGCTGTCGTTCGACTGGAATGATTAGGATCCAAATAAGGCAAGAAATTATGAAATTATGGGGCTCGTAGCTGCGTGTATTATACAGTCAGCATTTACTATGATTCGGTACGAACTTAAAACACAATAATCGCCCATTAATAAAAATATTTCCTGAATTGCATTGTTCTCTATTGGGTCTATCGCTAAAAGCATGCTACACAATAATTTATCACCGTGAATAATGTATGGTTAACATAAACGAATTGTAAATAGTTCATAAAAGCGTCAAGTGTTATAGTTAAGTGGTTTAATAGCCGCGTCAAATGTCGGGCTAACTCGTTATTTTCGACATATCCATTCGCGGCCCCGATCCGGTGCGAGATTTTGTGTTTACGTGATGTTCGAAGGAATTACCAAAGAATACCGGTACTGACTTAATGTAAGTACTATAGCGTTTATGAAGGCGTAGGTGGAATTTAATAGCTTAGACACGTGCGCGTCGCCCTACCGGATGTATGACTGGGAGACTTAGATATAATTTCTAGAGGATACACGACGAGAGAAAAAAAAGATCCCACAAGCCCACCGAGCTCAGAAACATATATCATAATATAAAACGCATAACTGTAAAATTTTGGAGAGTGAGGATGGAATAGAAAAAACATATGGCAACCGCAAATTGTAAACAATTATAATTTCCTATAAATACAAGCAAATATTATACATAACATGTTTCATTGTTTGTTTTACATGTGTGTTCTATTGCAATGTTTTTCTTAGCTCGGTTCACCAACATTTATCCCTATAATAGACATGAGAACGAGAAAAAAGTCGTGTCACTCACATGAAAAATAAATTGACGAATGCCCGATGTGAATGTTTAAGTACCGTAGACGCTATGTAATCTTTGTAATATATATCAATGTTCCCAGTAGTGCTAACTCTAATTAATTGTTTAAATATACACGATGAAATTAGAACTGTGGTTAGTTTTTCCATTCCGAAAATATGTAGTTAAAAATGGAAACGTTATTCAAAATAATCATACTTGCCCACTTTACTTAAAAATTTATATTACATAAAAATAAAGATTTCATAAAATTTTATTGGAGAATACTTTCCAAGCATACCATGTAAATCATTTTCTATGTTTGTAATATTTTTGGAAATGAAGAGGTGCTTAAAATGTAACATATGGTTTCAAATAGAACATCGATTCTTCGCTATCCACGGAAATATGTATATTTTTTGACACAATGCCACTTTCTAAATGTTAAAAGAAGACATTCGAAAACGCTTCAGAGTAGTGAAACGTTTGAATAAAGAAAACCATTTTGCCCAAGAACATTAAAATATTATTATATTTGAATGTTCTTGGGCTTTTTTAATATTATAAATGGTTTTCTTTATTTAAGTATTTATAAAAATAACTGAAATGACCTATATTTCAATTTCAATATTATATGTAGTCAGTGAGGTTAATGAATCAATATTATTTAAACAAAGAAACATCCGGTTTCAGGTTTTGTGTCATGTGCTTAAGTAACATTGGCCCAACTAAATAAAAACATTGTCGCAATAAAATACTTTTATTAAAGAACGGGAAACAACAAGCCACATGACCATCAACAATATGATCACATTTATGTCCACATATTAACCGAAAGCAATTCAGATTTTTTTTTGAAACAAAACGCAGTGGAAAACGAAGCTTTGCTAGTACACTAAGAGTATATGTCAAGGTCATAATCACAGTGGTCCCACTGTGCGATTTCGTGGCTTGACCTCTATAAGTTTCTATAAGTAAACTGCCGATATAAATTGTCTGTTAGTGACAAAAAATATTTCAGCGGTTTCTAGCCAAATTCTTTGTCGCTTTTAAACACCTACAAAGTAATATATTATTTATATTTTTACTAATAACAAAATTGAAATGGGACTAAAGTCCTAACACCTCAGATTGCGGATCAAAACTACCTCCAGAGTTATTAGCCGTTAATTTCAATTTTCAGCTCCTGTTTCCTATTATTCAAGGCGGTAGGCTTCCCATACAAAAAAGAGAGCCCGGGCCGTGTCTGTTCCTCGCTCAATCCCTTAACTTATTTCTACAGAAAAAATATATATATTAGAGGAAATCCTATTATAGAAAGGTGTATTTTTGTTTTTTTCGCTATCTCGTTTAGTTGTTTTATAATAAATTTTACAAGAACACACCGCCCTACGGACGGCCTTTCTTAATGACACTGCAAATTTTAGTTTTAGAACACGCTCATTTCAGGATTCGAAACAGATACCCTAAGCTGTTTCGACGAGTATTTTATAGGTATTTTTGGGAATTTGCCCTTGTCATCACTGTCACTCCGGAACGGGTCTGAGTAAAGGAATTTAAACGTAGATAGGATGCCAAATCGAAGTCACGGAAAGAAAGACCATCCCCTTAATTTTAATGTGAGTTCTGTATTTTATGTTAATTTTTACGAAAACTGTTTTACTTGATTGTATTTTGTACTTTAGAGTCGTTTTATATGATGTGTAAATGTCGTTGTGTCAAGTCATATGTTATTCCAGAAATATATTGTAATATATAAACCACACGACTTTTAAAAATATGAACCTACCTCGCTACCTATAGTAAATAAATAAATACAGTTCAATTTTAAAAGATATACGGTATATCTAAGAATTCCTTTTCTATCTTTATTTATTTTATTCATTTAATTAGCGACCATGGTAATATTCAAGGACGTACTAATAAATATATCTTAGATATTCTCAACATGGAGATTACTTTACACTAAAATAAAATAGGTGCAGCAGCTTCACAGAATGATGATCATATGTTATTACTTCTGCTGGACAGCGATATGCTGTTTAATTCCTCACATGAAGCCTACTGTATCCTATTTGATATTACCGTATAAAATTTTAGAGCAAATTGCTTTTGGCCTGTGGCAAGCGATGTTTTGAAATTAATTATGTCCTTTTCCTGTAGGTCCTGGTAGAAATGAGGGGAAAAAACGCACTTTCCCCCATCAGGGACGATAGCTGATAGGCATAGGTGAAACTGCCCAATAATTGTCATTGTATTGATAATTCAATTTCATTTAAAGTCTTACAACTGACCACAGAAATATATTTGTAAATTCTGTACCTATGTAATAATTTATTTAAAATCGCTGTAATAGATATAGTAAGAATATTGTATTGTATAAATTTTAAACTGAAAATAAGTATAATATTGTCAAATGCAATATATTTATAATATATATATGTATATATATGTATATATAAATGTCAAATATACGTTTCTTTTTTAATTTAATAACCAATACAAAATCATACAGTGCAAATCTAAATTCAGGTACAAGATTTTAATTATTTATAATTAATGCGTTAATAATCTTTGATTTTTCTTATATTAAAATAAAAAAATATTTAAAATTTAATAAGCGTCAAAATGCATGAATTCTACATATCGTACTTGCAGGAAATAAACGAATTCGATTTGTTAATAAAGGTCATACATAATAAGATTATAAAATGTAATTCCACTGTGTTATCATAAAATCCTTTCATTATAAAAAAAAACAGAGGCTTATAGATATGACTAAACAAAGATATTCAATAGTGTTATAAAAAAAAGAAAGTAGAGAAGGGCAAATTTATTCACAGATACCTAATTGAAAAGTTTTTTAAATGAAAATGTTCAACAAATAAAGACATGTAAAGTGTTTAATTAATTATATTTTAAATATTTATATTTAAAAATACTAATTAATCGATATTATTTAATTAATATCAGAATATTACATTATGACCGCCTTCTAACAAAGATTTTTTACCTAAATTTTGTCGAAATATTGAATAGGTACAAAATTATTTTAAATATCACTACAGACTGTGCGATCATCTGATTAGTAACATCAGAATATATCAAAATAATTTGATTTTATAAATATATCCGAAATAAAATAATTATAATCAGTACGTGGAATAATTAAAGTATTGACTTCTTTCTGTAATGTAGTGTAACACAAAAATCTACTTAATCTGGTACCTACACAATTATTTGAATTTTATGTTCGGTAAAACTGAAGGTTTTTTACAAATTAACACTTACATAGAGTTAACTTTTCTTTCTTAAAGACATGGTTAGTATTTTAAAAGTGAAAAGAATAGAGATGCTTTTCTTTCCTTGTGTCAATGTCACTTGTTACAGAGTTTAGCTGGGTAGAGTTTGTTACAGGGCGCGCCGCCCAAGCCCAGAGCGGCCGCCCGGAGCGCACCGCCCACTGCACCGCCCGCTCGCCAAGACACGCCCACGCTAGGACACGACACTGGTCATTATTGACAATCGATGACACAAGAAGCACAAGAAGCAGCACAAGAAAAGAAAAACTAATTAACAGTTCATATATAGGAGTGTAGTTTTAAATTAATGGCAATTGTATATTCTAAAACAAACAGCGAGCCTGCGTCTCGTATGTGACGCGTGTATATGTGAAGAAATGATCCTTAACGAATCACTACTTGTGAGAACCTCTAATTGACTTTCAGTTTTTATTAATGTTTGCTATAAGTATTGTGTAGCTGTTGGTTTTCCTATGATAATAAAAATAAAAGTAAAGAAAAAAATAAAAGAAATTTAAGGTACTGCAGTGATATCGTCAAAACTATAAGAAGTCGATAAAGCTGACTGTAACTAAAACCAACATAAATATAGGACTAAACTAAAGTCTTCATTCTCCATTGAAGTGAACAAAAAAGCAGATGTTTTTTTTTGTCACTTGTGTTCAAAAAATAAAAGTTACCGCCAATTGAACTTAAACTGAACTCAGTAGGCCCAGAAAAATAACAGGCATCGTGGCGCGACACGAATAATCCAATAACCCATGCCAATATCTCAGTTTCCATGTTAACGTCGAATATACTAAAAGTATTTATTCCTATTTGAAATAAATTAAGCTGTGTGTATATCGAATGTATACGTGTGTGTCGTGTCAATCTTCTTTACAGTGCAAACAATTGGGTACAATTTATTTATATTCATTGTGAATTTTAAATATGATTGTGGCCACTTCTATTGTGGTACAAAATTTTCAGAGCATGCGGAATAATTCAACTAATAGGTAAATATTGGTAAAAGAAAATTATTTTGTTAGTTTTTATCAAAGGAATAATAATAGAAATATTTATTAAAGGAATGCACTACGTCTGATATGCGATCACCGAGCGATTTCATTTCAATAGGAAAAATTATGAAATGAAATTAAACTTTATGTGTTGTTAATAAGATTAATAATTAAATAACAGCTTTTGCTCTTTCGTCTTTTTAATATGTGATGAAAATACTTGATGTTTGACGATCGTAGCCGAAGCCTGTAATTTTCCTGGGACTATTGAACCTCTTTAGCAATAAACTCGACCCCTAACTGTGCTATTTGCGGTTAGGTACCAACTAATTACCAAAGAAATGCTTAAAATGCAACAAGCCTTACTTCCAAAGCGGTAACAAATATTGGTAACCATCCTTTAAGGTTCGTGCGTGACTATTACTGAGACAAATGGTTCGCTGCAAACACTCTGGCGATTGTGACCGAAACCCAATAAGCGCATACCGCGCCAATGTATTGAGCGTGTCTAAGGCAGGCTTTTGCGGTTCTTCGTCCGTCCAGCGCTTAAAGCGAATTGTGTCATCTATTGAAATTTTGTCGTCGGTGCTATCAACCATCTGCATCATGTGAGGGTGTTTACTCTGAAATAAAATGGGCAAATAGCAATAAATGGCGTTTGGTGTCAACTACATGGAATGATTAATGAGAACTATAATTTAACTCGATAAAACGTAGTAGAAGGAATGTTAAACACTAATTTTGTCTTATTATAAGGCACTGGACGTAATACCAAACCGTATCAAAGCAGCGTGGTGAATTAAGCTACAAGCCCCCTCAACCCAAGAGGAGGCCTAAGCCCTTTCAGTGGGGTGATAATGAGCTGATTGTATGTTATGGACGTAATACAGCTCTAAAGATATAGCAAGCTGAAAATGTAAGAAGAGTTAGATTTTTTTAAAATTTAGATAGATGATTAATTTGGAAAAATATTTACAATTTAGCATTTATATTTGTTTTAACTTACCATAGAGTAGGTGGTAAAAAAATGTGATTTATTTTCTACGCATGAATGTGTGTATATGTACGGTTGTGATTAACAAGACCAATTTTGATAATGTTTTCAATATGGTGCTAATTCACATATTTTTAGAAACTGAAACTTACTTTAACATTATTGAATTTAACTTAATTTACACTAAAGAAAACTTACTTTCAATTTAACCGATTTAAAAAAAAAAACTATCATTAATACGCATCAAATTATTTGTAAAAAAATAATGGTAAAATCATTTTTCTTTTGCCCTGGAAATATACATTTCTATATGACCCGCTAAATTAATAACCCGCATAATGTATGTACTTATACTCATAAAATTGTAACAATGTGATGGAAGATATCATTGCTGGAAAAACTGTATGCAATTAAGTATGCATCCCTGAACGCTTTTTCGTTCAGTTGTATATTTATGAGTTTGTATTTTATTTAGACGCTTATCATTCGGGAATCAAACGAAAACCATTTCGACATTTTAATGAAACTTTATGGGGTTAGGATGTAGGAGTAAAAGCAGAGCGACAGTTTTTACGTAGAACAATGTTTTACAAAATCGATCAACCATGTAAAAAACAATTTAATTCGAGATGTTAGAAATACACGCCCATATTTCTGAATATGAAAAACCAAATAATACGAAATGTAAAAACTATGTCGGCCATGTTGCAGGAAAAAGTCTGTTCCAAAAAAAAATTGATTTGAACTTACCATACTGATGCACATGAGGATTTGCAACACGAACGCACCAAAAGAGAGAAACGCTATGCCGGTGAGAGCTATTTCGAAAAGCTCGTTCAAACCTAACCCATGATGGTGTTCGTGTTCTACCTGTAATAATATCATTCACTTAGCATATCAAAACTATTTAAATTAATAGTAAACACTAACTGTAAACTATGAAATACCAAGCTAAATATTGTTATTTTGACCCCTTAAACGTTTAAAAAATAATTAGAGGAATCAATTGAAGGGTCAGATCTGATGGGCTAGCGTAATTTGTGTGAGAACACGTGTGTGCTCCTAGCAAACTTTTTATGTAACTACAGAATTCCATATAAATTACGTAAAACTCATACGACATAGGTAATAGTAAAATCCTGTCACTAAGTTCTTCGATCGCTACAAGTTCTAAACATCCTTTTGTTAAGGTGTCTACATACGTTTATACATATATATGCTGTCTGAGGGTATAAAAGAATCCGGCTGGTAACCATTACAATACGTAACGCAAGATTTGCTAGTACAAAGTGTAGGTCGTTTTTATATTTTTTCTTATGAAAACCAAATTCTAATATTTTATCTATCGAAATTAAGTTCGTCGTAAGTTAAAATCATGGCTTACCTACTATAGGTCAGAAGTTTAATTTATTAATAATAGATTGCCTAATGGTCTGGCTATTTTAGGAAACCATATTCGAAGGTGTATTCGAAGGTGTACGGTTTTCGTCCTCACTTTACATGTATGATAGGCAGTTTAGAATATTTTAACTGTTACAAATTAGTATGTACAACCATGCTGAAAATCAGGTTTAGAACATTAACGGGGTACGAGCAAAATATCTGTGACATAGAGACGAACAGACGAACATTGAGAAACTAATAAGGTTCCTTGTCGGACTACGGAACCATAGAAAATTGAGTAAATTATAAATAAATTCAAATAAGTTTGATAAATTGAAGACATGTGAGTATATCTAAAACATAGTTAAATAAACATCAATCAAACTTTGAGTCAGTAAGACAATTATAATTATTTATTTGGCGTTATACTAATATTATATGACGACCGCTTAGCCTAGTGGGTAGCAACCCTGCCTACGAAGCTGGAGGTCCCGGGTTCGAATCCCATGTCGGGTTAGTATTTATATGATGAATATTGATACGGGTACCGGGTCTTGGTTATTACATGTATGTGGTTAATGTGGTGTCTTCGATTGGTACCCAAAATACAAGCTAATGCTTAGTTTGGGGCCTAGACGTTGTTGTGATGTGTACATCATTATTATTATTATAGTTACATAAAAAAATTCAAACCTCGTATTTTGTGTAAGGTTCATCTGGCAAGTGGGCGGCTGGATGCTGGTACAGAGGCGGTTGAGGCGGCGCTGAGAACTCGAAACCACCAGCTGATTATATTTTTACAGAATGTAAATTTTAGGTATATATCCTGTTTGAATTATTAGGTATAATTACAAGACATTTTGGTGTGGAAGCTTTACGTACGTAACTACATTATTAATTACATTAAGATAGAAGAACAAATCTTGTTGTAATGATTGTATGTAAAATGTCAGCTTTAAAAATATGTATATGAAAAACAGTAACTTCAATAGAGCCAGCAAATTCATTTTCGTGACACCCATTTTTCACATTTAGTGCATTTTCATAAAACAAAAAATTAACAATTGAAAATGAGAACGAAATCATGTAGAAATTAAAAACCTGTCAAGTGCGAATCCGCCTCACGCTTAGTCAACCCAAAGGTTTCGTACTTTCGTATAACGGGTGACAACTAAACTCGTATATCAAATTCAAAATTTTAAAAAATGTATGTTATATACCTACAAATTTACATACATAAAATCACTCCTCTTTCTCGGTAGGGTAGACAGAGACTACCACCTTACAAATGGCTAGCTAGCATCTTTCGCATACTTTATACCATTCATTAATATTTTCATGTGCTCGTCTGTGCAATATACTCTCAACCTGGCCTTTTTAGAACTTCCTCGATTTGATCACTTATTAAGCCTTCCTTTTTAGACATTTCCATTATTTATTCATTCCTTCACTCCACGTTACCAAACCACGTCAACATTCTGTGGCCAATTCTAATAATTATCTCTTCTTTAACACCACATCGCTCTTTTATCACACTATACTTAATCATATCATTCAGTTCTATGTCAGTAATATTCCTCAATGCTCTCATTTCTACATTAATTTTACTTTCAGGTTTTTAAGCCACACTCAGGTTTCGCTCCCATACCTCAGTGTCGGAACCAACATCCCTCCATGAACAACCAGGCGAGAATTTTAGATATTTTCTGACTGTTCATAAATATGTACTCCGTATATACGCTCCGTATATGTCCGCCGTTCACCTCATTACCAGCATTCACTCTTCTTTCAATACCATTTTCACATTTTCCATCTCTTGTAAACATCGAACAGAATCTCAGATACACAACGTCAATCACTTTTTTTCATATTTCACCTCTAATTCTAATATCATATTCAGTCACATTTTCATCTCTTCCACAAGACCATCACTATTGCCTTGTTTATATTCACTTGCATTCTCTTTCTTTCTAAAACTGTATTCAAAATAGATACCATTTCTTGTAGCTCCTAAGCCGATGATGCAAGTATTACGCGTACTTTATCTGCATAGAGAAGACATTTGTCTCACTTTACATGAGTAACTCATCTATTCTCAAAACATAATTAGTCCTACTGTGCCCCTTTTCCTTTGTACAACGGTGTGATTACTGCATATAGTAAATAAATTTGACAGCAGCGTTTGGTTTTTTATAGAGTTAGAAATGTCACTTCAGAGTATCGAAACTGTAAAACGCAATTTCGCGGGGGTGAAGACAGACTGGTATTGCGCACCAGTCTGTCTTCACCCCCGCGAAATTGCGACCTTCCGGACTGAAACTCGGCATCTTGCCAAACTAAGCACAGAAGAGTGATTCTAGTCAATTCGTACTTTTATGGAATACAGCATTGCATCAGTCTTCTGGTACACAACTGTTCTTCCAAGAAAAAATATTAAAAAGGCAGTACAGCTGACTAGCAACTATTCTTTGCCCAACCTTTGGCATTTCGGCTGACACCCTATCATGCATAGTCACATATACTATTCCAACTTTTCATAATTTCTTCCATATTTATGAAAGAAAGTACTTTACCCATAAGTAGGTTTTGATTTACTTGCAAGTGTCAATAGAAGCGGCATAAATGACCATATTTATGATTGCGTTGACTTCGAAGCTTAATTTTTTTTACAACTCAAAGGGATCGAATACCGTATTTGATCCCGAAAAAAATAATAAATTTCGTGTTGGAAAATTTCACCCCCCAGAATTTTTTTTCAGTATTTTAATGGTTGACTGAACTGAAATGCTATTTAATTTTGATTTTCAAGTTTCCATGTCAAACGATTTCTGCGAAAAATTCTAATGACACAAACGTATGTTAAGACAGGCAAATGAGTGATCTTATACTCGTAAGAGTTCAATTTTTTAGAGGTCCGGAACCCTAAGAAGTGTCTATTTCGTAGTTCTCAAGAATTATGCGTGGTGGAAATAATTATTCGTATTTTTCACCATAAATTATTGTAATTGCATGAAATCATAAAAGTACGAATTGACTAGAAGCTCTCTCTCTCTTCTCCGTTTACCGTCTAACCACTCATACTCTAAACTGGTGCAAGATGGAGAGATTTTCACCCCTGCGAAATCCTCGTGCGCCGGTCTTCACCCCCACGGAATTGCGTTTGACATTTTCGATGCTGTATTTCTGAGTGTATTAAACGCTGCTGTCAACTTTATTTACTCTACGCATGAAATGAACATTAAAACCGTTCTAGGAGATTTATTACGGAATTCGTGAGGTGGTATACTAACAATACTTAGAAACATCAAAAGCTGATACTGATGGAGTAACAGGATGCTGTCCACCATATCCAGAGGTCTCCCCGCCATCATACACCTCGTACCCATCTCTAGACTGTATGTGCTTCGTGGGTAGGTCGTAATTGTTGAGAGTTTGGTTCTCGTAAACTGGTGCACCTTCATGCCTTGCAAAACGTGAATGTGTTTAAATTCTTTGTACCAATTTTTATTTAAATAGAAGTACATTTAGCTTACGCTCGCGACTTCGTCCGCGCCACAGGTCTGCGTACATGGGTAGTATAGGTAGGTGATAATAACGCGGTTTTATTGCATACTAGCGACCCGCCACGATTTCGCACGCGTATAGTTCGCCTCAAACTTTATGGCGGATCGGAATACAACGCTATAAGCGCGTTTGCACAGGTACAGTCATATATCCCTTGCTCCATTGCGACCCACTACACCTAAAACTGGTTACCGCGACGCGACTTGTGCCTATGTTCACATCCGCCATAAAGTTTAATTGGAACCGTAGACAGGTAGAAAGATTAATTGCTAATTTAAGTAAGTACTTTATTCGGACAAATAGAAGATAATAATTCATTATTAACAATTAATACAATAATATATTAATAATTTTTTTTATATCCGTCGCAACTTTTAAACGACAGATCCGATCCGTATAGTTTAAGGAGGAATTTATATGTATATAATTAACCTTGATTATGAAACTATTTAGTTAATATTATGACATGATTGCCATCCTCTGTCTATTTTACCCGTGTTTTGATTGATTAATTTGAACAAAAAACGGTTATTTTGGCTTAACTATTATAGTTAGGCATATATAGCCTCTCAGATTCTTTTGTGGGTAATGATGTGTGCTATAAACATGTAGTACATTATTTTATGTATCATTAATAGTTTTCATTATCATATAATCAATAATAATAAATAATAACTTTTACAGGAAAATTTTTGATACTTTGGGTTACCCATACTATTGTAATTTTCGTATCGAGCGCAAATTTTTTTACAGCAAAATACCAGACACGTTACTTGCTGATAATGTAACTTTCTATAGGCGAAAGAATTTTTTTTAACAATTAAGTAGGTTTTGAGTTTATCCGTTACAAACGAACAACCAAACAAACATACAAAAATGGAATCTTTTCTGTTCATAATATTAGTTCAGAAATATTGCTTTCTGTCAACTAATATGACCCATGACTTGCAGCCCCGTTTCATCACTTTAGGGTTTGAATTTTGAAATAAACTTAATTGATGACCTGTATAAAAGGAAACCGGCCACGGTAATCTTAGCCATTGACGCCTTCTCATTTATAATTCAATATTTAAAAAAACCTTAAACATTAGAACAGACTTTCAAAATGTGTGTTTATCGCCTAGATTTTGTACCGGACAACTGTCGCCAAAACATTATGTAATATGTAACTAGTTAAATATATGTGCACTACAGAATATTATGCCGGTACTTCTATACTGATTACATTATAAAAATACTTTCAAAATCTTACTTTTTCAACCAATCTTGATAATTAGCTGAACCAACATCACGTAAAAAGTTGTTTCTGAGGAGATGATAAAAATTTTCTTGTGGCTGGTGGTTCGTGGCGAAAGGTTTGCCCACTCGATCTTGCAACACCGGGCGATCCAATTCTTCGAGTATTTGTTCTGCGACGAAACTTCTACATTTGTATTCGTTCATCATTTTCCTGGAAATAGCAATGGAAACCGTCAATAAATATCGAAATTTCAAGAAACGTCAGTTGGATACAACGTGTGCTCTTCGAAACGGAAAAGAAGCACGTGTGGTTTTTTTGTGGTGGCGTAGAAAATTGGACACCAAGGCGTGTTACTGAAATTATTTACTGGCGGTGAAACACGAATAAGACAGTGTGATCTGGAAAACAAAAAGTGATCGTTGGTATGGATGTTTTTAGATGGCCTGTTGCCAAGAAAACTGCGAAGGTCTGGGCATATTAGGAAAAAACGATGGCTAATTTTCAGTCAGCAAGTGGATAACTTTGACATCAATGCTAGAAAAATGTAGATCAGTTATTTCGGAATGATACACAACAGTCGCATTGCTAAAAGTTGTCAAAGCTGTCCAGGAGAACACAGTTGTTTCACAACAAAGGCGTTTAGTGATGAAACCCTACATTATCCACCTTGTACAGCTCTACCTCAGCTTTCTGTGGTTTTCTTTTATTGGCAATTGACAAGGAAAAAATTAAAAGAAAGTTTTTTTTCAAGTGCCAAAGAAACAGTGGCTCCTTACGAATTTACTATTTCTGACCTCTCAGAGGGAGACTGGAATAAATATTTCCATATTGAATACTTGAGAATACTTTGATAAAATATATAGATTGTATAAATTATATGAATTATAAAAATATATCGTTTTACTATTCGGGAGTTTTCAACAGGAGAGACTCCGAATTGCGATTTGATCCAATCCTTTTTGTCATATAAATATTTAAAATATTTGAGTAGCTAGAGAAAAATTACGTCATTTTTTGACAGTATCTTAACATAGTCTATAACTAGTTTAGCTATAAAATAACATCGCTCGATGCACTCACATCACATTTCAGAAAATAATCTATTTTTACCTGTGAAATGTCATAGTTGTTAGTGCAGCGTCTATTGACCCATTGATAGCAGCCTCAAACGTTTTTCTTTTGTCGGTAACATTGTTCAGTTCGTCGTCATTTTCGTCCCCGACGATAAAATAAGTCGGCATTAAATCCGTACGTAAAATGTCGTTCACGTTCAATTCATTTTTATACATTAAACATAAATTTGGAGTTATTTTTAAAATGAATATAAATTTAAAAAGAAAAATGCACTGCTTTTCCATTTTTAAAATACATGTATAATTTGGTTCAAACCCACGCGTAGTATGCGAAATGTACTTAAAAAGAATGCTACGAGTTTGCCGAGGTATAAGAATTATTCAGATCACGGAGCGGAAAAATGGACGATTTTAAACGCGTAAGAAAATGTAACTGTTTACCTACGAGGTATCAAAGTATCTAGTCTTTTCATTAATAGTAAAATATTATTATAGTTATAAATATTTAATTTTTATATAGGTAGGTAAGTCTTAACATGAAAAGATATCTTATATATTCGTACTCTGTGGAAATAAACAAAAAAATATATATTTCATTCTATTCAATCAGCCCCCTCAAGATGAGGAGGCTTGGCGCTTAAATCCGCCACGCTGCTCCAATGCGGGTTGGCGGATTGTAATGACCGCCATCTATTGACAACCGGGACCGACTGCTTAACGTGCTCTCCGAGGAACTGAGTCAGTAATAGTTAATAATGTACTTAAGTCAGTAAAAAGTCGTGTCGAACCACGGCCACATGGCCTTATAAATTTGAAACAGGTTCGTTGCGTTCGGGCTATCACGACAAACAAAAAATTTTAATTACAATGAAATTGTATTTTGACCGACTCCAAATTCAAGACTGTTTTTTTTTTGTGAATGTTACGCGATACGCTTTTTTTATTAAGTAAGCCATACTTGCGCTTGATACTATTTAAATTTAAAGAAAATGTTTTACTTTTAAGGGCAGAAAATAAGGAGATGAATCACGTTCATTCGAATTTCACCCACTTCCTGTAAACTGATTTTAATGAAAGTTAACACATGCCAAGATGTATTATTAATATATACCTAAAATAAAAAATATTTATAAAATAAAAAAAGAATATTATAGTGATCTACAATTGGTCTGATGATGGTAATTATAAGCAATCCAAAGGAAGTCCTCAAATGTGTACAGCAGCTGCCTCAGGTCTGGATCTTGACTGTCATTGAGGAGGCCGTGACCACGAACACCACAGATACAGGATGACGGGATACTATGAATTTTTGTGTGCAGTTGTATGGAGTAGTCATTTGTTTCTGCTACTGCTCCGCTTTCACTACATTAATTATTGAGGCCAAGCACCCAACCCGTAGTTTATTGCATTTCGTTCGCAATTTTTTTAAATGATCATCCATTTCGTCACAAGTTTCCTTCAAATGGAACTGTCACATTTGTGCAGGGCGTTCGAACGGCCTTCCCATACTAGATACCAATAAGTTACCGTTACCACTAAAACTTGTAAAAACCGACTTCAAAATTTTGTTTGTAAGTACAGATTTAAACTTTTAAGTAGTTCTTTATTTAATGTTATTTATAGAATCAACTTTATATTATTTATTATTATTATTTTAACATTGAAAATGTTTGTCAGATCGGTTTTCGTGGGGGAGTGTAATTCGGTTATATTTCCGAAATTTATGACAGTAGAAAAAAGGCAATGTGGTGTCACGAGCTTGTGGGGCGTCGTATGATACCTTTTTTTTTAAATTGGTGGGTAACTTTTTTTTTTAAATCGAAAGTAGTGAAAAAAAGAAGAATTTTCCCCGATTTTTCGGACAAAAGGTTGATTATTCGGAAAACGAAAGCCAATATCAAAAAAATGAAAAAAAAAAATCCGAGGCACCTAGATTGTTTACCGTTTGGAAAAATAAATTTTGAAGTCGTTTGAAAACTGTGGTCGAGGCAAGTGCCCTTTTCATTGAATGATTATCATATCAGTTACACAGGAGAGTGAGATTCGGCTATATTTCAGAAGGTGTAAAGGTAGACAAAAGTGTCAAAAATAATATATAAATTTTAATAAATAATAAATTATATATATAAATAAATAATAAAGTTAATAATAATTAACTTAAAACTTCTTTGCAAAATTTAATAAAATTGTTTGAAAATTTTTATTTCTGATCATTTTTAATGTCCTCCGTTAGTGGCGAGAAGCGCGAAATCTGTAAAATTTTTTTGTTTATTTACAAGTTAAAGTAATTTTTATAAAAAATATTATTTTAAATCAATTATATTCATGTTGAAATATTCATTTATAGAACAGAAATATTTGTCAATTAAGATTTGGTTAAGTCTCGTATTGAATTTTAAATCAAAAAGTTTTTAAAAGTTAAAAATAAGATTTTTATTACCTTTAGAGAGCTTTAAAGAACAATAGAAAAATATGTATATTTAAATATTTACAATTTCTAATCAGTTATTTTGGGAGTCGCTGCCAGCCAAGGCAAGAAATCAAATACATAAATATTCTATTAAATAATTTAAAAAATTGTATGTTGGAGATTTTATCCTGGTACACGGAACCAGAAAATTTTGAATTAATGTTGAATTTAAGGAATACTTTCAATAGAAGTCGTTACTACCTTGTACATCTATGTTCTTGGCGCTGCGTTCCACTGTCTGAAGAATTACTTCAAAATAGGCCATGTTATGATAGCCTGGATCCGATTACCAATGTGAGGGTATGTAGATTCATTAATTTAATTTATTATAAAGTTCAGTTTTACCTTCAACATCTTGATGGTGTAATCCAAATATGAATACATGCATCGGTTTGCCCGTACTTTGATAATGAAGGAAATTGAGTTTTACTTGAGTACAATTGTTCTACTTGATAATCAACTCCTAACCCGCGTCGTGTTCACTGATAGTGTTCAAATGTTGATAGGAACAGCCCACCTTGAAGAAGACTGCCCGGTTTTCAACTGCCCACAAATTATCCGAATAATGAAATGTGAAGGCTCTCTAACTGCAGCCCGCTTGCTTCTGTCTTGTGATTCGAGTCGAGCGCCCTGAGCTGGTGTCGTGCTCCTTTTTCTCGCCAAGCACTTCATCACAAAGTTAGCGACAACAGTTCATTTCGTTTTATTTGTTTCAAATTACTTAAGACAGAGGAAATGGCGTGCACACTGTGAGGTTAATAAAACTTGCTTCAAATGGCACCGACTCCAAAACAACTGATTAGTAATGTTGTATACTTTTTTTGTTGCTCTTTTCTGTAAAGTAAGAAAAAATATTATTGTATCTTTTAATTTCAATTTCTACACTAGGCATTATTCTGAGGTCAGTTTTTTTTTAATACCAAATAGAATTTTATCTTCGAATAAATTGTTTAAACTAGATTTATAATACACACAGAAGTTGTAATTTTTATTTTCTCTACGTAAATGTTCATCACTTATCACGCAATTGTATAAAACACCGGCCTATTATAAGGAAGTTCCGAGGGAATTGTGGTTTCGTAGAACGCAGCGGGAGCTTAATGAACATTCTAAAAGCTCTCACAAATCAAAAATGTACTGGAGATGACGTTAAAATATATTGTTACTATAAAATTAATTATTATTACAGTATGTTTTTAGTAAATTTGAATTTGTGTATAAAATAAAATATGTATTAAATACTTCAATTAATATGATGCACGTATTAGTATTGCATACTGAAATTCATGTAATTAACGAAAATGTATAGGAGAAATGCAATACAATATAAAAAAAATATAAAAATAAAACCAGGTTTTTGATTATGGCTTTATTAATTTACTTACGGTTGCTCATTTCATCGCCGTCGTAGATTATGACACGTTTTTATTATTTTGATTTTGACACGAATCAAACAAAAGCTTTCTTTAAGACACGAGCTATATTCCTGCCCTGTAACAAGATCATTTCAGAAGTTTAGTCGTGAAAAGGTCTCAAACATACAGACACATTTTCACGGTAGAAAATAGTCTGTGCCTTTCCTAAGGTTTCAGCTATCTCTGATGTACTTTTCATTAAAGTTGTTTAGATTTGAGGTTTATCCAGAAGCGTCGTAGCCCGCAAAGTTCCTACACTTACTATTTCAATTCCTATTCTTTATTATCTTACGTCACATACAAAATATAAGTACACGTTTACGTTATTTCTGTTGTGTGGGAACAGCAAAGAATACAATTTCCCACCGCCACCGGAAAGCGTATCGTAAGAGGCGAATAACCCTGGTTAGCAGAAGATGGGCAGTAGCATCTCTCTGCGAAACTGTATACTGCGATCACCAACCCCTCTGCCAAGCGTGGTGGTTATTGGCAAACCCTCACAATGCGGCATACAAAAACACAATCCTCAAGCACCATACCGGGGGTAGTTGGACGGGAAAGGCGGAGGACCATGTGTGGTGGTGACTCTTGGGAGAGGCCTATATCCTGTAGTGCAGAGACACGGGCTGATGATGATGATATACGTTAAATAACATCGTCGGGCGTCGGGGACCTCTAAGTTATGCCTAATTTTTAAATAAAAATAATTAGTTTCTTCCGTTTATTTGAAAACCAATGCGATAAATCAGCTTTCACTTAAAAAAACCGCATTGACATCGGTTAATTCGTTTGAAAGCTACGATGCCGCAAATAGACATACCATACCAATTTAACCAGCTTTCAAACCATTCTAAAAGAATTTTTTTAACTTTCGCGTGATTATCACTTATTATTTGAATATCACAACATATCTCCGAGTATAACAGCATTAAGTAATACTCTAAATGTATTATATTACCAATCATACAGTAAACACATTTGACAGAAGGTTTTGGGACCGAGCTGAGCGTATTCATACTTTTATATTTTGAATACATTTCAAAATGTATTATTTAATTTAAATAAAATCATAAAACATAATTTTATATTTAAAAGGAGTGTCAATTCTAGGACCAAATTCAAAGTAGCTTTGCCCCTTCTCAGGAATGTTATTTATATTTTTATATAAAAACAAATAATATTTTTTTAAATAAGTATTTAATTTAAATGTTCTTCAGACAATTCAGAGAATATTTGTAACAAGTTTCATTCGTATAATATAAGCTCTCATCGCATTCCAGTAATTTTCAGGCTTCTTGATTTGAGAGAACGTTTTTAATGCTTAAAATTTTATCGAAATATATGAGTGATTTCATGATCACTTGCCTAAAATCATGCCTAAAAAACGCAAAATATTTTTACCATTAATGTTAACTTTATATCAGAGAAATATTTTTGCAAAAACAAACAAGAGACAACGTGTACAAAGAAATGTACACGATATTGTTGGCTTTTTGTTTGTTTTTAGAATATTTTAATTGTCATTGCATTATAGTAATACTCTGAGACTAATACCTGACCGAAATTGAACCGAATGGTCAGGAAGAACAAGTTTTAAGCTTGGGACTAGAACGAGGACAACAGCCACTACGACGACGAGAGTGAGGACAACGACTCATGAGTTTATATCAAATTAAACCAAACGATTGGTTTACGATAAAAATTTAAATCAATATTATTTAAGTCGAGCCGTCTCTACGCCATTCCGTGCGCTTTAAGAGGGTTAGGGATCGGTAAAAGGATCTATTGTTGTATAACAAATGTTCCGATGTCATCACCTGGACGTTTTGACGTGTGGACAAACCGCGAATTTCTGATATTCATTTTAATAAGAACGTTAAATCATTGATGTACAAAAAATATTAATTTTACTGTTATATTGTGTTACTTAATACGGTCGTATATATTTTAATTGAACGCGTATTATTATCGAATAAAACATATCGCAAAAATAAGTGAAAGATCTATATATACATACAAAATCGTAGTGTCCGTCTGTCTGTGCGGGCTAATCTCCAAAAGGGCGGAACCATAATAACTATTAGAGTTGATGTTGGATTTTAAGATACTTTCTTTGAATGAAAAGTGTTGTTTGATAATGTGTTAAGTTGTAAAAATAAACATGTACGTCAATGATTTTATAGTACTTTATTGAAATGCAGACAACAAGATTAAAAACAACAATGAAATATAACGAAAAAGAAATCATCAGAGAGTTGGACTGAATTGCTAGAGACAGTGGTTTACTAGGGTTTGTTAGTCAAAAGGCAAAATCGGAAACCTTACAATTTCGTCCTACTTGTCTATCCATCCGTATGTCCCAGGTTTATACCTCTGCCGTTTATTCATCGAGCCTGAGGGAATTTTTTCAGGCAAATGTCTTATATGAACCAACATAAAATTCTGTACCGATATTATGAAAAAAAAAATCGGTTGACCCTGCAGGCCATCCCTGAAATTTCCCGCTTTTTTCGAGATCAAAGCGTTCGAAAATATCCCTATTAGAAAGCTAATGGGCTTGAAAGCTACTTCTCAAGCTCAAAATATCGGTGTTCATGATTTTTTGAGCTCTTCGAGCTCACAATACTTATTTTCTGAGCTCTCCAAGCTCAAAAATAGAATTTCTATAAAATTAAAATTTTTCGAGCTCTAAAACCAGGGACATGTTCAAAGAAAATGTTATTTTGACGTTTCGTTTCATAACGTTTCGTTTGATTGCAATCCAATTTACGGCATTCTATGCAATTTTGCAAGCATAAATTTTTTGTGTAAAGTCAAAAATCGATTCGTCGTAAAATCTCTAATTTAAGTTAAAAAAACGCTTTTTTAGAAATTTATAAACTGCGATATTTTTTGGACGCGTCGTTCTACTTTAATTTTTTTGACGGCATTCAACGCAGTTTTTATGCACAAAAAACGTATAGAAAATTTCAAGCAGATTGGTTGGAAAATCTCAAAGTTATCTAAAAAGAAAAGTTAAAATTTTTTATTTTTTGAATAATTTTGAAACAGCTCGACCGATTGACTTCAAAATCTAATCAGATCTAAGTCTCCATAAACCCTTTCGAAACGTAGAAGGTACACTGGCAAGTTTTTAAGATGCAATTTTCAGCTGACTCTAATTTATGTTTGGTGATTATAAAATGAATGCTTGTACTACATGCTACGGAACCTTAAGTTTATGCGTGTCCGACAAGCACTTCACCGGTGTTTTAAATACTTTTCCGAGTTAACTACGTCTTGGTGCGTAGTCCTCACGGTGCCACCAACCTCACTACTTACACTTGTAAGTTAGGGATTTTCATTTCATTTTACTATACCACCATATAGCTGCCGCCGTAGCTATGATCTTCCACCATAAAAGTCGTACTTTTATGGTGGAAGATCATTAATTCGTAATTAACTAGAAGCCCTCTTCTGCGTTTACCGTCTAACCACTCATATTACTATCCACAGTTATAGATAGAGGAATTTTTTTATATACCTATATTTTTTCTGTAATGTAGTTATGACAATATCATTTACATACGTCAAAAGTTAATAACAAGATTTTACATCGTTGGTTGGCGGGAAAAAATCTTTATTAAATAATGCAGTCGGTACAATGGCGGTATCGAGTGCTTGCTCGTAAATCAATCGTTTGCCCATCTTTTGGTACCTACAGATCTTTATGGGCTGCGCGCATTTTAACGAAAACATCGAATCCAACCACTTGTAGGTACATGATTTGTATATATGCAAACAGCTGTCCTGGAACGTCTCTGCATGAAACTAGGATCGTCTCACGATCCCGTGCACTTGCTTTCTCCACACAAAATTGAGTTAGCTTTGCTCCATACTCAAAACTACCATTTTACTTTCTATGGTACCATGTATATATAGTGATAGTCGTGACTAGCCTGCCTCTTGTTTAGAAGGTCGTGGTTCGAATCCCAGAAAAACGGGCATGCACCAATGAGTTTTTTTTTTCTGATTTTTAAGTAGGTACATAACTATCACTGACTTCGTGCCTTGGAGAGCACGTTAAGCCGTCACTCAGTCCCGTTGCCATCATCAGATGGCAGTCGTTAAAATCCACCAGCTCGTACTGAAGTCGCGTGGTAGATTAACCTCCAATCACCCTTATCCCGAGGTGAGGTCTGAGCACCTGCAGTGGAACATAGTGGGTTGACATGGATATGCTGCTGTCAAATTTGTTACTCAGAGTTTTCTGGTAACTTTTATAGAAAACAAAGTGCGATATTAAACAAATAAAATCTTGAAATTTTTGTGGAACCTCCTCGTTATTGACAAGTTTGTTGTATTTTTTTAATCTCTCGCCTATATAACACGTCATATAGGAAATGCTTAATAATAATAATACTTTTTGAGATAACCCAATCAAATGCTGACAACTTCGCAGCGACATCTTTAATTTTGCCATGTTTAAGTAGATATTACATGTCGAAAATATATGATAGTACCTAGTGTCATATAAAATGACGAAAATATGTAGTATCTACGATGTTGAAACGTCAGCATATTGCATGAAAATTAGCGTCAATCAAATGCGCGAAATAAAACATTAATATTAATTTCAATAAAGTACATTGCCAATGAATGTGCAAATCATACGCAATTTTTTTCATTATTACCTAAATAAAAAAGCTTCTCACATGTAATTTTTTTTTATATATAACGAATAAAATTGTATTTGCTTTATTTAATATTTTAGAATTTTGTAGTACTGTGATAGCAATGGCAAGCTCGCTTTTTGTTTAGAAAATCGTGGCTCAAATCCCATGGCATGTATCAATGATTTTTTCCTGACTTAAGTACATAACTATTACTGACTCCGTGCCTCGGAGAGTATGTTAAGCCATCAGTCCTCATTACCATCATCAGATGGCAGTCGTTAAAATTCACCAACCCGCACTGGAGCCGAGTAGTGGATGTTCGCAATGAAACATAAAAACTATTGTAAATGAATTTATTTATTGGCCAGTTTTAAGCATGCACCATTTAGTGCTAGTGATTTTAGAAGAAAGTGTTGCGAGCATATAAATATATTAATAGCCTAGAATAGTGTTGCCAGCAGCATTTATTATAGTAATCACTTAAAAATATTACATAATTCTATGTTTTGTTTATAGCATAAATTGGGGGCGCCATTGTTACAATAATAAAAAGGTAAAATTATAATTATGCTGCTTTACATTGTTTTAGTAAGTATACTGACTGACAATATGTTAAATTAAATGGTAGAGGTAGCTAGTTGAGTATAATTAATAATTTACATAACAATTAGATTTAAATAATAATAATTCAAACAATTGTCGTAACTGATTGTTTGCACCCATAAAAGTTGACGCGTTATCACAAAAAACCAAGGCTCACATTCCACGCCTAGAGCAAAATCTTTTAAATGCCACTAGAGAGAAGTCCGTTGTCAGGTCGGAGACCAACTGAAGACATGAGTGGCCAAAGGTCGTAACTCACAAAACAGACATTTCGAGAAAACAGAATTTAAAGTTTCTCTTAATATAGACCTTGTTGTGCATTTCCTACTTGTTCTTTAAAGTTAATTAAAAATTATAAAAGAAACCGCTCTTATAGCATTGGGAATAGATGATGCGCATCATAAAACCTTTGTTACACCGAAAAAACAGGTTTTGATTTTTTGCAGATATGACCTTTGGCCACTCTTGTCTTCAATTCTAAATGACATTTTGTGATAAAACACACATACACCACTACATATCCTTTACTCACAATAGTTCTCCTTAGAGTTAAATGTTTAACTTGAAAAGAGCCACAAAAATTGATCCCAAATTTATTAAATATTTCGTCCTTTTTTTTTAATCATAGTAACAATATGGTACTTTTGCGTAAGACTAAACATACTGAATTTCAATTCAGAATGCATAAATGAAATGTGCTCGTGACAATTAATAAGACTAGTTAAATGACACTTTTTAATATATTACTTTGTAGACTGGTTGATGGGGTAGCAATTTTTTCATCATTATGAAAAGTGTATGATGTTATTTGCTTTTGCAGACTGAACACTTAAAATTAAATTTACAATTTTTATTATGAAGATTCAAACAAATTTGGCACAATTTTTCTTTATTGATAAAAGCAATCCGCTCTTTTGAACTTTTTAATTGAAACTTTTTGCATGCAAACATTTTATGATCGGGTGATTGGCGAAAACCTTCAAGCTGCTGTTGACAATTTCGACAAGTTGGCAACTCTAGTTTTAGTAATCAAACTTGTCCAACCTTCTCCTTGGTGACTTTCCTCAAAGATTACAGCACGGCGCTCAACAAAGTCAAAAAATTCCTTCAGCGTTGACAATATTGATTGGTTCCTATCTGTATAGTAAGCCCTACAAGAATAGGCATCCAATTTTCTGATTGATTTGGGCACAATAACCATATCCCAATGATGCACCGGTTGACCTAAACCCTGGAGCGCCCCTAACTGTTGTCGTGTTTGTGAAATAAATGTCTTAAATTTTGTGACGTACCCTTTGAGATTGTCTGCATGTCTAATAAAATATTTACATGATGAGTAATCAAAATACATATGTTATCATACCTATCATTAAACAAAGTTAAAGGCTGTTCGTATGACTCATTCACTAATGGAAGCCTTTCTATTAACGCAGATGCTTCATCTTTCACATGTCTTCTTAAATAAAACAGTTTTTGAACGGGTGCTATGAAAGTGTCACTGTAGATTACCGCTTTGAACATGCCTATAAATGTTTTGTATTGCACAATATCCTTTCCGTCAAAATATGGATCTTCCAAAAGGGGAAGTTTGCGCCTACTCTTCGAACTCGAACCATTTGCTGACGTAGACACCTTGACCTCGATAGGGCATGATGGAGACGATGGCGGCAACGACCAGCTGATAATTCTTCTTACATCTGATATGACCGCCAAGCACCTTTCTTCTAGCACGTCACATCTTCAAAATCTGCGCGGGTAATTTTTGTCCCTTATATTGGGAATATAATGGGAAATCGATAATTGCACGATTGATTTCGACAGTTTCCGGCATCTTAAATGTTTTCAGTTTTGACTTCAATCTGCGCGTTAGAATTTTCCTATATTAAATAAAAATTATAAATGTCAATAATGTTGGAAAAATCTTGTTCTTCTAATTTTGACACTTGACAGTGTAAGTAGAACAGTGGAGAATAGCCTTGTATATGTATTATTCTGAGCCACCTGAGCGAAATAATTAAATTAATTCACGTAACTGAATAACTCCGATAATTATTGAATGCAAAACCTAATAGCTTACGAACTATTGGTTCAATGTCGCGTCGCGATCTTGTCTCGATCGTCACCTAATACAGTCGTGTATGCCGCCGGCCAGCCGTTCTTTATTATTCAGTCAGAGGACGATTTACAAATGAACAAAATAAACATTTATTACTATTGTGATAGAAGTGATATTAGGATGGCAACGATTGGGTGTCGTCACTTATCTATTCTAATATCACTTCAATTACAATAGACATAAATGCATCTTTCGATAAATTACATACATGCATACGATTTCATGTAACTATCTAAGTCTTGTTCGCTTATAAAATAAGTAATATTTACTTAATCGTTTTTCGTAATTATTAATAAATAGTTGTTATTGTTAATATCTAAATGTTTATTTATTTATTGAAGAACAACCACTTCATATCTACAATGCTAAGTCTATTAGTTTAATAAATAATAATAATAATAATAACGTATACAACACAACAACGTCTAGGCCCCAAACTAAGCATTAGCTTTTTAGGGTACCAAGCGAAGACACCACATACCTACATATAATAATCAAAACCCGTTACCGGTATCAATATTCATAATATAAATACTGACCCGACCTAGGATTCGAACCCGGGACCTCCAATTTTGTAGGCAAGGTTGCTACCCACTACAGTAAGCGATCATCATCAATTAGTGTTCAGTTTTAAGTTTCACTATAAACTACTTATTGGTGAAATCCTAAGCCTGTAAATAAGTACAAAAAAAATTAATGTGCTGTAACGGTCTAATATATATGTAGTATTCGTTAAATAGGTAGGTACCTACTTCATAAATTATTTTATGATGTAGGTACTTATCTTAAATAAAATCGTTAGGTAAAATCATCGGTACCTATCATTTGTCTAATAGCTTAAGTACCTACTTATATTTTTTTGTTTAGTTATTCATTTAAGAATTACATTGCCTTTAAATAATAAGTAAACGGTCTTTTAGAGCTAAGCGATAAGAGACCAAAGAAATATTAAGGTGAATAGTGAATAAGTAAATATATCTTCTGAACTAAGCGAGGAAGTGAATAAATAAGAGAATGAATTGTTATGGTGAATAAATTCGTTGTATTGACTCTGAATAAATAAATAAATTCACATCAGTGAAATCAGACTAACATCTCTAGTGGAGAGTGGAGAACGGATTGACTTGACTGGCTTGACTGCATGGTTGACTGCCAGTGTTATGTTGGCAGCTCTGTCAGTTTTGGCCATAGCCATAGGCCTCTCCCAATGATTTCCAGACCATAAATAGGACCTACTGGTAGCGGCCTGCATTCAGCATCTTCATGATCAATCATATTTATTTTTGGTTGAGTTAGTTTGTCAACATTTTCACCTTAAGATTATCACCTGTGATTATTACAAAAAATAAAGTCCCCTGCAGCGTCTGTCTGCCTGAACGCGATAAACTCAAAAACTATTGAACGGATTGGCATATTATTGACACCAATGAACAGAGTGGTTCAAGAGGAAGTTTCACGTGTATAATTTATTAAGTTTTTTGGAAATTTGTTCAAATAGACGATTATTGTTGTAGAAGTCGGAAAAAAATCAAGCCGACTGGGAGCTTTCATCGCAAACGCTGCCTAACTCTTTTGAGATATAACAAAATAATGTATAGAGAAATTGTGTATCTTTTATAGGATTAAAGAAAAGTCAGCGATGGCATATGTCTATCTTTTGTTGATAGCTTAATATACCTATTTTTATGTTTAAAAAAAATGTTGTCATATGATGAGGTAATTGGAAAGCAACTTATACGGATATAGTATTAATCCTTATCAAATTAAATACGTTGTTTATCTTCAGCATTTCATGCACATTATGGTTGCCCTTCACACTATACAATTTAAATTAATATCTTAGGAGCTGTCGCGAAATATAAATATCGCACGACCAGACGGGCGGCCATACGGGACGACACGACACGCGTAGTTAGGTTATAAGTAGGTATTTATTCTTTACTTTTTCAAATACGACACTACGACAGAAAAAAAACATTACGGCTTATATGCTCTGCTACCCGTGCGAAGCAGTGGCGGGTCGCTAGTACAATATAAAAAAATCGAGAATTGAAACAACAGTCGTTCGAATTCATATTTTATTAGATGAAAATTTTCAATCCATAAACTTTACAATAAAACTATTTACAATTTGCGATGTAACAAATACGCTCTCAACGCATCGCGATGAACATTTTATTTACATAGGCGAATATTATTTCATAAATTTTTGCCGACGAAAATAAGAATTCGGACTATAAAATTAAAATATTGTGTAGGTACTTATATGTCACTCGTGTTTAGTGCAAAAGATTGTACAAATTACGTTACACACCAATCAAGTTGGTTCTATATTATTTTTCTATAAGCTTCTTTTAATATATACGTCGTTGCTACAGTATAGTATTTCTAATGGATACATTTTTGATGTTTTCGGTTAAGTACATACCTATATAAACTACAAAAATATTGTTTTTAAATAATAGAAAAAAATTCAATGCACATTGTTTGTAATAAATTAAAAAAAAAATCAAAATTTACACTTGCAAACAAGCATAGATTTAGTTTTTTTTTCAGTTTTTTGGTAACTTCACTTAATATTTTATTAGGTTACATTAATAAAAATCTATCTTTGACAGGAGACCTATTCTAATATTCAAAAGAAAGTATTTCAGTTATATTCGGTTTATATTTGGATAACATTTCATGCTAAATTAGCTTACAATAGCACCCCCACGTACTCCTCTAAAGCATGTAGAGGGCAATCAAGCTTTGGTATCGACCCATAAAACCCCACAATGATAATGCAGAGGATTGGTGCATTAGTGAAAAATCATAGAGTGGACCATAGATTAGTCGAGCGACAAAATACGCCTCAAAATGTTATATCACTTCCACTCTATACGCTTGAATATACTTATTGTGGAATGCTTGCCCTATATTACGTAAAAAAAAAACTTACGTATGATATATTGAGGTAAGTTTTTTTTTCACAACTTACGAAAAGAATTCAATCTATGCCAAAGACAAATTTTTAGTTTTCTTTAGGTTTTATGATCATTTTATACATCGTCTTCGGCTGAACGAAGGTAATCCAAACTTAAGGAACGCGCGTTAGTTTAACGACCTAAATAAAAAGTTTCAAGTAAGCATGTGGCGCAAACTAACGGTCACCGAGAAAAAAACATAACGGACAAACCAATGCTTTGTCACCTTACTGTTCAGATATAATATATTATTCCGAGACAGCTGGTCTACCATCAACTGCCATTTTGAAAATAATTTTATAATAAAAAAAATCCATATAGTATTTCAATTCGAAGCATAGTCGGTCATTGACCTATCAGCTGTTTCTTCAATTTTGCGATTAGCGAGACAGTCCCGCGATAATTTGTCAAAATTTCAAGTACCTAAACCTGAGTAAATAAAAATGTATTACTTTCATATTGTAATTCTGTATGAGTGTTCTTATTTGTTGCTATAAAAAAATAAGAGAATAAACTGAGATTTTAAACATGTTTTTCTCGGTAACCGTTAGTTTACGCTATGTGCTTACTTAAAATTTTTTATTTAGTTCGTTAAGCTCTGCTCACTCTATTTATTTGGACTAACCGTCAGCCCAACACGGTGCATAGTAATTTATTTATGAATTCTTATTTCCCAATCGTTAAGCTGTAATCAATATAATATATATACAAGCTTAGATATATCCAAAGTACATTTTTTTTATTAATTATAAACTAATAACATTTCGTTTAGACGCCAATGGCAACATTGAATAAACTAAACATTTAAAACGTAAAGGTTTTTTAATTTAATAATAATAACTTCATTTAATTAAAATTACCCTTCCGTAATTCGAAAATTTTCAATTAAAAATTAACTTTTCACTGGCAAAAATTACATTGGCGTCTTCTCAAAACGCATTGTGTTTATGTCCTTTACATTTATCTCACTAATGTCTTTTCGTGATTCTTACAATAAAATTAGGTTACACTTTAAAAGGCATATGCGAAAGGCAACATAGGGTTAAATATCGAGTCAGGAATACAAAACATACTGTTTTCAGGTTTCGATATAAAGTAAATAGCTTTTTGTATATGTATATATCATCAGTATTACAGTGATTCATAAGTGCAATTTAATCTTGTTTCAGTTGCGTCTGTGTGAATCGCGAATGAAGTTTTTATACAAATCTGCTGGGATAGAAATAGCATTTTTGTGATGCTGTATAGAATATGAAACACGCAAGGTTTTAAATATTTTGAAAAATAATAGATCATTTGGCTAAAAAATCCTAATTGAACATTTCCAATTTTTTTAACTACAGTCCATTTTTTTTTAATTCGAAAGAATAGGAAATTTTAAGAAACTAATTTGATTTTTTTTTTTGAATCGGTTATAACGAAGATATATTATAATGAAAATTCTAATAGCGTGACGTCACCAGGTGGAATTATAAGTTTATACATTGCCGTTGCATATTTATGAAAATAATATCAGTCTCAGAATTGCATCAGAACTGTTAATAGTGATACATTATTATTTTTATAAACATGCAACGGCAATCGCTCTACTTATAATTCCACTCTGTGACGTCACGCTGTTAGAATTTTCAATATGTCTATGTAAATACCGATTCAAAAATAAACAATTCAATTTAGTGTCTTAATTGCTTATTCTTTAAAAATAAAATTTAACGGATTTTAATTGAAAAATTTGGGAATGGTCAATTGTATCTCATATTAATAAAACATTTTTGTAATATCAAGGCTTCTTCAAATTAGTAAGAAAAAAAAAGTATCGATTGCGTTCATGAACTATTCTAAATTATTGCAGAACCTAATAATTTAACTACCGATTCACATTCTTTAGTGAAAACTACTTGTATTTATTGTTTTTATGGTACAGCATTATATGTTACATTCATTTTAACTACTTAAATTTAAAATCTTATACTGGTTTACATAATTACGATCCTTAAAGAACTTGCTTCTTCTATATTGACAAAAGCGTGTATTTTTACACCATCGGTATATAGTTTATGCCGTATACAGTATAATATGGCTGTTTTACGTTTCAAAATGCTAAAACGTTAATTTAGTTTCCAGCGACAATATATTCGGAAAATATATAATTTTGCAAGTCTACAACTTCACCTACTTGTAATATAGTAAAGGATAATAATTATATTTGCAGATAAAATTATTGAGTGCATCTTTTATACTCCATTTTGTGGAGTGACTTTTTGGCAACCAACCGTTTTGTAAATGGTTTCCGAGAAAAAAAATTTATATGAATAATTTAATTTATGTCGATTCTTATACATTGATGGCTCTTTCAGAGTCAAGCAGTAATTTTCATAGTATACTTAATATATAGTTACATGATTATTTTTATATCAACATCAAGTAGAAGGTAAATAGATATATAAATATACTGTATAATGTAAATTACTAAATAGAAACAATATTCAGGCAGTTCGTAAATATATATATATATCTCACAGGTGTATGTAACGTAGCGTAGAATAATGCATCTTATAAAGCGAATGATATGTTATTTTTATCATATTTTTTTTTTATATTTATGTCAAAAGCCACTACAGTGGTAACTAAGTAATAAAAATTTACGAATGCCTTATCTAAGCGTTATGTACCTAAAAGGTATAATTTTTTTATATATACGTTTTATTTTATATAATTCCTAAAGGTAAATAAATTGACATTTCCATAGATGTTATCCTTTTGATTTGAATGTTGTAATATTTCGGAAGAATCGTATGGATATTTTTTTATTTTTTAGGTTTATACAATCATGGACCAAATTAACCACGTTTGGTGTTTTTTTTTTGTATACGCGTACAATTATAATTAACAGTTCGTGCATAAATTTATAATGTTACTTATAGGCAAATTAACAAACAACTAAACAAATTAGTGGCAAAAAGTAAATCTAAATTTGTTTAAAAAAAGAAACCAAAAATTGGAAGATGAATAAAGGTGGGCGGTTAATTTTGACCGTGAGTCCGTATATTTTAATTAGAATTTTTTTTTTATTTCGAACTTCGCAAATATACTTAATAAATAAAGAAACAAATGCCACAGCCAGGATACTCTTTTTAGAGCCATTTCTTAATTTTATGAATAAAATCGATATTCCAAAAACGTTGTGTGTTTGGTCCGCATTTTAACAAGCAAAAGGCATTTCTGACATATATTAAATTTAATATCGATGAAAAGCTTTTAGAATAACAGAAATATTGCACATCCCTTAATTAGCATTTAAAACGAATCTCTTGGTCACGTCTTAAATTTACACAGAAGACTAGATATAATCTAAATTATAATAACGCTGATTCATATATACTAAAATAATTTATTATTTCATTAAATATTAACTATGTATTTAAGAAGGATTATAATGCTTTATATAATTGGAATTGAAATGAAAAATCGAGATAATTAAATCGAGTTCAATACATATTATACCTAAATAATTTTGCAATCTGCGTAGTGTTTAGGTACTATAGATATGAATTTAATAACAGCTTTTATACTAAAATGGAAATGCTTCATACAAACATACTAAAGCAATGAAGTAAAACATTTATATTGATGGAAGTAAAGCAGTTAAATAAATAATAAAATCAAAATTTATTATATATGTTCTTTAAATACAAATTTAATAATCAAACAGTATTACCTTTCTAAAAAAATATTTAACTCTATACATAGACCTAAATACACCTTTTAACTCAGATAGAATGTAGTAATATAAGTCAATGGGTAATATCCTCAATTAAACAATCCCCAGGAATCCGTCACGTTACCCTCGTTTCTAAAAGTTAAAAAAGCTATATGGTTGTATTTATGTCCCATAAACACCCACTCATGTTATAGATAGTAGCTCTTGTTTTGTAATACAATGTAATAATGTATAATAGTTGCATAAATAACTGATTTTAAATTTTCAATAGTTTATAATATGGAACCATTCGACTTTTATTTCATTATTTTCAGGTAAATTAAACATCAGTACGTAGATACGTAGTTACGGACTTAACGAATTTTATAAATTACGTCGCGATAAGGTTCTAACCATGTCACAACTTAAGAGAAAGTTTTAATGAACAATAACAGCTGGCCTAGCGATTTTAGTCCTAGTTAAATATTCTTTAGGACAGATCCTTAGGTATGTATCGATGAGAGCAGATCATCTCCGTTTATAATTTCGTGATTTTTTAAGCTTTTTCTCTTTGTGTCGTTAAATAAAAAAAGTAAAGACATAAAAAATGAACAACTGTAACTTTTCTACAAAATGTAAGCAAACGTTTTTAAATTCAGCGCTACTCAGCCTATCTGTCTTATTTACTGAAATCCGAGTCAATAAAGAAATAATTTACAGTCCTCTCGCAGAAACTGAAAAAGGTCTGCTATTTTTGTTGGTATATTATAACAGATTGTAGCTGCCAAATATTTCTAACACTTTCCTCGGACACACGGTGTAATCTAGACTCATAGTTTTACTGTACATACCTACATCTAGAATAATCTTTAATTTTACATAAGTGCTTGGTGTAATTCAAATTGTAAATAACGCACTATAACAAATAATATAATATTTTTCAAAGAATTAATATTGCAATCGCTATATCTATTGGTTAAAATGGAAAATACAGAGAATTTACAATTTAAGCTGTTACTTATAAAAGTTACGAAAAGCTCTGATAACATAATGTACCAGTTACGTAGGTTAAACGTATAATTTAAAAGTTAGTTGCAATTGCAGGTGAAGCCCAAGAGTGACACAAAAAATAAAATATTGTACATTATGGACAAGGCATTTTCACGGTCATTTTTGAAGCAGTTAATTAATGAAAACATTAACATCTGATTTTATATCTATAAAGATGTTCTACGTTCGGACACGACACAAACTAATTTTTTTTATCTACGAATTGAGCCTTATACAGCTAGAAATTTCATTTTATTAATCTTATTGCTATTATATAGTGTTACTAAAATAAACATGGAACGTGATTTACTCACTCGTTATAATCGGCAACTATGACCTAAAAATAATATAATAGTTACAATGAGCGCCATGTGAACTAGTCCCATACCTCACAAGAAAACTGAATAAGTGAAGTAACAGCATTTATTAGAACATACTTCATATCCCATCTGAAAGCATATTACGTTCGTGATAATAAAGTTTATTTCATGCTCAGCTATATTTAATCCATTATCATCTTTAAAATTAGCATCATCGATCAAACCTAGACTTATTTTCAGCGAAGTGTTTGAAAGTTGTTGCAAGAACCGCAATGAGTATTATATGTTAAGTGAGAATGTACAGTAGTCTTTAAACAAACAGAAGGGCATTAAAATTTATGCAAGTTATTTAAAGTTATTACGTTTCTTATTCTAAGTAGTAAATATTGTTTTTATGTCTTCAATTTTCAATATTCACTCAATCATCATCTTCATAATCACCATCATTAATCAACCATTCGATATTTTTGTGCAAATGTAATGTAGTCTTCAAACTAGCAAAAGAGCATCAAAACCTGTCTAATTGAATTCAAGTCATGCCCATTTTTATTCAGTAATTTTTTTTTATTCAATTATCAATTTTCAATCAATTATTATTTTCATAATCAGCATTATCGATCAATCATTTTATTCTTTTTGTGAAAATTTTGTATGAGTAAGTTCAAGAACTTCAACGAATGAGATTTGACTGATTTAATGACTTCAATGAGTATAATAATAATATCTAGATCATCTCACACGGCACCATCTAATCCTTAATCCCTAATCGAAATTCTTAAAAATATAAGGCATTTTCACTATAAGGTATTGCGATTATGACGCGACTATGACGACTGTTTAAAGAATAGTAATTAAATGTGAAAAGACAATATTAATCTTCGAAGCAAAGTATAACATAAATTACACAAAATCACTTGCGACAGATTTTTTTGTCCTTCGGCGTGTTTTAGGACTACAATAAACTCTTTCATTTGTATGGATCTTATTCACAGCGGCTATTGGAAAGGATTCGCCCAATATAAGTTCTATGCAGTAACATTGTAATTGTTTTGTCAAGTATAATTTTCTCATTTTAATGATGTATCTATCCACAATAGTAAATATAACGTAAAGCCTAGTCGCTGAAGTTTACTGATAAAGATACATTAAAATATTATTATATTGTTAGTTCATCTTATTTATCGTATTCCACTGCTTAATCCCTGCTCTTGATCTCAGATATCCATCTTATTCTCCTTCGAATACTCAAAAACAGTTCATGTATATAGTATGTATATAGATATTGAAACTACCTTCTCATGACGTATTGTCGGTATGAAAACCTTTAAATAAAATCTTTACGAATCATTTGAAAACCGAATCATGTTACAGTTAAGTGCTATGGCCAGAAGTATATTTCACTTTTTTTCAAGCTACCTAAAAGCTACTAAACTAAGCTACCTATAAAAATTTGGTGTTTTAGTAATAAATGCATCAATTTTAAAATTTGATTTTTATGTTATTCGATTTAGAAATTTTACAATTTTTCGCTGTAGTAAATACATTTATTTATAGGAAAGTTTCATCATAGGTATTCCTTACTTAGAAATAACCAATCGACTCACGACATAACGATTCTGACATAAAAGTGAAGTCTATAGTATAGTCAGTTTGATATTAATGGTATTAAAAAATCACGAATCATCAGATTAGAGGAATAAGATGTAAACATAAAATATATGAGATATTTATATAGAAAATAGGGAAAATTTGGTCAAGTGCAAAAAAAAACTGTATAGACGCAGCATATTCTATTAAACTATTGTCTTCCAGCTGATTTATTTGACGTTGAACTAGAGAGAATAGCCAAAGATAGAATCCCTTAGTTTTAGTTTACATGGCGATCAGTATAAACGTATTTAACAATGTATCTACATAATCAATAACAAAATTTTATCTCAATGTTTCACTTAAAACAATATTGGCGCTAACAATTTTAATGCCTATCACAACAGAAATATATAACAGAAATACATTATAATTATAAAGTGCTGAATTATTAACATTTAAAAGTTTTCCTGTCTTTTTCATTCTTAAATATATTTTCAGTTACACTAAATACTTAATATTGAAAATTGGACTGCCATTTCTAGGTTTGAAATACATTTGACGACTTACAAACACCGAGATTCTCACGATATAATTATATCCAAAAATTACTTTACTATTCCAAGGTAGTTACACAAAGTTACATACAGACTCAGGAAGAACAGCCAATCATTTCGCACAAAACTGATATCTATGCCAAAATTGAACTCACACGACATGCTCAGCACCTGTTTTATACATAGGTATATTTTATAGATAGGTTTTTAACAGAAAACAAGCAGAGTAATGTTTATGTGAGGCATTAGGGCAGCACAGATATAAATTTTGTAAGAAATATTTGGGCTGTTCTTTCCTATTTTGAGACACAGTTATAACGAGATCACGTTAATTACTACTCTTTGATCCCTGTTTACAATCATAACCCTACCTAAGCCGATTTATACAAAAGTTAATTTTGTAAATTCACCAAGTAGTCGTAAAAATATTTCAAAACCGATAGAAAACTCGCACACATCACTTACTTATCATCTAATAAAGTTCATTTTTCCCTAATAGCATAAGCTGCAACTTCAGCAACTGCGAATTATAAATTAGTGGTTTGAAAGCTTCGATTAATTTAAATACCGTACATTGCTCGATACTGATAAATTACAAATATTTATCATCCACTTTTAATTAAGTGAAATCAATGAGTAAAATTTTTACTAGTGTCACTAAAGGTATATCGATCCGATTTTAATTATAATGTGAATCTCCTTATCGCATTTGTGCAGCTTGCTATGGGAGTGAAAGAGACAGCATTAAGAGAAAGCTTTGTAGTGTATGAAGAAAAATATGAGGAACACGGCGTAGGCGGTGGGGAATGTAATCCGCGCGATCACGTCGATGGTCTTCGCCACGCGGATAGGGTGCGGTGGTTCTTTTTTGCGAACTTGGACGAAACAAGGCTGGAAAAATATAATGCTCATCAGTGTTCGATGACAAACAAGTTAACGGTAAAATCTAGAGATAGTGTGAAGGATAATTTTAGACAAAGCAACATTTTGACAGTCCCTTGTCAGTATATTTATGAAAATATAATTTATGTACATAAAAATTTAAACGCTTTCTCTAGGGTGGCCATAACCTAAATACAAGACATAAGCATATGTTATCGATTCCCAGGTTCAGACTCTCAAAGGTTAATAATTCTTTCATGGGTAATTGTATCCGTTTTTATAATAAAATTCCTAAAGAAATGTTGAACTTAAATTCAAATCAATTTACAAAGCAAGTTAAAGTCCAACTCATGAAAAAAGCTTACTATTGTATTAGCGAGTATTAAAATGATAAGTGCGCATGGACATCATTGTAATAGTTCTAAGCATATTAAAAAAAACAACGAAGAAAAGCATTAATTAAATAAAATAAACAGAAAGGATTTTCTTGCCGGTTCTTCTCCTTCTAGTTTTTGAACCGGTACCTTATCAATTCATTTTGACTTTCAATAAGTGTGTGTAAACATCTTATATTGAATGAAAACTTCTTGATTTTGAGTCAACGGTAAAATTCTTGTAAAGAAAAAATACAGTAGAACAGTACAAAATGAAAGCTTTATTACCACCGTTAATTTATATTCAAAATGTACATTAATTGTTAATTAATTTTATATGTTGCAAGAGACAAAACTTGCGATTGAATGCGGACTATATTAACAAAGCCATTTTTAAGGAGACTAAGTAACATAAATATGAAAATATAATATAAACAAAAAAAAAACTTTTGAACTTTATATAGAAGCCAGTGTCACTTCATACTACCTACATTTCAATAAATTATAGATATATTGGTCTTACATCAGATACTCCTCCGTTGTTAGTGGTATGAGTACAAGAAGATGGCGCTCCGGTACATGCGGCACACGACACTAAATCTGCTGCACCCGTCGAATCACGCTTCTTATCTCCCTATCACAGATAAATAACAAATTGATTGATTGATATATGAACAACAGACCAATAAATAAATAAATATATAACAAAACAAAAATAGGTACATGAAATCATGTATGAAGGATTTGTAAAGAACTTTATCAAAAATCGAAAGAATTCTATGTTAATAAGGAGATAATGAATAAATTGTGCGGCTTACTCACAGGCTGAAACGAGTCCAAGCAGCATAGGACAAATATTCATGCGTTAATTTTCACAGAACGAATGATTTCGATAGGGCAACCAAACATTCTCTTTTGTTCACTTCACTTACGGCGCTGCTCGTACCCGGTAGACTCGTCGCTGATTTAGATCGACTGAGGAACGATAACGCCTCCTAGAGCGGTTACAGATCTTGTGACATACGATTTATACATTACAACTTATCATTCGGTCTTCAGTTCATTTTGAACACACCTCACTAGTCCGGTACTACTTTTGAAGCCATCAAAAAGCAAACTTTTTCATTGCCTATTTGCAAATTAAACTTTGCAAAGTATAGGTTAAGCAATCAGCTTGTGTGAATTGCTAATGATTTAGCAAGTGTGAAATGTGAATGTTAGCCCGGTATCAAAGCATCATTTCGAGTAATACGCGTGTGTGAGCTTTTGAGCTTTTTTTGTATGTGTTTTTTTCATAATTCATCATTTTAGTTTCAATTATGTAAGCATAAGAAGTGGTTGTGCTGCTTTCGCTTTTGTCATGCATTGTTATGTACAGAGTTATATTGAAAATATTATTAGATTCATATTATTAAAGGCGAAGCTGTATGTACGATATATGTAAACGAAATTAAAAAAAAAACTGGTAAAAACAAATAAGAAATACCAGCTCATAATACAACACTCCTAAAAAAACTATCCAAATGGAAGTCAAGGCAAAAGATAAACGTAAGGTGGTAATGACAAAAACAGCCTAATAGAACAGGAAAAAAAAGATTAATGAGAGAAATATAGGAACCTATCCAAAGACATTTCAAACTTTGACCAAATCGTTACACAACAGTAATGAAATATTATTAATGAAACTAATGCTACTCAAGAATTTCGAATGAAATAACGATAAAGATATCGGTGAAGTCTACATGTTGCATGCTTTTTTCTGTGGCGAATGTGGCTAAATCGGCGTCACTAATAACAACCATATTTCATCATTAGCAAAGTTGTCGAACGACAGTATATGTCGATCACCCGACAAAATAAAGTACTGAAAATGTGTAAATCAATATTTTCAATTTATAGCATTTTAAAGAAATATACAACAACGCAAAAGTTAGGTTAGTTACTACTAAAGTTACTTAATAAGTATATTTGAATAATCATATATTGGAAAACTGTAAAGGCTTTGGTTCCCGTAGAATGACGTTAACCATCTGCCATGAGTACAATGTGAAGACGATGATACTATGTTATACCAGTATATTAAAATTAATGAAATATAGTTGTTTAAACTTTGGGAAAGTGCCAATGAAGTGGCGAACATTTCTTACCAATGGGCTGGCCAGTATAATGCCAATTCTGCTCAGGACTGCGGGCAGTCGCTGCGAACACACCACACACACTTTGTTCACTCGTGACTGATTTTCTACAGATGTGCAATCGTGAACATTCAGACTAGCTTGTTATGGCCATGTACAAAACAACACATCGTTATGAACACCGTTCATTGTGCACTTTGTTAGTACCTAGATAAGATTTTAGACTAGTATGAATTTTCTCGACGCTAAGCGTCTTTGCAATGTTTTCTGAATCACTTTCAGTGAAAGCTTTTTTTTTAAACACAGCTGCAAAAAATACTTCACCCGAATAACTTGTGACTTTGTATGTACACTATCTTAAGGATGTTGTGGGCAGTTGTAGATTAAACACAATTTCTTTTCGGTGAATTTATCAAGCCTTCTGTGATGATAACGGCCATACAAAATAGTCTTAGAATAATTTTGCACGTGAAATGATTTAAGATTGCAAATGAACCGTTTCCAATGTTGAACTAATAAAGATATGCATATAAGATAGAACAGAAATACATGCAGAAGAACAGTGAAAAGAGTGAAGCATGCTCCAAATAGAGGAAGAGAATTTCAAACAACACGACACTGCTATGAATTTAAAAGACATTTAGGTACAAACTATATGAATAAATAGAAAGAAAACCAAATAATAAACAATTCATGCCAAGTAATGGCCTGCTGTTATAAATGAAAACATTGCAAAGAGGAAAGACAGTAAATAGAGAGCAATTTCATTAAAAAGTTAAATCTAAAATTAATGTTATTGTGTGTGATATGGTATCAACCACAAAGTTGAACCAATAATACATAACAATGTCGAATTGTCAATTTGAAATGTGTAGGTATAATATGTACATTTTTGTAGTTGTTGTTAAGTGAAGTGTGATTTATCCCGAAATTATTTGTATGTTACTTTTACATACCTACGAATTTCTGAATTTGTATTTTTCTGTTAAATTTTAGGGCGCGATATGATTTCGGCGTTTTATATGTTGATGTACTAAAATTTAGTTTCATAATACAGTTTAGACAAAATTAAAATATTAAATAAAATTTTAGACAATAGAAAAATATATCAGACAAAATGCTGAAAATTAAAAAACTGGATATAACTTATTGATGTGTTAACATAATATCACATCCCTTGATAAGAAGAAACAATTTTAAAATTAGGTAGTACCTGAGTAACAGGATTTTCCCCTGGTCGGTATACCACGTTGTGTAGCGGTCGCTTTCTCCCAACGTAGTTGACGCAGACAAATTCTAGTAGTGACGCGTAGATGAAACACATGCAGACTCCGTCCCACACGTTCATCGCAGTTAGATTGGATACAACTGGTAGCGTTGAACGAAATCCATTCGATGTAGTGAAAAAGTTCAACATTGTCGTCACACCTGTTTATTGATGACGTTAAAAATATAAAGTATAATAAAAAAACGTCGATTAGTACATTATGTTGATTATAAACATCACAAAAAAAACTAAATTATTATTAAACAAATAATACTATTCACATGTCAACTTCAGAGTCCGGTGCTTTTAATTTCTCTATTTCCAATTTAAAGCTCTGACTCTTGGGACTGTTTCTTGTCTTGGTAAATACTAAACGGAAAAGCATATTTAGAAGAACAGGGAAAAAATGAGAATATGAAATAGTAATGTTTATATTTACAGAAATAACGTCTTTTAGCATCAAATTTGAAAAGCCTACATAACCATCAATAAAAAATCAAATTTAAAACAAAATGCATTTAAAATGCGTACTTGTTACTTTTGCCGCTTTAAGAGGAATGTGTATTGGCAAATTTCCATACGAACGGCGTTAACAGTTGCACCGTATTAAACTTTAACCGATAAGCGCAAAAAAATGGTACTTATTCAGATCAACAAACAAGATAAGAAAAAAAAACTTAAATGCATGGGTTTTTTTTTCAAAATTGTTTTATTTCTCAAGTTTTCGACGTGAAATGAATTACATTTTTACTCCCATCAAAATTTATATTTTTCGATTAACAAAAAAAATTAAAAACTTATAAACCTAGTTATTGTTAATCTGAATACCATTTTTTTGCGCCAATCGGTTAAGGTTTAATGGGATGCAACCGTTGACGTTTATATGGAAATTTGCCAATGCACACTCCTCTTAATAAGTAAAAAAAATATGGCAAGAATCACCGGTTTTCTATTTGATAGATGGCGGTTTTCGAAAGGGTTCTCCTAATGAACAATATCAATCTGTTAAAAACAAAATTAGTCTTTTTAGTAGTATTTTTCGAAAGTTATCGTTCCTATTAAATTTTATACAACGTCATTTAATTAGAATAGTTAGTTTAACTGTTCGTTTCTAAATTTAAATAAATAAATAATTGATACAGTCCATGTATTGTTCTAAAATTTTTTTTTAATCAATATATGAATGCTTCAAAAGTTATCCAAGACAAATGGTAAATAAATAGTATACGACTTATTATATTTATACGAACGATTGTGAGAAAATTAGACGTGTTTTTCATAGCAAGATTAGAATTGCATTGTGATATGTGCAAGGTAAAGTTGAAAAAAAGGCTGCATTTTTACTCGATTTTTTTCCATTCTGCTAAATGTATCGGTTTGTGTAGTTCCGATTACGTACCAGTCTGGATACTTTTACTATGCTCGGTTTTGGTCCAGTTCTATTATTAGGTGTACTCCTAACACAATTCCTAATTTCGTTTCTGGTGTGGGTAGGAATTAACTTTCTTACTGTTCACAATGCTAGATTCACTAGAAGCTTCTGTTAGCAGTCGGACATAACTAAGCAATTTATGGCAATTTAAAAGTACCCAGAATCTCATACGCATCACATTAGTTAAGTGGTTACCGAGTCTTAATGTATTAGACCCTAAGTCCAGTTATTTTATTGGTTCGCTCATCAGTCATAATGAGTGTGCTGTAAATTTTCAAATTGTCAGTTATACAAACCAGTTTCAGGCAAATATTCGGTAGACCAATTCGTATCCATGAATTTTGAGATCATGTTTTACACAAAAACTTACCAGATTTATTTTAATACAGATGAATATATATCAATAGGTTCATCTACAATAATGTTATAGAGAATGACTTATTTTCGTATGCGCATGAGATTTTATGACCGCCTAAAGTCATTTAATGCATTTTACAACACACTCTACCAAGCTGAAACTTTCAGATGCGGATGATGATGATGTATGGCGTAAACAAAGCTTAATACGATTTTCATACAACAGTCAAACATTGGCCTATTACATTTTTATGATGACTTCAAAATATCTAAAAACTGAAATAATGTACTGACCTACGAAAAACAATAAAACCATAGACATATATATACTAGCAATAAAACAGCTTGGTTCTAATATAATAATATACGAAAAACGGAGCCCGAATTTTTTGATAAAATAAATTTATTAACAAAAATAATTTAACATTTTTGGTTCGACATAAATTTACATGATGATAATAATAATATTGGGTCGGAGAAAAAGTCTTTTCACGGGCAAAATCCGTGCTAACTCGCAATAAGGTGATGCTGTGTGTTTGCTGGGATTGGAAGGGTATTGTTCATTATGAGCTTTTACCGCCGGGCAGAATCATCGATTCGGATCTCTACTGCGAACAACTGATAAGATAAATGCAAGAAGTCGAGAGAAAGCGGCCGGAATTAATCAATAGAAAGGGTGTGGTCTTTCATCAGGATAACGCTAAATTTCACACATTTTCAGTTACTCAGAAAAAATTAAGTGAATTTGGCTGGGAGGTGTTAATGTATCCGCCATATAGCCCTGACCTTGTACCTTCAGATTTCCACCTCAGTATCAGGTTAACATTAAAAGAGAACTGTTGCGTTTTTTGATCAGAAGTCCCAAAATTTTTACAGCAACGGGATCATTTCACTACTAACAAAATAGCAGACAGTCACCGACCAAAATGTCACATATATATCGTAATTAAATGTAAATAAAGTTTGAAAAAAAATGTTTTTAGTTTTCAAATAAAATGCGAAGAATCTTTTTCCCCGACCCATATTTGGGATATCTCACCCAAGTCACACAGTGTCATCTATTTCCAAAGTAAGCTAGTATTATGCTTGTATTATGGGGTACTAGACAACTAATATACATACATATTCTTTTTTTTAAAGAATATATACAGATACTTTTACACTCAGACATGGAACAAATAGACATATTCATGCACACAATTAGCCACTCGGCCAACCGGCCAGAAAAGATAATAAAGTGACAAGGCGATATTAAATACGATTGTAAGTTTGTTACCTTTTTTTATAGCTTATTTGCTGAACCTATCATTTTATGAGATATAAAAGACAGATAGTTGTAGAAATGGAAACTGAAATTTCCTGCCTACTGTTTATGCCCGTTGATGATCTCCGAATGATCCAAAATTCGTACTTTCTGTATGTCTTAACGAAGCAAAGAAAAGACCGTATTTTCGCACGGAGATACTTATATAGATAAAGAGTGACATAGGCTATTGTTCATTCTGGTCAAAAGTTTTTCTAATTTATCTTCTTCTTTCCCAATCAACTGCACTCGGCTGGCTCTTCTTACTACGCTACACCAGATTTGTCTTTCCTGAGTTGTTTTCTTATGTATACAAAACTTTTCCAAATAGTGAGTTACGGTATCAAACCAAATAGGAGGTGGAAGTTCTCTACCTCTTTTCCTTTCGAGAAGAGACAGTGCTTTTCTCACGTTGTAGTTTGAATTTCTTCGCATCACATGTTCAAACCAGTTGAGACAGCTTTCTGTCAGCTTTTCTAAGATTGATGCCACTTCGAAACTTTCTCTGATGTAATGACGTTGTCTAATTGAAGCCTATCTCAGCACCTTCATCTCAGCTCAAATATTCATCTAAAATAGAGACTCATTTACGTCTAATCTCTGTTTTTGTAATTTGTTTATTACCTAGCACTCTGATCTGTATAGCGTCGCCGGATACTCGATTCACCTCTACCACATAGTATAGTATTTATTTATTACATAAATTTCTCGGTCTTTTAAATATGATGTCTTATTAATACTTTATGCAAAACCCTGTCAAAGGTTTTGCTTTAAATAGGTAAGTATATTAGTAAGTTTCTGTGTAAAATTTCATCTCAAAATTTGTGATCCCTAGTATGCCCAATAGCAGTTATTGTGACTGACAGTTCAGGAACTTACAGAACGGGTATTATTAACTTATGTGCTGATTATTCAGGAAACTATTAAATCACTGGACATGGGCTGTACTACTATAATTCCTATTTCAGAATCGTACGAAATAATCTCTCTGTGTTTATTTTATTAGTAAGGAAATATGTTACAGATACTCAAATTAACATGTTAACATGTATTAAATTAACATGCATAAATGCTTTTATAAGTGTAATTAAAACATAAATTAAAAGACATTAATAAGCCAATTCATAGACAAGAAAATTGTGTGAAGTGTATTAGAATCCTTTAAATTCCTATAATATTATATACTTTGTACAATCTATTATCATGCCCATACTACTACTATACTTTTAAAAATAAACTATAAATGCTTAACGTTAGTTTTACCCATTTGTATTTTTCTGACTTACATTATTCCTTAGATTTAAAGAAATTCAATTATTCTAACTAACCTATCATTACTCTAGCAGGTACAGCATTCCATTCCAACCAAAAAGTTATAAAAGATGATGTCACCAGAATGATGCCAGGAATAAAAACTGTTGTGAAGTAAAACGATCGATCCCTCGTAAAGATTAGATCCACTTTGAGGCAGCTGTAATTACCTAAAAACGTGAAGCATTAACTAAAAATATTTAACAAATACGTTTAATACAACTAAAGACCACGCGATGACAACGTAATTATGTATACGGACCGTTATGTTCGAAATTACTAAAATCGTAAAAGTATACATTTCCAAACATTGCCATCGATGGTAAATCCTGCGAAAACGAAAATAGCGTGTACGTATTCACAGCCCCAGGCATAGCGAGTAAAAATATTGGGATGCAATTCTAATGCGACACCCGTTTAAGCAGTGACCAGCGTTTTACCTATCATGGACCGAGCTGGCACTGCGTTCCATTCCAACCAGAACGTGATGAAGGAAGAGGTCACCAATATTATCCCCGGGATAAATACGGTGGTAAAGTAGAAAGCGCGGTCTCTCGTGAAGATAAGATCCACTTTGAGACAGCTGTAGTTACCTGCGAATTTAGCATTTTTACACTAAACATCACGCGCTGTGATCTCAGTGTTGCAGCTACACCAAAATTCGATAGTTAAATTAAAAAAGTAGTATAAAAATATTAATTCTAACTAACTCTATTCAGCTTGTCTTATTGCTTTTAAAAGGTATTGCATTTGCCTAAATATTAAAACTGATTATACAAACTATAGGATAAAACAAAAACTACGAGTACGAAATTGTCACCCAGTATGAGAAATGCGTTTTGTAGTTGCATATAGATAAAGCTTTTGTAAAAAACATTGCTGAATGGGTGAAATTGTTCTGATAACAATACGTGCAATATGCGTACTCGTCTACGTGCTGTAGAACTGATTTGGAACTTACCAGACGAATCTAATTGATAGTAATCTGCATGAAAAACTTGTCACTTTAGTTTACTGTTATGGTAAATGGTAGTCGTGAAAATGTGAAAATTTCGTTTATGAATAAAATTGGAAACAGCAATTCACTAACCACAACAACGCATTTACTCACACACAAGCAAATATTGTATGACAAAGTCGGCCGTGACAGTTACAAAATTCATTTAAGCATTTATCATTTCATTATACCTTGTTCCTCAAATCGTCTCTGGCAAAGATTACATGTCAGCTCTTCGTCTTCCTCGTATAGCGAGTTACCCTCAGCTGCTTGCAAAACGTTAAGATATTCTTACATTGCATTTGTTAATTTTCATATATTGACTTAGGTAAATACGTTGTTTGAATTAAATTTTTTTTACTAGTTACGACAAGTGTTATAACGTGATAGTTCTGTACCATTTTTTCTAATTTATTTCTAACACATGCAGTCACAATAACTCAATAAACATAATAAATATTTAAATGAGCAACTACTTAGTACACAAATGAAAAATCAATTTACCTTATTAAGCGTTTATCTACCAAAAATAAATTCTTTAATAAAACGATGAAAATTCTCTAATACGAATAAAACTTAGGAAACTACATTCATAATTTAAAAATCAAGATCAAGCTGAAAAGAGTTAATTAGAATGTCGATAACGGATTGTTCATGAGAAAATCAGATTGCATGTATGTAAAATAATTCTAGTGCAATATATGTGGGATGTGCCAACAGCAAAAACCAATTACGTTTACACACAAATTTAAACAATACGATATGCCTAATTTAATTGGGATTCAATGTTTTTAGCTGGGTATCAGAATAGATTTTTCCAGATGTTGATTTTGAACGACATTTTTTGATGTAGCAATAGTTTGTACCTCTCCAACTAGCCTTGATAGGGCAGGCTATTGTCTGGTTCTGGATGAGGTAGGCGTTAAGTGTGGTGAGTGAAGGTGACTTTCTGAGGGTGTCTTCATCATTCTTCCACACGTACGTGATGGCCGACTGTTCATACGATACTGAAATAATACACAATGATATATGAAATAAGAGTTTAAAGGATTTGTTGTTTAAAAGTAAATGCAAGTTCTTATTAAAACATAAAATGAAGACAATATTAGATGTATGCTTATATTTCTTGATTCTTGATCACATACATATCTACATAAATATACCCAGATGAATTGTTTAAAATAAAGCCCTATATCCATAAAAAGTTTAGTTAAAATATAGGGTTTATGGGAGAAAATTTACTCCATCAAATTCCGAGCATCGAAGGGATTTGTCCTTATCAAACATTGTGTCTGGTTGATGATTAAAGGAATGTTGATGATGAAGATGAAAACCAATATAATTTACAATAATAAAACATTAATTTCAAAGTCTGTTATTTTGTCTATGTCATACCCTTAGCTGGTTTCAGACGTACGAACGGACTTAAACTTCCCAACTGTACAAAATTTGGAGAATAATGGAAAAATCTAAAATTTAGCAAAAACTATTTCTTTTTTGTTATTAATCGTTGCACAGAGTTTTTCGGGTATCATGTATAAAAGCTTAGATTAACCATACACAAACTTTGACATATTTGTTTAAAATCATCAAGATACTCGTAATTATTATGCTCGAATATTTCATACTTTAAATCATTTCTCAATTCGTTAAAAACGGAACTACTTTTAATATACCATTAAAAGAATTTTTTTTCAATACGTTTCATTACAATAAATGAACTAAAATGTATTATTTTATTATAAGCCCCTCAACCTCACCCGGTTTGGTGTTTAATCTACCAAATTTTCAATTTTATATGCAGAAAACTTTCACACTTTTCGGGATTGCATATATTTCGTATTCCGTTAATTTATGTTAAAGTGCTATCGCGACACATGAAAAACCACCCTAATGCCACTCACTCTTCGAAGTGCGGTAAACCTTGACTTGGGCGAGCGATTGAGAAAGATACCATTTCACAAAAACTAAAGTTTCCCGAAAAATTTGTAAACTATGTAATAAATTGTAACTAACAATTGATGAATATAATAAAAATAAATAAAGTTAATACAATCAATCGCAAAAAAGTTTTATACTACACCTGCTCGGAAAGCGCTCTAATACTCTTTAAAGAAGAAAGCGGAAAGTTCATCTTTATTCCCGTGGGAGAAAAAAATGTATGAAAATCGATTAATTTCGCTGTCTTTTATAGCAGTAGTCATTAAAATACGAATCTTTTATATGAAGACGCAAAACGGTACTGGCCACTTACTTTTTCTTCTGAATAAAAATTTAAAATAAAAGCAAACTAAGTCAGAGCCGTCAAACTGCGTCAATCTATATAAAAAAGCGAGCGCACTTCTATTAGTGATTTGTATAAATTTTTATATGAACTTCAATTCATAAACATTTTATTCGTTTCATTTTCCTCGTAAGTGTAATAGTATAAAGTAGTATGTATCAGTCTGGAGAAAGCGTGATTTCAACTTCGTGTGTTTAAGGTCCTCCACCTGCGGCGTCGGGTCTCAAATGCCCACTCAGCGGTAATCTGTCACATTCTTTCTTAGGTGAACAATTTACTATTGTTTGTTTTGCCGTCAAAACTAAACAAGTCTACAATATTTAAAGCCGATATACCGTTAATCGTTGAAAAGTTCTTTCAACAATGGCTTCAGTATTAATTAAGTAAAAATTATGTATCTCCATCAAACCTACTGTATACACAAAGATTTGAATCAATCCTATTAAGTTGAGGAATGCTCTTGTGGGACTACACTGGTAGCAGTACATAGTTACGACTTTTCATGTATTGTTTTTTGAATTTTTATAAGTGTAGATAATTCAACTCAAGCGATTAAGGAAAACTGGGTGAAAATTTAATTAGGTGCTTAATTCGATTGCTAGTTAGACATTAGAAAACTTTTATGAATACAACATAAAAAACATAAAGAACAGGCTTTAGGCGATAACGAGGCAAAACATAATTTATATTTTTATCTTTAACGTCAGTTATATACTCAGTTTAATTTTTCCAACGGTATATCGCATAAACCAAGTGTCGTGATAGCCGAATTGTGGCGAGCTCGGTTTTCGTTTAGAAGGTCGTGGCAGAAACCGGCATGTACCAATGAGTTTTTGCTGACTTAAATAAATAATTATCACTGACTTCGTGCCTCGGTGAGCACGTTAATCCGTCGGTCCCGATTGCCAACATTAGATGGCAGTCGTTAAAATTCACCAACTCGCACTGGAGCAGCGTGGTGGATTAAGCTCCAAGGACCTTTATCCCGAAGGGAGATCTAACCCCTGCAGTTGGGCACAATGGGCTGATATAGAAAAAGCTAGCCTTTCCTGCGAAAGCCGCGTGGTCCCGAAATGGCGATTTCCTGCTATCTATTGGTAACCTATTATCTGTTAGATTAACAGACAGCGGGAAATCACCTTTCCTGCTCCATGTGACTACTGCAGGGAGGGTCAATGGCATGTAAAATAGTACCTTTAATTGGCATGCTTTGATGTGTTTGATAAGAAAAATAAAAATAAAAATAACTTTAATACTTACTACTTTCTAAGGCAAATGAACACAGTGGGTCGTCAAAAGGGAAGATGTTGAGCCTCCCCTGGCAAGAGAGGATGAGATGACGCCGCATCAAGTAGTTTATGGTGCCGTTGCGATAAATACGCAACGCAAAATGCATAGGGATTATCGGATCCTGAAATCAAACCAATTTATTATTTTACCTCTTACATTCAGTGTAATCCCAGTAAGTAGGTGATTGTTAAAGTAACCTTGGTTGGCGATAGCAACTTATTACTAAATAATTCTGATTCATTTAATATTCCAATTGTCTAACATTACCCTAGTTAATGTATATGAAATGTTATTTATGTACATAATGATTTAAATTACAGGTTAAAACTGTTCAGTGCTTGAAGTGTTTCTACCTTTCTGTACTCTTGTGTAAAAGTTAATAAATGATATTTTCAAATATTTATAACATCAATAATATTTTCAGATAAATAGTTCACAATAATTGTCACAGGTTAATTATTTAGCATAACTACAATACGGCTTGTAATAGTCAAAACCAGGTCAGGTGCAAGTAGGAATCGCACACGAAAGGTTCTATACAACCGTACAATATAAATAACTCGAGGAAAAGGGTAATAACTTTATGATTATTAAAAAAAAAATGATTATGTTATGTAACTAAAAATTTAAGGTTTTCGAAATTTTTCTTTTATGTGTGCTATAAAACGTTGCTTCATGACAAATTTCAAGATTCTAGGTCGACTGGAATTATCCTTTAGGTTTTAGGTTAGGTTTTGATTTGATTTCGAGTAGTTCCGAGTTTCAAAATATGCAGCTTAAATGGCTGTTTCTTTTGATTGCGTTGACATAAAAGTTTGATTTTGTTACAGCTTAAAGGTTTTATAGACTTGAGCATTTGATATGAATTTCAATTTAGTACCTCTACGCCTTCATGAGGAAAGGGGTAGTAAGTTTAAAATTATTTAAAATATTTTTATTATGTGATGTAACTAAAAATTTATGCTTTTCGCAATTTTTCCTTTATCTGTGCTATAAGACGTTGCTTCGTACCATATTTCAAGATTCTGCGTTTACGGGAAGTACCCTGTAGGTTTTGATTCCCTTGCGAGTGCAGAAAATTTACAGCATAAACGGCTGCATCTTTTGATTGCGTTGGCTTAGAAGTTTTATTCTTTCGCAGCTCCAAAATACATGTAGACCTGAGTATTTGATATGTATTTCAGCTTGATACCTCCACGCGTTCCTGAGAAAAATGGTCGTGACAGACAGACCGACGAACAACAAAGTGATCCTATAAGGGTTCCGATTTTTATTCCTTTTGAGGTACGGAACCCTAAAGGAAATTCGAATTTCCAGATTTGAATTACCCTAAATATTACCTATCTGTAAATAACTTCGTAGTAAATAAATAGTTCTATAAAATTTTCATAACTGTATCTTTATGAAAACTACTACAACTAAAGTCAATTTACCTTGAAATCTCCATGCATTATGAAATATGTGTCCGGCAACCAGATGTCCTCGTGGTGGTGGATGGCGTTTAGGTAGTCGTAGTGAGACTGGTTTGAATACCGCAGCCGAGGATCGAACCACTGCTGCTGCAGTAAGAATTCAACTTCGTATTTCTGAAACCAATTTCGTGCTAAATTAGAAAAGTCTTAAGAATACATAATCCGTGCAGTTTCCCTTACTAACAACAATAAATGAGGGTATAATGTACTCTAACAATCTTCGTATTGAATTTAAATGGTAATCATACCTTCTTTTATTGTTGTACGTCTAGGATTATACTAAATATTATTTTATTACTTCAGCATCTAGCCCTTCTGTCGAGCTCACAATGTAAAATTGTTTTTAGTCTGAGCTGAGATCTAAAAGCCCGTATTTTTCATACAAATTTGCTAAAAGATTAGTTTTGAAAATCTTGTTTAAAAACACAAAATATAAGCAGATAAGAAACCAAACATCAGATGATTTAATAACGATTCTAAAATATTTAATAAGCAGTGTTTCTATTTTTGGTGTTTATTGTTGGTCGTTGACTGGTATTCGTCTCAGTTCATACTTACGTCGTACCTTGCGAAGTTAGACTCTGCCGAAGGAGGGATGTCAAGCGACCTGTTTAATGGTAACAGAAGAGACGCATATTCATAGAAGAAGCAGCATAGACACAGCTTTTAGGCAATTTCTGCATTGCAGTTTAAGCGAACGGAATGCGTTCTCTTGGTCATCCATAACATTAAGTCGAAGTACCTACTATCTTAAAGTACATTAAAGTAAACACCAAGTTTTTGTATCTGTTTAAAGTTCTCTTTTTACAATTGCATGAAGACACTGAGAAAACTTAATATTTTTAAGCTCAGACCAAAAAGAAATAGGACACCGTGCATACAATTATAAGGCCTCCATTTTTTTTTTCATAAAATACTGTTGTCGTGTGTTGTTAAATATTGTAAATACAGTTGTGTGTTACGAAAAAAGTCCGATAGAACTCGATGGCTGGGATTTTTTTTTAATGTAATATATTTATATAACACATAGTTTTACAAAATTTTGTGGTGTTAAAAAACCGTTACATGTGGTTTGTCATAACACCAAAAATTACTTAATAACACCAAAGATTACTTTTCGCGAACAAGTAACTCATTTGCATAAACGTCCAAGGTCACTAACACGTGTGTTACGTGGGTGATCAAAGCGTAGTTTTGCACACTGTATGATATTGTATACCTGATATATATAACAATTTGTTTTGTATGATACCGTTGGCATTCGGGTTTTCAAGATATTGCAATTATAGCTTTAGGTAGGTACATTGGCGAGCTGAAACACATTAATATATGGAAAAATATTTTCATTTACAATTCGTTTGTATATTTTTCTGTACTTACTAGACTAGATTCGTCTGGTGACGCCAAACTCAATAGAAGAACGCTTACGTTAACTGTAAGTGTACCTGTAACGACAATAAACACATTTTATTGAAATTAATTCCTATATTTTTACTTATCGAATATTGATAGTAATCTAAACATCAACTTTCTCATACGCATGCCAAACACCAAGAAATATATTAGACATCAGACATAATGTGCTGTAAAACATAGGATGTGCTCACATAACATACGTTCACGTTTCTATAATAAAAGGAATTGGGTATGTCATTCGTTTAATCAAAATCTACTTTTGAATGGTGTGACATTTATAGGATATTTATGTGAAAAAGTATGAATAACCATTTGTTATTTATTAATTAAAGACATACGATAAAAATATGAAATTCGTATGGAGATGATTCTAACACATACATTTTTTTTTTCAATTAGCTTCATGTTTTTACTAAATTTTACAAACTGAATAAAAAAATAATATTTCATCCAGTAAAGCGCGAAAGTGTGTTTGATGTTTTTGAAAAGAGAAAAGTAGGTATTTAACAAAAAAAAAATCGTAAGAACGTGGTGTGGTAGTCATGTTACGTGGAAACAGTTGTCATTTACTTTACCTGTTCTGGAAATTATGAACCTAAAAATTTGGTAAAATCTTATATTAAAATGGTTATCATTACTTTTGTAATTTGGAATACCAGTATCGAAATATGTTTATCATGGACTATAAATTTATACAGTTTCTATAAAACATAAAGTGGTGCGATAAGTACTTCTTAGGTGAATAAATGTAAAGGTTTTCTCTTTTCATAAACACTAAACACAGACGCACCCCGGTTGTGGGTGCGTGGTTGTAGTGAAGACAGCCCCGGTTTATTCAGTTCCACGGTGGTGTTAGGCGAGGTTAGACCACAACAGAAATCCGGATCTGCAACGTCATATTAGTAATGTAACATTCTTACCATTTGATATTTTCGTAAAAACTAAAGATTCAAAGCACTCTCTACATAAACAGTTTTGTGGTTGTACGTTATTTTTGGGATGCATACTTACATAAAGAAAAGAAATATAATAGAAAAATGAATTACAAGACCACAATATATAAAATTTTCGTAACATACAATTAGCTTTAAATCTTTGTTTCTTACGGTTTTAGCAACCACTTATAATGAAAAAAATATGGAAAATAAAATACAAACCCTCTACAGGAGGGAGAAGTCTTTTGTCATAGCGTGAGATCTTCAATAGGTTGTCTAATATTTCCTTGTCCGACTTGCCCGCTGCGAAGCTGAAATAGAAAAAAATGTGTGTTTGCACAGGCGAGATGGTTTCATAAGTAAAAATGTCACATACGAATCAAGTAGTATCTAACAAAATCGCGTTTTTTCATAACGATAGAATAGGGAAAGAATTATTTTTTTCGACAGCGCGTATGGTGATAGGTTTTTTTATTTTTCAAAATATTTCACATAATATAATAATAATATAATATCTGGGACAACCCGCACAGCGCCATCTAGTCCCAAAATAAGCAAGTATTATGCTTGTATTATGGGATACTATACAACTGATATAAATACTTAAAAAATCTTTTTTTTATATAATACATATATAGATACTTTTACACCCAGACACGGAACAAATAGACGTGTTCGTGCACACAAATATTTGTCCCGGGCGGGAATCGAACCCACGACTCTCGACTCCGCAGTTAAGGTCTCTAACTAGTCCGCCAATTGGTCAGTTGAATAAGAATTTCTTAACGGATTAAAATGTATATACAATAATTTTGTAAGTCAATAATTATATTTCGGCAGTACATCTAAAATTGAAATGTGCATCACGTGCGGAGAAGTTTATGTTACATTCTCATGATGGTCCCAGTATGTAGTGACATATATACAACAATATACTTTTTAACAATTTTATTGTGTATTACAGTACATTCTATGTAAGTGGTTCGTTGCGTAATGTTTAGTAAATCAATGATGGTACGGTAAATTCAGATATGTAATTAACGTAATAGTATTTCTAGGTGTCTCCTTGTCAAACATACTCTAATCTTTGAGACGAAATAACGAGTTTTTTTCAAAATGGCGCACGTGGAACGTCGTGGTTTCTGGCGATATTTTGAAAAAGCTCCATATTAACCGTACTACGCTGCCTATTCTTGTAATTTTTATTAAAAATACGAACAGAATACTCGACTCTGGCGAAATTGCTTTAAATGCAGAGAACGCCATAACTAAGAAGAAGAAGAAGAAGAGTCGAAATAACTTGAGTAGTTTCCAAGTTAATGGACGTTCTTTGAATGTCTAGTTATTGGTTTGTTGTGTTAACTAAAACAATCAAATTTTTTAAATAATGAGACTCGGATAAATCAATCAATTAAGAATCAATTAATTAAGAAACGATGTTTAAACATGTTCATGAACTTTAATCTTCTTGAAAGTGCTTTCATGTCTTGTAGTAATATAATATGTTTCTAGATCCAATGATACGGTAAACAAGCCTTTGATATTTGTCAAATAATTTGGTTTTAGTGACAACTGTTTAGTCGTTAAACTAAATTTATGTAAATATCGTATTATGGCAAATCGTGCGTGTAGAACGGCGAGCTTGTATTGATTTTCGATTAGCAGTTTGCCCTGCAACAACAACGGAGGGCTTGGCGTATTCTCGATATGCTAATGTGAACAAGTCTAGATAAGCCATGTCGCAGAACTAATAATATCTAAGTCGTATAGATAGAATATTACCTTCTTAAATCGTTTTCACGATTATTTTTGAAAACAAACAAAGGTCAATGTACACGAAATTCATCAAAATAAGAGAGCAGGGAACTAGGTACCTTTGGTCATTCGTATTGTGAGACGTCACCAATAATAAATTTGGCGAGAGTAAGTCAATTCAAATTGCATTAAACAACAGACTATTATAATTGTATTGTTGATATTATTTATAACACATACTGTATAACGATTTTAGCTTTTGGCACTACTCCTCCACATAAACTTTAATTATGCCAAATTTTACACTACTCCGAACGCGTAGTACCTATGCTTAAAAAGGGGTCTAAAGTTTTCTCTTCACGTGTTAGTATATAGATTTTACAGTTCGGTTAGCTGCAACTTGCCAGTATGAATTTGTTTTGTCTCAAAGAAGTAAATATCTCACTTTTAGTTTATGTTGAACACCTTTCATTTAATTATTCACCAAATATATGAAAAATTACAAAATGTTTCAAAGTGAACATTGTCCCCATAATGGCCTCATTATGGGAACAATGATAGCCTTATCAGTGTCATTTTTGTGCGTTGGCCCTTATGGAAAAAGCATGAAGTTAGTCCAGTGAGCTAAAACGAGAGTCGAATTTAATTCCTAGTCATCATGTTTTATGACGGCTGTTCCATTTTGTCACATAACGATGTCTCGTTTTTTCGCACCCAAACGCTTTATTTTATCCCCGCGGTGATCGTCAAACGTGTTTTCCTAAAAAAATAAACTTATTTCATGGTGCCTCTAAAAGGCAGAGCTTTAAAGCTGCCATTAATAGGTATAGCCTAATCAATATATTTATCAAAAAGATGTTGACGAACTCATGCCGAAATGGCAACAGAGACACATCATGTAATTCTAAACAACATTTTCCCAATAAAATTTTCCGACAAGTTTTTCGGGATTTGAACCTCCAACTTTCGACTTTGCGCTACTGGCGATCAATATAATATTCAGAAGAAGTTTGATTTGACAAAGCGTCTTTAATCGAATCAATCAAGTTGCGCCTATTGAAAACCGAGTTAGAGAACAAGTTAAAGTGGCAGCCCGCTTTATTCTAAAAACAACGAACACAGCCTCTAAAGTGCGGTCTCATTTTGATAGGCATCTTATTGGGTGTAAGATGGGTTGCATTGTATTTCTGGCGATTGTTTACGTTTGAATAGCAAAGTTGAATTTAGTGGTTGCCAAACAAGAACTTCGTCTAGTCTCGTAAGAGATAGGTACTGTAAAATTATTAGAAACGCAAATACCTATTAGATACTGTGTTATACCTACATTACTCTGGCTTATAGATATAGGCGTTCTAATATATAAGACGAACTCTTAGCTTAGTGGGTAGCGACCCTGCCTACGAAGCTGGAGGTCCCGAGTTCGAAACCCAGGTCGGATCAATATTTATATGATGAATATTGATACTGGTACTTATCTTGGTTGTTATATGTATGTGGTGTCTTCGCTTGGTACCCAAAACACAAGCTAATGCTTAGTTTGGGGCCTAGACGTTGTTGTGTTGTATACGTTATTATTATTATTGTTAAATAAACAGGCAATGTAACTTTATTAATTATTTTATTGAAAATAATCAACAACAAAATGATGGTGCTCACTTATTGAAGTTTTGTCACACAGAAAAATGAATAGAAATGTTGCCACAGACAATAATTAAAAATAATTAAATAAAATGTTACCATTCTAATGTTATGTTCAGTACCTATTTTAGGACTGAATAATTATTATTAACTATTATAGATTAGACAAATAAATATTTCGTCAAGTTCATTCATCAGTTCCGTTCTTAATGTCTTATATACGAGGTGTTGTAGAATTTTCGATCACAAAATATGAACGACGCATTTTTAATTTTGAAGTATGTTTAGAGACACTTGGCATGTGTAAAACGTATGTTGCCTTTCAAATTGTGTACCTCAGTCTTATAGATTTTATTGTACACCTAGTATGTAAGTTGGCTTCAGGGCTGCTGTTTTTAACTTATTAAGGGTTCTATATTGGTATGATTTGGTAATACAATTTCTGATACAATTGACAATACTGTCATCTAGATTAAGCTATGTCGAGCGAAGAAACACATATTGATATAAGAAAAGATAGATTATGGAAAATCTAGAAATATAACTTTAATATTCACTTCAAGTATACTTATTTCTTAAGTCAAAATGTGTCACTCATATAAGTAAACAAAACTTCAGCGCTTGTTATTTTAGATCTACATAATAAAAAAGAAATGCGATAGTGATAGGTTTTACTATTCCAAAATGGTGTGCTATGCCTGTCTAGCATATGCTTTTTTTGTTTAGATTTTTTTGGTTAAAATATTACAATCAGTTTTCCATAACATTTCTATCAGAAACTATAATTATTAAGCCAATACAACAACCTTTATTCCGTGGTACTCGTACTTCCTCTTGGCCTTTAGGCAATTTTCTTTATTTTAATCATGAAGGACAAGAAGAAAAGTCTCTTACCACAAGTAAAGGGGACAAATCTGAAAATCGTTAATTTGTAGTTTTTAATTGACATCTGGATAATTACTTGAGCAGGAAGTGAGAAGGGAATGAAATAAGCGTATCAGCGGAAGCTATTAGCTTATTAAATAATAATAATATGTGTTTTCATGTCATCTGGCAAATAGTAGCGATAGATATATTAAAAAATACGTTGTATGACACTACGCACACTCTTAAGGCGCCACGCACTTGGCCGGTTTTTATTTATGAATAGATACGAGTATCGATTACATGTGTCACTTTTCAAGATGTCGATTTATTTATTGCTACTTGAAGTATGCAAAGATGAATCGACGACAGCAAAAGTGTCGTTCAGTATGACATTTACATAGCAGACGCCAGTGCTATAATTGGAGTGGGGCGCGTTTCACGGCTGAACGCGCGCTCGACCGGCGAACGGCGTGTTACGTCCGCTCCGGCGAACTATGATTCGCCCTTTGAAACTAAACGTAAATATATAATTTTCGTAGTAAAACGTTGAAAAAATTCACAAGGATAGATTCAATCAGTATAAATAGGAGTATTAGGTTTGGCAACGGGCCAGTGTAGATATCGCAATCATACGAATACAAAATGACGTCAGTTTCCAGGAATTAATTTAATAATGTAATTTGGTTTGATTTGCGCCATAGCTCGCGTCTTTTCTGATTAAATCAATGCCTTCCATTCTAATTAACAGTTTCCGAAGGCTATGCATATGTCGTAGGATGATTTGATAATTCAAATTATCGGGAAAATTCTAGGGGTAGGTATTGCGAAAACAGGGATAAGTAGACAACGGTGATTATATTTTACAATCTGTCTAAAAAAGTTAGGTTTTGTGCGAAAACACGAGTCGCCTCAAAAACATTGAACATTCTTAACGCTGATTGGCTTAATTTTCGCTTGCTGGTTAACTCTTACTCTGATTGGTTCCTATCTTTTCCTATGTAGCTTTGAAATAGAGTTATAAAGGGTAACAAATGACAATGCCTATTCATAAGAAATTTATTTTTTATTTAACCTTTTTTGGATTCCAACTACAAACTCAAACACATTAAATATCAAAAAACTGCTAACTCGCTTACAAATGCACAACCACAAACAAAAAAACAACGTGCGACAATGAATTGACATTTAAGTCGTCAACCAATCAGAAAAGATGTTTTTGCGGGGCGCTCAAACCGGCCAATAAGTTTTCTTTTTTTATAATTATTTTCTCCATTTTGCATAGATATCAACGTGCTGTTGCATCGAACGCTAGCTGTAACCATGAATCGAAGCGAGTATGTAAACGTTAAGTACGCGTTCGCCGCTCGTGTCCTTTGACTGGCGCCCGAAAAACCGCTCCCGACGCGAACTCGCGAGTCGCGACCGCGAGGCAAGGCGCGAGGCGAATAGCGAGCGCATTGTTTACCTATGCGTGTTCGTATTCATGCGTGACGACCGCTTAGCCTAGTGGGCAGTGACCCTGCCTGCGAAGCTGGAGGTCCCGGGTTCGAATCCCAAGTTGGGTCAGTATTTATATGATGAATATTAATACTGGCACCGGGTCTTGGTTGTTATATGTATGTGGTGTCTTCGCTTGGTACCCAAAAATACAAGCTAATGCTTTGGGACCTAGACGTTGTTGTGATTGTGTGTGTTATTATTATTATTCAGACTTGTCACATGTCTCACTACTCCCGACTCCCGCGAATGTGTAAATGCGGTGTTACTAAGGCGACTCGTGGTTTCGCAAAAACACTACTTTTTTTCGGTAAGATTGAAAAATATGATCACCATTGTCTAGTTATCTGTGTTTTCGCAATATCCTAGAATTTTCGCGGTAACTCAAATCATCCTACGACACATATAAGGTGATTGCCTGTCACTAGGGAGATTTCGAGTTCAGTTCAATTTTTGAGATCTGTTTTTGTCGCCCGTAAAATGTGGGTAAATGCATACAAACTTAAAACTACTTATTTAAAACTATAAATTATTTAAATTTCTTACAGGTCGGAGGTGACAGCGCTTGCGCCGCTGAGCACAAATAAGAAGGCCACAGCGCGTGCCACCACGCATGACCAACCCATATTAGGACATCTGGAATAAAACGAAAAAATTTATACGTTGACATCTGTCTCGCTCTCATACTCATGCATTTAACTATCATCATCATCATCAGCTTATTTTTACCCCACTGCAGGGACTTAGGCCTCCCCCAGGGTGAGAAGGGGGGCTTGGAGCTTAAGTCCACCACGCTGCTCCACTGCGGGTTAGGAACTGTAACGACCGCCATCTATTGACAGCGTCCGGGACCGACTGCTTAACGTGCCCTCCGAAGCACGGTGTTAGTGATATTGTGTACTTAAGTCAGAAAAACTCATTGGTACACGCCCGGATTCGAACCATGGCCTTATAAATTTGAGACAGGTTCGTTGCGCTCTGGGCTATCACGACACCTCTGGCATTTAACTATACATTCTTGGAATAATCTGTGGAAGGTACAATGAAGAAAATAGTCAGTACGTACATAGAGAACTGAAAATCAATTATGACTTCAATACAGATTGAAGTCACAACTCACAATTTCCTACACAGCGAAATGAACATTTTATTGGAACATTTACTATTTCACGTGACTTAATAAACCTATTTATATTCTTTGTCTTAACATATGAGCTATGACAGTTCTTGCACCGCACCCTCTAGAGGCAGCATAAAATAAGTTTTGTATGAGAACGATTACTAATCTCCGCGGAGATGAAGTACCTACATGTTCGAGTGCAATGAAATGAGACACCGTCTTGTAAAAATTGAAACTGCTGCGTTTAACGTCACCATTACACTCAAAGTAAAATTTGACTCGTTCGACCTCACCGAACTTATTTCATGTTTGCTCTAGGTAGATGCGCGAAGACGACTTTGATGCCTTCACTATTATGTCCCAATATGTTTAATAAAATAATTTGAAAAAAAAGTATTAACCCATTGAATGCCAAAATATTTTGGCGGCCAAAGTTGGTGGCCACTATACATTCGTCATTTTACGTATATATACGTACATGGCACCAGTGAAAATATTGGTACCCTGGGTGCTAACTACGTTTAAATACGTATACGTATAATTCCGTACATGCGGCACCCCAGATATAACCAATCATCGTGTGTGCCAACATACGTATAAATACGTTCGTTCTTCAAACTCCGATGCCCTTCTCCGCGCCCCCGCCATCTTGCGGGCTCGTTCGCGCTCGCTTGTTTTGTCGCACGCGCCGCGTCAGTACTGCGGAAGCTATCAAAGGCGACGACGCGTCATCGGTCACGATGTCTCGTAAATCTCAACGGCCACAACGTCCTGTTCGTGACGAGCAAATTGAGGAATTACTGTTATCGGATTCTGAGGACGGTGATTTTTCTTCTGGTTCCGGCGAAGAATATCGCCCAGAAAATGAGACTTCATCTTCGTCAAGCTCCAACGATGAAAACGTACCTGTGGCAGATCAACCGTCATCTGATGGAAATCCTGAATATCAGTGGACACATGGATCTTCAAGACCTCGTCAGTTTCCATTTTTAGGAGAGTCAGGGATAAAAACTGACGCGAACTTCACGCCTGCATCATTAGCGGATTTATTTTTCTCTGAAGAGTTTATCAAAACTTTGGTTGATGCTACTAATGAGTATGCTAACCGCACTGCTGGGCCATTGCAAAAACATTCGCGATTCAAATATTGGAAAGATACTAATCCTCACGAATTGAGGAAGTTTATTGGAATGATTCTTTCTATGGGTATTTGTCATTTACCTACTGTTTCTCACTACTGGCGTTTGGATAAATTATACAACTTGCCATTATTTCGATCTCTCATGAGTAGAAACAGATTTCAATTGTTGCTACGAAATTTTCACTTTTCTAAAGATAACGAGGAAAACAAGAACAATCGCCTCCATAAAATAAACCCTATCTTGGAAAAATTCAATACATTTATGTCGGAAATATATTATCCTGAGAGAGGTCTTAGCATAGATGAATCCATGGTATTATGGAGGCGGCGCTTGATTTTCAGGCAGTACATAAAAAACAAAAAACACAAATATGGAATCAAGCTTTACGAATTATGCGAGTCCTCTGGTTTAGTAATGAAAATTCGTGTCTATAAGGGCAAGAGCGAAAAACCACCACCAGGAACATTGCGCAGTACAGAGGTTGTTCTTGATCTTCTCGATGGGTATGTAGACAAAGGCCATATTGTTTACGCAGATAATTTTTACAATTCTGTAAATTTGACCAGAATTCTCGGACAAAAAAAGACGTATGTGTGTGGTACTTTACGAAGTAACCGTAAAGGAAATCCGTCGGCCGTGATTACAGCAAAACTGAAAAAAGGTGACCTGGCTTTACAATCGTGAGACGACATAACTGTATGCAAGTGGAAGGACAAACGCGACGTTTTGGTAATTTCAAACAAACATAAGCTAGAACTGATAAACGTAAGAAATAAGAAGGGAAAAGTTTCGCTTAAGCCTAACATAGTCGCTGATTATAATTTAGGCATGTCTGAAGTCGACCGGGGTGACCAAATGGTCTCTTATTATTCCTGCCTAAGAAAGACATTGCGGTGGCATAAAAAGTTAGCTCTGCACATTTTTGATGTTTACGTGCAAAATGCGTATAGACTTTTTCGTAAACAACATCGCACTTCTAAGATGAAATTACTAAAATTTCGCGAAGAATTCATTACACATTTACTTGGAATGTCGAACACTAATACACAGACTCCGTCTTCACCAGCGCCCACAACATCACAACTGAACTTACCAGCAAATCGAATGCCTAGGGTTTCTCCAAACAATTTCCACTACTTGGAAAAGATTCCTCCCACCGAAAAAAAGAAGATCCCTGGAAAACCGTGTAGGGTTTGCACTAAAGAAAAAAAACGCAAAGAAAGCTCTTACTTTTGCCCTGTGTGCGCAGAAAAGCCAGCCTTATGCGTTGTCAATTGCTTCAAAATATATCACACAGATCCTAGATTTATGTCATAGGCGGACTTTGTATATTTTTTTTATTATTTGAAATTGTATTTTAGTAATTCGAATGCCAAAATTGCAAAAGGCTGTTAAAAATACTACTTTGATTTTTTTGTAGTTAGGTAGGTACTTTTTTTCAAAAATTCATGAAAATTGACTCTAGTCAATAAAGTTACTTTTTTATGAATGCGTGTTTTATTTGAGGTGCCAACGTACAAAGAAATGTTCATTTGAGGAGACTAGCTAACACAGTTTTCATACAAACTGTCACAGAAATCCTACGGACATATCCGTAGTCGGCCTCCTGCAAAGCGGTCGACTACGTATATATACGTATTAAGCATTCAATGGGTTAATATACATGACCTTACAGAGACACAAAAAACGTACTTTAATTTATTAAATTTATTTCTAGAGTTAAATGTATAAGTATACATTTCTTCTATATCTATACATTATAAGGTATAAGTGTACGAATTTGTATAATACAAATATTACTCTGCAATACAAATGTATAAATGTACACAAAGAGTACTTTACGAAAAATAATTTAAAAAAAAATAAAAACCGACTTCAAAAACATAAACTAAAAAGTTAAAAATAAAGTTTTCACTTTAAAGAAAGGAGCATTAACAGGTGGCATATAGTTAATGAAGTCGGTGCCAACTCAGACACTTTAAATGGGTACTTACTAGGTAATAACAATTACAACAATGATATATTTATAACTATAACAAATATAGAACACAATTTAAAGTGTCTGAGTGAGTAGGCACCGACTTCATCTATACTAATATTATAAAGCTGAAGAGTTTGTTTGTTTGTTTGTTTGTTTGTTTGTTTGTTTGTTTGTTTGTTTGTTTGTTTGTTTGTTTGTTTGTTTGTTTGTTTGAACGCGCAAATCTCAGGAACTACTGGTTCGAATTGAAAAAATATTTTTTTGTTTGATAGTCCATTTATCGAGGAAGGCTATAGGCTATACTACATCACGCTACGACCAATAGGAGTGGAGCATCAATGAAAAATGTTGCGAAAACGGGAAAAATTATTCCTTTTGAGAGCTTCCGTCGCGCGCGCTGCGTAAACGGTTGATGTTAAGCAAAAATCATGTACTACGGAATTGTACTTCCTTAAAAGTTCTAACCAAAAGTCCGCGACAGCATATGTGTATCTTTTAAGGTTAACTTACTATAACCTTTTTTATGACAATCAAATTTGTTCAACATAATGTATTATTTGCGAAGATGTTTTTTAAACGTGATATTAATCCTTATCAAATTAAATACGTTAGTTGTCTTAAGCATTTCATGCGTATTATAATTGCCCTTTACATCATACAATTTAAATTAATATCTTAACAGTTTTTATTGAAATTTAAAAACTAAAGCGGGCGAAAATAAATTCGCTGTCTGCCTCTGTTCGTTAACTTTTTACTTCCAAACCAATAGACTTTGATACGGTTTTTAGTAATATCTTATTTTCTTATTATCTTATAATCTATTAATCTATATAATAGAAATACTTATTATAAAGCTGAAGAGTTTGTTTGTTTGTTTGTTTGTTTGATAGATTGATTTTTTGATTGATTGATTGATTGATTGATTGATTGTTTGATTGATTGATTGTTTGTTTGTTTGTTGGTTGGTTGGTTGGTTGGTTTGTTCGTTCGTTCGTTTGTTCGTTTGTTTGTTTAAACACGCAAATCTCAGGAACTACTGGTTCAAATTGAAAAATTATTTTTGTATTGGATAGTCCATTTATCGAGGAAGGCTATAGGCTATATTACATCACGCTACGACCAATAAGAGTGGAGCATCAATGAAAAATGTTGCAAAAACGGGAAAAATTATTCCTTTTGAGAGCTTCCGTCGCGCGCGCTGATTGATTTGATGATTGATTGATTGATTGATTGTTTGTTTGTTTGTTTGTTGGTTGGTTGGTTGGTTGGTTGATTCGTTCGTTCGTTCGTTTGTTCGTTTGTTTGTTTGTTTGAATTTGTTAATCTCTGAAACTACCAGTCGGATTTGAAAAATTCTTTTTGCCTTTGATAGCCTGATTCTAGCAGAGAGTTATAGGTTATATACATGAAAACGAACTGTCTGTCTATTCGAGCAAATCGGCTTCGGCCAAAACGGCTTAACCGATTTTGATAAAACTTTACACATATGAAAAGTATGTAGTCAAAAGTGACATACAGAACTTTTTGTATGTCTGTCTGTACGTCCATCTGTCTTAACCAATTTTAATGAAACATCACAAGTATGAAAAGAAGGTCGTCAAAACTAACAAATGTTGCTTTTTGTCCGTCTGTCAGTCTGTACGTGTATCTGTCTATTTGAGCTAATCTCCAAAACAGCTAAACATATTTTAAGGAAACTTTACAGACGGGAAAGAAGGTTGTCAAGATATTTGACATTAACTACTTTTTGTCCGTCTGTTTGTCTGTACGTCTATTCAATTCAATTTTATCTATTCGAGCTAATTTCCAATACGGCTGAACAGATTTTAATGAAACTTTGCAGACGTGAAAGAAGGTTGTCAAGAGTGTGATAAGCTTCTTTTTGTGTTTGTCTGTCTGTCTATCTGTCTGTCGTTTGTCCTCACTGATCTAACAACGTACAGCCGAAAGTACTAAGTCTAGGAAGCTTAAATTTGGAACATAAGTTTATTTTATAACGTGAGCATTATAAAGTTAAGAAAGGCTTTTTTAGAAATTTCAAACTTAAGGATGGGGAATGGAGGGACTTAAATAATGACGTGTTTCAGGGTTTTTAGATTTTCTCATTTTAAGAGTGGGAAACGGGAGATGAAAAATTGTATCGATTTTTTAAAGGGTGGAAGGGGAATGAAGATTGAAAGTTTGAATGGGTGTGACCAAAATTGGTTCCAGCAAAAAGTACGTATAAACCATCTCGAACGTTAATAGTACCTATAACAGGAATTTGTAGTCTACGCAAGCGAAGCTGCGGGCGGTCGCTAGTTAACTATATGCCGCCTGTTAATGTTCCTTTCTTTAAAGTGAAAATTTTATTTTTAACTTTTTAGTTTATGTTTTTGAAGTTGGTTTTTATTTTTTTTTAAATTATTTTATTTTTCAATTTTTAGTTGAACGCATCTGTAACTTATTTGTATTTAGTATAAATGGGGCTACTAAACGCGCTACTCTAATGAGACAGCACCGCGATTACGCAACGTAAATTCAGTGTCAAATTGACGCATCAGCATGCCTAGTAGGCAGTGGTATTCCTTTGTAAAACTTCAATCTTAATTATTATTTTTGTGCGAACTGAACATTTTGGCATATTCAACTGTATGAAGGAAGCCCAACAAAAGGTAACTGCTGTAAATCGTTGAGGAATTCCCTCGACTGTTTATGGTCTTCATCATCAGACCTGTAATGGCACTTATAACCAATATGAGTGCAAAGTTCTCTTCAATAGAAATGAATTAAGTCCAAACACCAGGTAATTGCTGTAAATCGTTAAGGAGTTCCCTCGATTGTGTATGGTCTCCATCATCAGACCTGAAATGGCACTTATAATCCACATGGGTGCAAAGATCTCATTAATAGAAATGAATCAAGTCCAAACACCAGGTAATTGCTATAAATCGTTAAGGAGTTCCTTCGACTGTGTATGGTCTCCATCATCAGACTTGTAATAGTACTTATAATCCATATGGGTGCAAAGATCTCATCAATAGAAATGAATCAAGTCCAAACACCAGGTAATTGCTGTAAGTCGTTGAGGAGTTTCCTCGACTGTCTTTCAGCTCCATTATCAGATCGACTCCCGACCTTCACTAAATAGTACTAGTAGTAGTACTTTATCAAAATACTTAAAATACGATACTTTAAAATACGATTTTCGAAGGTTGCCCTCGATTTATCTGGGATGCCATCATCAGATCCTGGTTTCCTTATCATGGTACCACTCCGGAGATATCTCCCTTCCACAAAAAAAAAAACATCCAATTCGGTTCATAAACAACGAAGTTATCCCTGAACACACATAAAAAAATATATATACGGTCGAATTGAGTAACCTCCTTCTTTTTTGAAGTCGCTTAAAAATGTAATAAGCGTCTTTCGTAATTTTTTATTTACTTATATATATATTTCTTATACATACAAAGTTTTAAAAAATATCCACATAATTGATTACCAATCGTACAGAGTTTTCGTGTCAGAAAAGCACAAAAAATTTGTTTATCTGAAAAATAGCCCTAAGAAAACATATATTTATTTTTAAGAGCTCTATTTGTAGCGCTACTACTCACTATAAATGCCAGATTCAAGTATCTATGTCAAGCTTGAAGATAAAAGAATAACAGGCAGGCACTCGTAAAAAAAAAATACAGTCGAATTGAGAAACTCTTCCTTTTCGTATTCAGTTAAAAATTACCAATTTCCGGGTCGAATTTTATAGTCGTGTTTTCCTACAAATTGAAATAAGCTTTCGGACACAATAAAGAGGCTATATAGTTTATTAGGGGTAACCCATTACAATGAAATTAATTCATTGTAACGGGTAAGGGTATAACCATTACATACGACCCACCATTATCACATCAGTAAGTATACATAAAGTGAAATAGGAGTAGATACCGATAGCGAACTTCGCTCGTAAAAATCGGTTATTAAATGCGGGTTGAACCTTTGCAAGGCCTTTGATTAAAGTGCTTATCAAAAATTTATCTTCCTTCCTTTAGCTTTCACAAATGAATACATCACAAACACTTCGGTTTCACTAGGAGCCGTTAAATAACTGATATTAAAAAAAATAATAATAATAATAATAAAAAAAAAGTTAGTAGTATTAGAGTGGCAAACTCATTATAGGATAGCAGTAAGCAAAACGTAGAGCAGATGCGGTAGAAATAATAAATAGATATAAAAAATTATGTAAAGTCAAAGCTCTTCTAAAGACATGGGCTTCGCGCCTATGGCAATGTGTAGTAAATAAGAAAAAAAAAACTGATACTAGCTTTGTACTGATTCAGCACATTTTGAAGCTTAGCAGAACTCGGTAGATGCTATAGGTGTCTTCTCTAATCTTCCTGAGGCTTTTGATTGTGTCCAACATGATACACTGGTCGAAAATCTGTATCATTATGGTGTTAAAAACTGTACATTCTGACTTTGTACGGTCATACTTATGTAACGGAGTTTAAAAGGTAGATGAGAAGGGTAGAAAAAAGTTATTTGGACCTGCAGTGCCGATGGACGTTCTACAAGGTACAATTCTTGGTCCTTTTTAGGGTTCCCTAGCTAAATGGAAAAAAAGGAACACTTGTAGTTTCACCATGTCCGTCCGTTCGTCTGTCTGTGGTTTTTCCCGGAAACTATTTACAATATATAGATGAAATTTGAAAGGTAGGATGAACCGCTACACAACAGCGTAATGAAATATATATATTTTTTTGTGATAGGGAGCCATACATATAAATGAAGTAGGAAAAAAAATAGTATATTAACGTGAGAAGTACCAAACGATAGGCCTTAAAAAATGATATCAAGGTTTTAAACAATTATTTTTATTTATGTCAATAGTTGTTGAGATATGCACTCCTAAAGTCCTAATTTTTGTTAGAGTCATGTGTCCTATTCCCCCCTCTACCAGCTAAATCGTTGTTTTTGGATATGTGGAAAAAATGTATAACCGGAGTATATTTAACGTAATTAAAAGGAAAACTATCACAGCTAACTAGACTGTATTATTTAACGAGTAATAGATTAACTTATAAAATATACATTTATAAATAAAAATTTTGTAAAAATTCCATAGAAAATTACAGATTGCGTTAAGCCAATAAGCGAAAACTAGATTCATTTGATCTTTGTGATGTTATTGTAAAAGATAACTAAAAAAAAACATTATATGATGAAAACTACATTGTATTACTAGGTACTATAAATTTACACGTTCCTTTGATGAGATTATTCTCTTCACAATCGATACTAAAAGTCAAAGATTCACTGTAATAAAATAAATAATAAAAATTGTTTCTAGCTATCAGTGTACTCGTGTTATTACTTTTCGGATTAGCCAGAGCGGATCGAGCGCTTTCTAAATAACTAACGAAATAAAATGAAATATATTTATAAAATAACTAGCGACCGCCCGCAGCTTCGCTTGCGTAGATTACACATTCCTGTTTTAGGTAGTATTGCTGAAACTAATATTGGGTACACCCATTCAAACTTTCATCTTTATTCTCCCCACTCCTTTAAGGAAACTGATATTCCCATACTGTTCACCTCCCGTTTCCTACCCTTAAAATGTGGAAATCCAAAAACCCTGAAACACGTCATTATTTATTTATGTTAAAATTTTATGTTTCTAACTTTAAAGAACAAAGACTCTCATACAAAGCCCCTCCATCCCTCCCTCCTTAAATTTGAAATTCGCATATATTCCTTTCTTAAAAAATTAATACTCACGTTATAAAATAAACCACTGTTCCAAATTTCGGCTTCCTAGATTTAGTAGTTTCGCCTTTATCTACGCTGATAGATCAGTGAGGACAAACGACAGACAGCCACGAAAAGTAACTGATGTCACTCTTTACAACCTTCTCTCACGTCTGCAAGGTTTCATTAAAATCTGTTCAGCCGTTTTGGAGATTAGCTCGAATAGACACATAGACGTACAGACAGACAGACAGACGGACAAAAAGTAGCGTATGTCACTTTTGACCACCTCCTTTTCACACCTGTGAAATTTCATTAAAATCGGTTTAGCCGTTTTAGAGATTAGCTCGAATAGACAGATGGACGTACATACAGACATACAAAAAGTAGTGTATGTCATTTTTTACCACTTCCTTTCCACATCTGTGAAGTTTAATCAAAACCAGTTTAGCCGTTTTGGAGATTTGCTTGAATAGACAGACAGACAGATAGTATTATTTTATACATATAGCCTATAGCCTTCCTCAATAAATAGACTATCCAACACAAAAATAAATTTTCAATTTGAACCAGTAGTTCCTGAGCTTTGCGCGTTCAAACAAACAAACAAACAAACTCTTCAGCTTTATAATATTAAGTATAAATTCTTAAATTACATAATAACGATTAATGGTTAAGTTAGATTTACGTCGCGCTCGTTTTTTCATATTGTATGGTGGTACGGAACTCTTTCTGAGCGAGTCCGATTCGCACTTGGCCGGGTTTTTTGTTATCTTTATATATTTAATTGTTATCGTGACTTATTAGTAATTTTTAATCGTGAATTCCTTGTAACCGAATGAAAGTTTGCGCACCAACGGAGTTTATTGGTCGCATACGCACAATTCTTACAATGCGCTGTTATATCTCCTAACGACATTTAATTTAAAAAAAAAACACTTTCCAGTTTAGGTTGTACTACCAATGCCAGTAATATTTTATAATTACATGATTTTTGAATCAAAGCTAAAATCTATACCACTGCATACTAAGCAAGCAAGCGTGTTGCAAGGTTGACCTCTAGTGTTATTTTTCGCTATGAAAAACACGACCCAGTTTCAGCGTTGACGTCAGAATCCGTATTGTGTCACGCAAATAGTTAATATAAGCTGACACAGCATATTATATTAACTATTAACGAGTAATTATTATATTGATTTTAACTTACCATAAGGAAGACCAAAAATTGTAGTAAAACAGTCTGCATAATCAAGAGACCCGTTCGAAGTGAAACTGTTTTAAAAGTGAGCACAGAAAAGAAATACTACAAGTATCAATTAAATTGTACATCTATCAGTACAGTACCACAGTTACTTATCTATACAAACATTTAAAAAAAAAAATTTTTCACTAAAGAACTAAGTCTTTACAATCACGAAAACAAGGTCAGATACGTCATTACAGCCCGCTTTTCTGAGTAGGCGTTATGATACTTTTGCTACGCCCGGAAAAACGAGCTACGTTTGAAAGATATGAATAGAGGCTATTTGTTACCTACGCTATGCGCTCATGGTCGATGTCCCACATTGATTATCGACATTTACCTTTTATTAGTTGTGCTCAAGCAAGCATAAAAAAAAATTGTGAGAACTCATTAAAAAATTATGTTTTCTGGAAAGGATTAAAACGCCTGAACTTTGGACTGAGTTTTTATTTCGTTATGTAATGTCTGCTTAGTTTTGGCTCTATATGATGACCAAAATATTTCACTTAGAAACATATTTCTCACTACACAATAAATGTAATCTTTGGTATAAACTAATTATAATTATTAATCAGTCAAGTGTTCTGAAAATATCCAATGCAATAAACTGCCACGATAAATGGCCACCTTTATTAGGTCGTCCATCCACGTAGTGGGTCCACGCTACGACTTATTTACGTCGTACTATATCGTATTACTTATTTACGATTTTATTGGTCGTCACTGGAGAACTTATTTCAATCATTCTGCGTGCATTGTGGCCTGTCAATGGGCATTGTTTAAAATTTTGCACCACAATTTACAGTACATTGTATATTTATAGGAATAGGTGTCCCTATTCAACGGAAAAAGATTTTTTTTTGTACGCTAATAACAAAGATAAAAAAAGAAACATAATGTGACGTCACTATATGCAGTGGTTAACGGCCATACAAACATGTAGAACATCGTAGGCTATTATTAGTAGTAGTGGCGTGATCAGCTATCAATTTTTAACAGTCGATTATTCTTTGAACATTCATACATCCATACATATTTATAACGAATAACTAAAATACTCCAAATTATCTATATTTTCATTAAAAAAAAGTAGTCAAAAGTAACTCAAATTTTTTTGGCTAATGCCCATTACCACTTTGACAGAATATTTAACACTTCTATCTTTATGCAATTATTATTTTTTATGTTTACTTTAACACCGTTTCCCATCTGAGATGTACTAATTTTTCAATGCATTTTTGTTTCATTAATGAAGTAATATTTAGGAAGCGAATGCTTATTATATTAAATACAACGAACAAGGAGAAAATAAATGTAAAATAACAATATTTTGTGTATGTATCAATAGCATATATGATAATTGACAGTAATGATGAATGGCATTATAAACATAAATATCAACTCGAAATGCGGTACCCTGTTTGAATGCCAAATATATTGTATCGCATTTCGGACTTTAAAGCTTATTTGGAATTATGAACACTATTTTGTGACTTAAGACGTTTAAGTTTGAGAACTCAATATCTGGAAAAAACAATTTTCTACTAGTTTCAAACTAAAGCAAACTATTAATATCAACACAATAGTATTCACAAACATTTGGCAGGGGTATCGCCAAGAAATTTTGAAACAACATGTTGCCAAAGTTCATTCATAGCATTTTGTATCGACGTCGATTTGAGCACCGAATATTTGACAGCAAAGAGGCACTATAGATATTGTTATATTCGTGCTACGACGACCTACGAAATTCATTAACGTAGGTATACCTATATTCAATCGGGTTCACAGTTGTACAATTTAATTACTTCGGTCTCACAAGCGCTCATGTAGATTTCGCTCAGGGTACTACAGCTTTTTATGCTCATAAGTTCAATTATAGGCAAGCTTTTGACAAGTTATATTTTGCCCGCTTTATCTAACCGGTAAAATTATCTATCTTATTTCCTTGATATTTTAGGATTACTTTTTAGGGTTCCATACCCAAAGGGTACAAACAGGAGACTCCGCTGTCCGTCCGTCCGTCGGTCTGTCTGTCACAGGGCTGTTTTGTCTGAACCATATAATACATGAAACATAATAAACTGTAATACAATAAACACGTGAAATTTTCACGTAGTATGTACTTCGTGGATAATATGACTAAATTAAAGTTAAAAATAAAGGGGGTCCCTTTACAAAAAACATGTTTTTTTTTTGAAGTTTTTGTTGAGTGGTTGTTGTGGGCTCATTGTTTACACTTGAAATTACATCGGATTACATTTTCATGAAGTATGTGCAACTATAGCCGCTACAATAAATAATAAAATAAAATCAAGTTAAAAATTAAATTAAAGGGGGTCCCCATGCAAGTAACTTACTTTTATTATATAGTACGGTGGTACGGAACCCTTCGTGCAAGCCCGTCTCGCACTTGGCCAGTATTTAATAATTAGATCAGATCTCTTCTTTCAATAGATTCAAAAATAAGCTACTTTTGAAAACCAGTTGCATTTCAGCTGCAGGAAAGCACGTAACTCGATTCCAGATGTCCAGTTCGCAACTAGATACAAACTTTTCAATACAGACAGTTCCATTTGCGAAGGCAAATGCGTTTTCATTCCGGGTAAAATATGGAACGTTCGAGATTGACTGACATGAAATGTATTCCGCAATAATTACTTATCGGATGCGATGAAAATTTAAATGAACTTGTATACAAAAATTGGGTTCTATACCCAAATTTTTTATATTTATTATTGTTTGATGAAAATATTAAAACAAATATTTTTTGACGTGTCGTGATAGCCCAGAGCGCAACGAACCTGTCTCAAATATATAAGGCTATAGGGCCATGGTTCGAATCCGGGCGTGTATCAATGAGTTTTTCTGACTTAAGTACATTAACTATCACTGACTCCGTGCCTCGAAGAGCACGTTAAGCAGTCGGTCCCAGATGCTGTCAATAGATGGCGGTCGTTACAATCCCCAACTCGCAGTGTAATAGTGTGGTGGATTTAAGCTCCAAACCCCCTCACTCTGGGGGAGGCCTAAGCCCCTGCAGTGGGGTAAAATGGGCTGATGATGATGAATATTTTCTATTTAAGCATCAAGCAGTAGTACAACATTGATATATGGCGATACAAAAACATTGTCTTAGCGTGGGAAATTAAAAAATTTGACCCCTATGAATGAAATTTTCATAGTTTGAATGAAAAATTTGAAGTAAAAAAATAATTTAAACACCAAAGCTGGAAGACCATTTGTAACGATTTAAAAAAACCTTTTTTTTGGTACCTTTTTATTCCGTCATCACTCCTCGCCTTTTCGTCTGCTACGGTGGAGCTCGAGCGAGAACATTTGCATGCCAATGATCTATTGCGATTTTAAATTTGGTTTATTCGAAGTTTTAAGCTTCGAACGCTTAAAATTAGCTTTAGGCGAATCTATTCTTTCTCGGGCAATGATTTTTAGATAGTTAACTGAATTTAATACGGGCAGAATTAGCCTTGAAGATGGATGATAGAAGTCAAACGCCGCCAACTGCTCTCACTGCAGAAAATATGTGAACTACTAAAACGCTGGTGCAAGAAAATCCACGAATCACATATAAGAACATTGAAGGAATTTTAGACATAAAAACATAAAAAACTCTTTGAAAAAAGTTATTACCGTCTTTAAAAAAAATGTCAGCACTATGCACCAAGTAAAAAATTACTATTTTGTAGGTACAACCGACTTGTAGTTTATGAAATCGGTCCAAGTCACACACATTAAATACGTTCTTACCAAGTAATTTCCGTGGTAGTTTTGCCACATGGACAATAAATTGTCGATTTTAGCTTTAACATCAAGATAATATTAACTTTATCGATTTAAACGTGGCAACGTCTTTTAAGATTTCATAGGAATTAGTAACTTAACGCCCTGGAGTAATAACGAACTTTGTTAGTAGAGACAACTGAACTACAAACTTCATTTTCGCTGAGTTGTAAACTACAAAAGTTCGGTAGGGACAAAGAGAAATTGAGTTATTTATTCATCAAGTTCACAGATATACTTGAACCCGGGTTTATGATACTAGGCTATAACTCTTTGATATTTGGGAATTATTCTCATAAATGTTTGTGATATTATAAATGGATTAGTGTAACTTTTTACTGAATATACAAAATAGCATTGGTTCAACATCACTGAGCCGAAACTACTAAAGCTAGATACTTAAGAACGGGCTGTACGCGTTGACGCCCATACAAAAGCTCTTAAACGATAACGACGTCAATACGCATTTTAATCTTGGTTTGTGTTATATTTTCATTGGAGAACTAGGTTTGTATAGAGCTAAAACTTCGAAATTTCTATAAACATCCTAGTTATAAAGATTTCATATATTTATAGATATAACTATTACGAAATTTTTCACTAAGCAATAAAAATTAAAACCCCCTTTTTTGTTACTATCAGATTAAAAAAAAAAAACGAATTTAGTACCATATCAATTTATGAAATATTTTCCTTTGCCCTATCTATCATAGTATGATAGGGCATTATATTATTTTTAGGATATAAAATTAAGTTTTTGTTTAGTTTGTACAATACAGAAACAAGCCAAACACTTAATTTAAACTAATGCTCACTGGGTCATATGCGATTGATCCAAGTTATTATAACGTGACTTAAATATGCCGAAAACAACCTGTACTTTTTCGAAAAATATAAGTAAAATATGAGAACTTGGCATTTCTTTAATCAAATAAGCAATAGTGTGGGTCCAATACTGAGATTTATTATATATGACATTAGACTAAGAAAGCACTGAAGAATTTGAAGGTTCGGAATTATTTCAACATTGTTAAAACCGAAAGGCCTACGCAGTGATCCTCTCTTAGAGCTTAGTTTTATGACAAAGTAAGAATTCCCGTATAGCCATTTGACGCTAATATTTATTAAAAATAAAGTTGCGGTCAAATTTATTTACTGTATGGTATTTACGCTTCAGGGATAAATTTGGAATTTAGTCGTGTGTTCCACTTGTATTTGACAAGTATTTACAAATAACGAAAATTATTATCGTTGACTGCGGTTCGTTTTCATAGACAATATTTATAATTCCAGATTTTATAAAGGAGTCGTGTAATTTTTATTTGATTGTAATTCGTAATTATAAGAGCTGACCCAAATACCAAACGTGATAATAGTAATTTATGTCATTTTTTTTGAAGAACTGGTTTCTATAAAGGAAAAAGTGTTATAAAAACCAGCCAAGTGCGAATCTGACACGAAGGGTTCCGTACTACCGTACAATAAAAGACGTTTCTTGATTACTTTATAGCCCCCTTTAATTTTTAATTTTGTAAAATTTTTAATATTTGTTGTTATAGCGGCCATATTTCATGAAATTTTGAAAAAATTGAGAAAAATTTCAGTATGATGCATTCAAAGATATTGTTTCCTTAAATCATGGTATTGCGTTTATCAACGTAGAACTGTATATTACACCTTGCGACTGCAGGGCTAATGCGTGATGCTAAAATATCCTTCCTTTATACTACGTATTACAATATACATTTTTTTTTGTATTAGTGTGGATAGAGTTCACGGTGTATCATGATGCGCACTATATTTATTTTCTCGGTTTGTCCTGAATAAATTAGGCATCATTTACTATTGCAATATAATGTTTTTCTGTATCAGTAGGTAGATTAGTATAGATAAAAAATACGGTGTTTTCTGTTGCATTATATTGTTTTCTAGATTTGTCTAGCTAGGTAGATATAGATAGAATGTACTGCATTGTACAGATATAATATAATGCATTTTCTTGAATTTGTATATGGAGTATTCGCTTTTTACATGAAATATTTATATTTAGATTCTTAAAAATTAGAAACAAATTCATACATTTAACCCAGTCATAAAAAATTACTCATTCAAATAATTTTTTTTTAATTGCTTATTTCAAAGGGCAAGGTTAATTTGGTATTAAAATTTACTTGTCTCTGTAAGTTTATCTATAGCTGTGATCTATGGGCAGATACAGAAAGAACGACATCGGCACAAATTACTTCGTTCTTCTTTTAAAAGACCTCACCGATTACATTCCCAATAGCAGCACTTTTGTTTGTTTAAGTGGCACGAAAGTAACGTAAGGGTTTATCTAGCTTCTTAGAAGCAAATGGAAGGGAAAAGGTAACTGACCTTCCAGCCGCCGGCAGGGTGGTGTCGGCATGAGGGGCGTGCGCTCAGCCCACTCGCCGCCACATCCCGCGTCTCCTGTGAACGAAACACACTGTGATCGATGGTTTATCTTCACATAAGGTTCATTCCCCACATCATTCAAGAGTAGACCGAGCTGCTATCGACATTACATTTTTAATCCTATTGGAGGAAACTGACATTGAGTATTACATTTTCTTTGTTACAAGCATGTTACAGTTAATGCTTTTAATTTACTCATCCTTCGAATTAAGATAACTATATTTTCAGTCACCAAAGTTTACGATTTGTCATTTACTTATATCTCCTATTTAAAATAAATAAAATCTAATTAAAAACTAAAATGAACTACGTATAAAAATTAACTAATATTAAGTAAATAACTAGAAACTTAAAACTAACCCTAACAAAAAAGCCCACGTCGTTCGCCACTCTTTCCGCTCAAAAGTGCCCATATAATTTAAACGATCAATTCCAATGTATTTTTTTACCACGGTACGAATACCCAAATGAATGTTAATTTTTATTCAAGGTTTGTTTACAAGGCTTGATTACGATAATTTCTCTCCCGAAATAATTAGCTTCGTTTACATAGTAGGTCATCTGCCACTAAATAAATTATTTACTGAACTCTAGTGTAAATTTTTTTTTTTTTCGATTTCGTCACCATTATTGGCGAGCCATTTAATTGTGTTCAGCAATCAAAATGATATTCATTACCAATTAAAAAGTGTGGTATGAATAGTGACGGAGTAGAAAAATTAGTACGCTGATAAATTCGTAATCCGTACACAGTGTACGTGCGAGTGGACCGGTATGGTGTCACGATTCACCGCTTTATTAGGACAATTTCTTTATTATATGATCTCCAACATCCGACATCGATAACTATACGGCAGACATGTCGTTGGGGGAACCGATACAACATCGTCATTAATTCTTCACTCGCTGGTATACGGCCGATAAATCGGCCGGCATCGCCCCATGTTGGGGGAATTCACGTAATTAGTGCTAACTTGTGGCTAAACGATGTAGGCCATACATAATTTTTTACATTAGGTGTATAATATACAAAGCCATTTTTAATTTGCAGGTTTACTTGCAACATGCAAACAGTTATCTATGTAAAAACACTATAAAATGTTATATAAGAAGAATTTTCTCAATAATCAACCTCCAGGTTAAAATAATCTAAAATCAAAAATGTATGTCACCCGAAGTCGCTTTGCACGCTATAAAGTCAGTTGGCCGCACGGGTTCCTTGAATTTACTTATTTAGTTCATTATTTAGTAAGTATTTAGTAATAAAATAAAATTTATTTTCAAATTGTGTTATCAATTATTATAATTAAAAAAAAATTGCAATAAATCCTTTAGTTGCCATATAGCGTGCTGTTAGGGAAGCTAAGAATTACGAGGGGGTACCTAGTACCTACCTAACTATGAGAGAAAAGACGAACATGGATAGATTTTTATATTTTTAATGTGGTTTTATGAGAATAATGTGTACTTGTTACATTTCTCATGGATATATTTAAGTCGTTACAAAAATATTCCTTCGGTTTGTTGTAAAAATGCTTGTAAATTGCTGCTATCATCTCATTGTCTGTTAAAAATCCTCATCCCCTTAAATCGTTCTTCTAAAGTCTAATCATGAAATAATAGCAAAGTACTGAACCTGGGCCATTGAGCAGATAACCAATTTTTACAAAGTCTTTTTGGCTCATGGTTAGCTCTCTATGCCTTCAGAATTACTTACAAACATATTTTCGTGCTAAATCAAAAGGCCTCAACTGAGTTTGGCTCGCTTTTTTTTCTTAATAGTTGATCTTAGTTAGCAAGTTAGCATTATATTGGCACTCATCGCGATTTTTAGGCAAACAATTGATTAGTAGATACCACTCAACATCTAAAAATAATGGTTTTTGGTTCCTCTGGGTATCGTATTTTCGGATCTAGGTGTCATCACAGGTTATTATCCTATTAACCCTTAAGGCGCGTATGGTACAGCATCTGTACCAGTGGTTTTTACGCGAATATGACCCAGGCGTGTTGCCATACATTTGTTGTACCAGCGCTTCTACTTGGTGGGGGTATATTTTTTTCTAGGGAATATGTCGATCGGATGCTTTTCCTCAAAGCTGAAATATATTCAGTATTAATCTGTAATGAGTCATTGGTACGATATCATACACCAACAACCGTATCTGTTTATGTGACGGTCACGTGACGAAACAAGCACGAGACGTTAAAAGTTTGTATTCCTTTATCTCTACCTACCGTGCACTGACTTTGGACAGGCCTAAATTTTGATAAATTATTTCGTTTGCGAGTTCTTTACTAATCCCCCCCACGTCTCTAGCGATTTCCTACTGTTTAAATCGCTGGTCCTCCAAAATTATTTTTTTCACTTTTGCTACATTTTCGCAAGCAACGGCCGAAACGGGTCGCCCACTACGGTGCCATTTTCGAGACTCTCGCTGCCTTGTTTTAACTGTTTCGACCAAAAGTTTATAATGAAATCAGTACGACAAGAATCACCAAACTTATTTGACATAATTGTTTGATAAGCGATGGTATATTTAGATCTCTTTAGTTGCAAAGTTTATCTCTATTCTATGCTGAATTTTGAAAACTAATGGACGTCAATTTAAAATTAAACACGATAAACCATGGTGATAAACAAAGGAGTTTTTTTTGAGGGTATAAACTGAGAATACCACTACATGACGTCCAATATCTTTTTCGCCCTACGCATGGTCAAAAGAGATTGCTTTCGGCCTGTTCTTAAAAAAAAAAAAAAAAAGATATATTTCTATATTATGAGGAAAACTCCAAAGTGCGACTACCTGATTATATGCTACGTATAGCCTAATGCGATTATCTAGAACTAGATGTAACCCCATTCTAATGGGATACACCTGGCTCTAGCCGATAGCAGCTGACAAGGACAAGAATGTCCAATGTCGGATAATAGGTATAAGTAAATAATTATTTAATTGTAACAGACTTTTATCTCGAAAATCACGAAACGGATTTTTTTTTATTTGCATAATGTTCGAACTTAGTGTTAACTTAATTGCCTATACTCAGTTAATAATATCCGTATCAACCTACTACGGAATCGGCAGTATGTTTTCTGTTTTGAGGTTAGTATACCCACAAAATGGTTGTTATATATATAAGTGTTGTCTTCGCTTGGTACCCAAAATACAAGCTAATGCTTAGTTTGGGACCTAGACGTTGTTGTGATTGTGTGTGTTATTATTATTATAAAAAACAGACCTTTTTTGTGCCAAATCGGCGCTATTAAAAAATAGAATGGTTGGTACTGATTGAATGGAATGATCTGCATAAAAGTGCGAGCGTCAAAGCTTACATTTCGTTGATTAATGGACTCAGAAATGATGTTAATTTGTACCGAGTTTGTAAAGTGCTTTAAAAAAATGGACTGCTATCGATTACCGTAAGCAAAAAACCAAAATCACCAGAAAATTGTTCTAAAATGAAACTTACCCATGGAACAAAAATGTAATGCTGATTGTTTGGTGGTCCTGGCTTCGCGGTGTTATCTATCTTCCTCAGGTTCACTCCATCACTAGCAGTTGGGGTTTATTTAATGAATACAACTTGAGTCAAGAATTTTGGACACTGGTGGTGAAATTGGCAGAAAAACAGCCTCGTCTGATCAACTGCTCTTCACCATAATTGCTTCATGATAATACACAATCTCATAATGTACAAGAAACCGTTTCAATGTCACAGACGTTTAACTCCTTTGTTATTGTTGTATGTGGAATTGTAACTAATTGTAAGTGTGTGACTTAGAAACCTATCTTGACCATCCGTTCTTTTCGGAATTGATCGCTACGAAGTACAATTTTTTCCGCAATTTGACAACTTTCTCCATGGGAAAAAATTAGTTTCCAATAAACAGTAGAAATTAAGAATTTAGTCCTGCTCCGCAGAGTTTCACAACAAAGGCGTGTTTGTGTACTTCGTATTAAATAAAACAAATGCAAAAAAAAAGTATTGGTACTTATTTTAATGATTTTTTTTGTTTTGTTTTTGTATTAAGAGGATATACAGTGTGTGAACTAGACTTGTTTTTACAAGAACATGTTTATTATTATTATTTGAGCTCTTTGGGCATTATCTCATACTTTCATCGAATCAATAGAAAAATGTCTTTTTTATTGTTTAGTATGAAAGTGTGTGAAAATAAAATAAGACCTTTTCACATTTGGCTAGTTTTTCACATTATTTTTGAATAAATAATATATAATCATATAGATATTTATAATAATGTATCAGATAAAAAACCCTTACTATGTTCGAATTTTTTAAATACTTTACAAGAGTAAGTAATATCATCCATTTATTTACAATGACATTACAGCTTCTATACTGAGCCGTTTTGTTAAGTATTTAGGTAGTAAAAGCATAATGGTAGTTTCGTGTTGTGAAGGACACGCGACGCGCTCGACACGACGCGCCATCGCATAGTGGCACCCCTACATTTTATATTAAATTGTGGTATTAATATGAACCGGAGAACTATTATGAACTCACCGCCTGCAAATTCTAAGAAACGTGACAGAATCATAACTGCAGGGAGCCTCGTACGGCAAGAGATCGCCCGGTCACTTCACTGCGGGCAGTCATATTCAAGAATCTTATAGAAGCATGAATATTAAAGCTTTATTTAGAAAGTAAAACATTGCATGTATAATGAAATTTAAAGCTAAATGAACTCAGGGTTCAAGTGACGGTCAGTAAAACGAACGGCAAGTTCTTCAACTTTTATTTCGCAACACAGATTATTTATAACGTGATAATCGGCAAAGCCTCTCATAGAATCCACACGTTCACGTTGATACTAGATTACAAATATTTTTTTGACACGTGACCTGCATTAGCACTGAATTTTCATTAGAACGCGAACGGTCAGTTTAGTACTATCCAGAATATATCGCTAAAATGAAATTAATCTATTATTTTTCACAGAATGTTAATTGGCGAATATCGTCTATCAATAAGTATATACCTATATAGAACTTACTCATAGTTATAGTGTTAGATAAAAAGATATGATATTGCATTGCAAATATTGAATCTGTACTTTAAAAAAAATGAGAATAATCGAAAATTTAGACTTTTTGCTCAACTTTTACGAGAAAAATCCATCAGAAAAGTGAGAAATTGAAGGGATAGAACTCTACCTATAACGGTAAATTTTTTTTTATGAAGTAGATGACTTTCTTGTAAACGAATAAGAAAAAAAAAACGGCCAAAGACGTATTACAGAACGACCCACAATCATTCATGTAAAACTTATTATTCTTTTCGGTCTTGGCATTTTGACTTGTAATTTTTTCATAGATCACCCCATCGATTGTGCTTTATTACGTTTGCATGTTTTTTTTTTTGAAATATTTTCTCATCCATTTTCAAATTGTCTGCTTGTAATTCTGATGACAATACAATAATATAGTATCATCAAACTGATCTCAAAGTGTAGCCGGAAGGTGGGTACTACTGAAACCTCCCAAATCGAATACAGTAGTGGTTCAAATAAAAGAAATCAATGATCTTTTGAACCAAAAAAAAAATGTTTACAGTGGAGTTTTTATTGATTTTTCATTGTATTGACGGCGATGAAATGAAAAATAAATGTGTTGTGAGCCACATTATGCTTTTAATTATAATAATATCATGTTTTAAAAACATTCAAATTCTAATTTTTTCTCATTTTTGACTACACAAATCAAGTAATTATCAAGGCTGTTTTCCTTTAACTGTTCTTCATCAGGCACAAAATTCTTTAGGGCTACCTTCTCACAATTCAAATTCCAAAACCATTTCCATTAATTAACTTTTCAGTGATTTAAATAACGAAATTTTAAAAAATAGGAGTTAGATTGCCTCAGCGCGGCGCTTGTGATATAGAAAATCCATGACCTCCTTATTATATTCATTAAAGACGGATTCGTTAGGTGCTGAGGTATATATTTTAACATACTTAGGCGCAGTTAGTTACTTCATACGGTTGCATGAAAATTCTGCGATAGAAATATTATTAATGAATGCTGTACAAACAGAGTTTTCAGAGTCGCAAAAGGATAATGTTTAAGGAAAACTGGATACTGGATAAGGAAAATGTTCAATGTTTTCTCTCCCGTACTAACCAAATCACTGTGAGCAGATATTTGTAAAGGGAATCATTAATTAACCAAAAAATACAAAGGAGTATATAATATCTCAGATAAGTACATACGGGCGACTCATGTATGGAATGTTGAGCGTGAAACAATCCGTTGTCCAATCATCAAACTTTAAATATTTTGACAGCGGTTAAAGTTAACGTACGTACGTTACAACAGTAATCACTCTTTCGAAACAACCTGCCCCAATTGAAATTTGGTTAAATTGAAAACGGAAAAATAATTTCCCAGCGGATGAAATATAAGAACTTTATGCTAATTTTGTATCGTTTTAAAATGAGTTGGTGTTCAAAATTTCCATTAGTTTATTGGCAATCTAGCTTTCGTTTTTTATTATTTACATACCTAGATAGAGCCCCGAGATAAAATTACAACAGAAAAATGGACCATATTTTATATGCTTGTATGGGTGCGTGTGTGTGTGCTTAGGTCTAAACAGACCTAAACACATCAATTATTCTAGCCGAACTGTTAGGTGATATTTATATGTACACATTTATGAGGCTGAATTTACATCTAGACATGTGTATCATGAAAGGCTTTCATATTATTATGACATTTGGCGCTCATTGACGACCGCTTAGCCTAGTGGGTAGTGACCCTGCCTACGAAGCTGGAGGTCCCGGGTTCGAATCCCAGGTCGGATCAGTATTAATATGATGAATATTGATACTGGTACCGGGTCTTGGTTGTTATATGTGTGTGATGTCTTCGCAAAAATATTTATATATGTATATATTGTAAAAGAATATTTAAGTATGTATATCAGTTGGCTAGTAACCCATAACACAAGCATAATACTTGCTTACTTTGGGACTAGATGACGCTGTGTGGGAAGTCCCATGTATTATTATTATTTAACTTAGTAGACAATTTTAACTAGGAATAGTTATCTTGCGCCGGTACAGCCGCCTGCATCTGAATACCGTTGCGCGTACGCTAGTTGTAACAGACAGAGTCCCCCACCTACCGTAGAGGTCAGCGCGCGCGTCTGTCTTTTTTTTGCGAGATTAGCTGCTATTTCAAAATGATCAAAATAGAGAGTTTTCAGATTTGAGCCGAAATGTCTTTAAACATATGTAAGGCGCATTTATATATTATTAGATAAATTTTTATACGCAGGCACCGATGCGATGATTCAAATATAATTGTCTGACTGATAACCCATAAAAAAAATTACAACATCAAATACTGTGATTTTCATAATCACATATACAAAAATTTAAAATAATCCTCATTTCTCAGGTAAATTTCGGTTTTAAAATTAAACTGCGAGCGATGCTAAGCCCCTTAAATCTTGTAAAAGTAATTTGTTCTGGTGTGTACGAGCCATCGGGTTCCTAAAAAAAAGGGAACAAAATCGTTGACTTAATTAATCCCACGGCAGCTGACCTGAAAAGGGTTGATACCTCGGATAAATAGAAGTGTCTGTTGACATTGATAAGAGGGCTGCCGTTAGAGAATGAGGGATATTACATTGTTAAACAAAACGAAAGCTCACGGGGCTGCGAAATAATGTGTTCGTTTTATTATAAGTTCCTCGTAATAAAACAGTTTAATACTAAACGCGACAATATTATTTGCTCAATAAAAACAAAACCTTAAGCTCCCTGAATCTCGAAAAACCTAGATATGTTATAATATATAATAATAATAATGTTTATTTTTTTGTAGTCTATAATGAAGACTAATTCAACTTATTTCTAGTCTGTTAAAATAAAAATCCATTTACGAATTATTTGATCTCTTGTTTTAATGACTGCTCTTTGTATACTGAAGATTACATAAATAAAGAATCTGTTAAATCTAACAAGTTGGTATTTTTATTTTACCCTATCAGCCCATTCTGTCCCACTGCAAGGACTTAGGCCTACTTTGATCTAATCCAAATTGAAGATTAACTTGTACTCTACAAACAAATACATAATATAAGAAGCTTTTTAGGACAACCTAGCATTTTTGAGATTATGTGATATAAACTCGTAATATAAAAGCAAAGTGTTAAAGCCAAATGCAACATATACGCAAAACCAAAATATTCATTCCATGCATAAACATAGCTACTTTATAGTTTGAGTATTCTACATATTTTATTTCGTGAAAGTAAAAACAAATCCATTATTTAAAATTAATACCTAATAAAAATAAAAGCTTATACAAAATTAAAAACTAAAAATACCTACAAATAAAAAATATCATCTAAATCAGTGCCGTGCGGCAAAGTGCCCAAAAGGCTGGCAGCATTAGATACTAACAGAACTGAAATTAAAATATTTCAAAGTATTCACTCAAAATATGAAGTTCAGTAGTTCTCTGCATAGTAGAATTAAATAATAGCGAAAGGAGAGAATAAGAACGACATGCCAAGTTTTTCCATAACTCAGATTTAATTTATGACGGTATAGGTACCCATTCCAAACTTTCTGAAAACTTCGACAATTTTCAAGTGAAATGTTTTATTATTATTTTAGGCGTTTTTACTTAGCACAGCTGTGATACTTCGCCATAGTAAAATATAATATGGCCTCAGACATAAAGTTAGGGCTTATACTATGACATATAATGATAGCTTAGTTAGCTAAGTTTCGGAGCAGATGCCCTTTATTATGATATTCGACGCGATTTTTTTCCTATGCTTTGAAAATTCCTAGATAACAAAAAGTTCACTCTTTCTTGACACACATTACTATCACTGTACATTAACTATCACTGACTCCATGCCTCGGGGAACACGGCAAGCAATCCGTCTGAATTCCATCATCGCGAGAGCGGCTTATATGCAATTTCAACAGATATAAACTTTCGAAACATAGAACCAGACACGTTATGGGAGTATAGCGACGGTAACAACATATGACAAGCGGGCGTGTAATGATATGCAGCAAAATCAGTGTCGCCAAACTAACAAAAAAGCTATTAGTTTTTACAAAATTGTTGAAGGAGCTTTCAAAATAATATCCGAATATATTATTTTATCTACTTGCAATTATTCGTATTATGCTATAGTTAGAATTACGATTATTATAAGTTTATTTACAACAAGATTTTGATGCGTGAAATACGTATAAAATCTACTAGTTTCAGAGACCAATAACTTTTAGATAAAACTGATTTCTTTAAAAATAAGTCTATAGTATACCTAACACGGATCATGATCCCGATAAACGATGTTCATTTTAACACTACGACAAATAGTTCAGTAATTTTACAATTACGATTGTAAGGGAATTTAGACGATTAGCGAGGCCTTAATTAACGTACCCATGTCCATCTGCGAAAAATTCAGCTTTTGGGTACTGTGACCATTTTCCGTAACGGGCTTCCTGACTATTAGAACCGTTTTCTAGAAA